>QVRM01006246.1:0-370000 GCA_003439945.1 Dermanyssus gallinae | reverse complement strand
TCTTTGAATTCCGGCCTCGCCGGATATTCGCAAATTGGCGAAAAAAACGATAAAATATACACCGCCAGAGACTCAACAAACATACTAAGTATTATGCCTATAAAGATGTGCACCATTGTAACAACAGTATGCGTATAATTAACGTAAACATGTAAATTAACGTCAATGTGAACCGATAATGCCTCTCGTTTACCGTCTCGCCTGTATACTGAATGCGAAAAAATACGATCCACTTTCGCCAGTTAGTATATCGTAACCGTAGTTACATCTCAACACATATATGACAACTTTTGCTAACTGCACCTATCTGTATGTATATATACATATATATATATATATATATATATATATATATATATATATATATATATATATATATATATATATATATAACTATATATATATATATATATCTCGAATGTTCTCCTCTGTACAATATACTGTAACAGCGGCAGCTCCGTTTGACAACCATGTTTTTGACTGACTCTTGTGTCTTCTAGCATAGCACAGAGTTGCTCATGCACACTCGAACTGTTGTTCCGAGCGGGTTTCAGTTGCCCACCCGCAATAAACGCTCGGCCTCCTCGACTCGGTAGGCAGAGGCAGGCAGTGACTTGCTCGTCTGATTCAACTGCACCCAGCAGCTTCGAGGCACCAATATCATCTCAGCGTTGCACGTCGTAGAGCACAGTCATGAATCAAGCAATCGAGCAAATAGTGAGTGACACACACGCACACACCTACAAACATTTGAGTGATCCAACCCGTGTACAGCTGTGGCTGTTGCACGCGCCAAGAGCGCTAAAAGACCAGCCGCCGCCACCACCCGCTTTCACCGCTTGCAGCGGCGGTAAATGTACTAGCGCACACAGCTACAACAAGTGTGAGCCAATCTACAACGTTTCAACAAAGAACAGCATTTTGATGTATCTTCCTCCTCATCATCTGGTGGTCTGGTATTTCTTGATCGTGGTGGTGAGGCAACGGTGAACCGCTTAGGCTTTCCATAATCTCGTCGTCGCCTGTCGGTCACAGAAGCAGCGTAGTCGTAGAGTTCTCGAACCAGTTCAGCACATACATTCATGCATACATACATATGCCAACATGAAATAGACGCCAAAGCTCAGCTCCACTCAAGTCTGCTACTGTGCAGCTTCCGTGTGCAACTTGTGCCGTTGCATAACTAACGACTAATTGCGATGACCGTCGAATTATGCCCGACGGCTTGTTGGGCTTCCGGGTTCGGCCCGGGAAGTCGAAGCCCCTTGATTGCTTGTCGATTGCTGTTGCTGCTCCTGCTGCTGCTTCTTCAGTTGGCGAAAGTATTCCTCCTGTGACTCAGCAAGAACACGCGCTAAGACACTATCGTCGTAGTCCTCCAAGCCTGCAAGAATTGAAAGTACACAACTGTGTGAATATTTACTGTACCCTTTGCAAATAGCAAACAGCAGAACAATCAGTGAGTGCCGATTCTGTCGTACGAACCGCCGCTACGTTTCCTAAGTCCATAATAGGGTCATTGAACAGCATGATCATTCAGCTAACTACTTTGCAGACGCTAGCAGTCCGGCAATTCGAAGAGTCTAAAAAACTCATCGTGAGAACAGCAGGCATCGCGCAGGAATTCACCTTGCAATGCTTGTATGTTTACTGTACATAACTTCATAGCAGCTGCGGGACTAGTAGACACAGTAATTATAATTGTAATTCACAATATTCAGCTAAAAGCAAAACACAAAGTATCTATCTATCTATCAGCTCATCTTACATCATAGCGCGAACATAGCTAGTATCGATGCTTACCGAACATTTCCGGCGGAAAGTTGTTGTTACTGAAGCAGCTATTGTTGTTGTTGTTGCTGCTGCTGCTATTGTTTATCAAAGAGGCTGTCGGCGATGTGTTTCCCGAGGAAGCCGACCAGGCGGGTAGCTGATCCCGGGAGCTCGATGGCCGGGGACTGTCTCGCGAACTACTATGCGCGGGGTGACTGGTGTTATGGTGATGATGGTGTTGATGATGTGCCTGTAATGACAAAGACAGGTTCGACGACGATGACGACGCCGACGAACACGGCAGGGGCGACATACGGCCGGCCGTACCAGCGATAGCCCCTTCGCGTAGGGACACGATTCTCGGCGAATGTCGCGGAGAAAGCGTGTCGCTTGACTGGACAACGGCGTGTTGCTGCTGTCCTGGAATACCCGCCTCTGACCCGGCGAGAGATGACATCTGATGGTGCTGATGCTGATGCTGTTGGTGCTGGTGCGCTGCGCTTTTCGACGGCGATGACCGGCCGCTGCTACTTCGGGGTGACACCGAACCCCCGTTCCCCCGGGGACTTCGGTCTCCACTGCTGGCCGGAAGAGCAGCGTCACCCACGCTTCCTGTGCTGGCGCATCCGCCTCCCCCGCCGCCCCCACTGCCGGTGGCTGCACCACGCCGCTTACGAGTTCGTAGCTCGTTCTCGCGGAGGTACTCCAAATAGCTTTCCTGAGCCACCTGAGACATCAACCACGGGCACTATTATTACTAATTGCAAATATATATATATATATATATATATATATATATATCCATATATTCATGGATAAAAAGCAAAAAGCCCTTTGAAATTATGTGAATAAAATGGATCGAATCCAACCGTACCCAAGAGAACGGGCGGCAGTAGTTACTGAAGTCGAACCACTTATAATAACGACCTTCTAACTGGCGTTCGTGCCTTTACCAGATAGCTATATACCAGATAGATAAGAGTTGGTCGTATTTACAGGCAAGAAAAATAGTTACGCACAGACATTTTATTTACTTACTCTCTCTCTCTCTCTCTATATATATATATATATAAATCAAACTTACTAATCAACGTAAGCAAAAACGCAGTAACAAAATACTAGCAAACAATTACAAAAAAACAATGACAACAAACAACTAGCTCGCTTTTTTGCAAGATTTTTCGTTGAATTAGCCCCTAATAGTCAACTTTAAATAAAAAATAAATCAAAATAACATAATTGTACTACTACAACAATATATGTGTATTTATTAATCTGTTTGCTAACATAATATTGTGCCTAGTATATATGTTTTTTAATTATCGTAATTTAGTCGGTATCTAATACTCATATACTATGTTTGTTTATTGTACAACAAATAATATCCATTAGATTTTAGAATAATTATTATTTTATCCTTATTATGTATACGTTATAAACTAACGATTATCATATACATATAAATATTTGATTTAAACAAGCAATATATATATATATATATATATAGATTCGGATCCATCACTATCTCTACGAGTAGTGTATGGGACTCCGAATCTGCGAGGACGCTCTCGGGGCTCGGCGTCACGAAGAGGAATCTTATGGATCTCACCGTTTTGACTTTGCAAGGAACCTTGAGGACATATCGCTCGCACAGGGTTCATAAGAGCGGGGGCTACCATCAAGCAAGGACACGGACAACTGACTCTTAACTTCACGTGACACCTCTTTACCACCATTTTTATTAAGGCGAGCACTGCCGAGTGTGCAAACGTATTGTAAATGATTAATAAATCATCACAATATTTTCTATATATATATATATATATATATATATATAAACGTATGATAGTACCTGTCTTTCGAGCGCTTCCGTCGTCGCTTCCCAGTCGGATGCCAGCAGTTTGTCTTTGAGCATCTGCCGTTCGAGCTCGGTGTGTTCAGATGCTCGTATGGCATCGACCAGCACCTGCTTGTCGGCTAGGCCTGGCTGAAATCCCGGTAGACCGAGGCCAACGCCAATGGTAGCTTTGTAAGGATTGACGATCGAGTTGTAGTGAACGCCCCGGTGGTAACTCAAACGGATTGGATCCGAATCGCTCTTGTGCGGCCCGTTGAAAATGTTGATTGGCTCTACAGTAAACCACACGTAAAGCAGACAAGCCATATTCACGCATTCACTTATTATAGCTAGCAAAACAACACACACACACACATATATACGTATATATATATATATATATATATATATATATATATATATATATATATACAGATTTGAAAAATATATTCTTTTTAAAATTGAAGTCAAATAAAAATTGACTTGCCTTCCGAGTAGTAGTGGTAGACTTCGATTGGTCGATTAAACATCTCAGCTAGGGCGTGCATCTCGATGTGGTTACCGTGAGCATTGGCGCGTCGTTTGCGCTCCACGTACTGCTCAAACGGCTCCGTGAGGTATTGTGAGAAGTAGTCCGCATTCTTCGTAATGTAATCCATGCACAGCTTACGGACCACTCCGTGCATGCTCTGGTCACCATAGATTTGATCCGCTGCAAGCAATCATCAATAATACCATATATTATATATATATATATATATATATATATATATATATATATATATTAGAGTGGATTAAAAGTTCTGATACAAATGTATACAAAACATTTTTTTATTAATATTCGAAAGTATTAAATGTATGTACCTTTTCTTTTCGTCAAAGTAACTCCCGCCACTAAATGCATTTGTGTCACCCCCTCTCTTTCTTCTTCGAAACTCTTTCTATGCACGCCTTTCGAAAACTAATTGAGTTGTTACTGCAACATTTTTTTTATTTATCTCCTCTATAGTCTCAAAACGTTGCCCCTTCAAAATGTATTTACCCGTGGAAACGGGAAAAAGTCGCAAGGAGTCAATACCAACGAGGTCGCGGAAATATAGAAATCAAATTTTCATCGGATAGTCCGAAATCAGTAACGATGTGTGAGCCAGTGCGTTGTCGTGATGGAGAATCCAGAAGTTGTTTGCCCAGAGTTCAGGCCTCTTGCGCCGGACGCTTTCGCGCAATATTATTATTTGCCGTAGCAGTTCTTATAGACCGTAGAACCAGATGGTCGAACATTGTGGAAGATGATTTCCTTGTTGTTAAAAACAGTCAAAAGAACCTTGGTGTTGGATTTGCTCTGTCTTTGAATTTCTTAGATCGACTCTCCTTGGAGGCACCACTGAGAGGATTGGGCTGTAGTCTCGATGTCGTATTCATATACCCGTGGTACGTCTCCTGTAATTACTCTCTGAAGCAATCCAGGGTTTTTTGCTCTCCCCGGAAGGTTCAATTCAATTGTTTATTGACGTGCATCGCACATATCATCTAAGCAAAACAAACCGGAAGAGTTGGTGCTGTCGGTTGTTTGAAAATTCAAAGTACATACCCCCCTTATACATATTTCATCTATGCGGAATAAACAAATTCACAATGCGCCTATTTATATCGCATTTTAAAAGTGCCACCATAATAAGTGCACATACCTAACACTGAAATTCTTTACTATATATATATATGACTGCACCTACCGACAGCGCGGAACAAGCATGCTCCATCTTCCTCCATTTTTTTAATTGTTAATCCTTTGTTTCGAAGCAGCAATTCAAGCCGCAATTCTCTCTGCAAGAAAATATAGCAGCAATTAAATTTAACATTTTTTAGTCTATAAGCAAAATACAAAAATTCGTAGTCTTATATATATATATATATATATATATATATATAATTCTGTAAAATGAGCATTACTTATAACACAAAACGGAGAGATGCAGATGCGTTCACTACAAGACATATCTAGAGAAAAAATATATTAATTGTCAGTCTATCACCCAAGGAGGGAATGCTCAGTTTTAACACTGACGCACCTACGTAATAGACAGATTAAGCATGTTGGGTGATTATCGAAAACGCAATCGCATTTAGTCACAGCTGATATGTAGTAGCTGAAGAGCGCCGTTTTCGCCGTCACTTCAGCGTTTAGAGCGGTAAAACATACTTTCCAACATATACATACATGGCACTGCTTCGAATGAGCACGCGTCTGTCGGCTTTTTAAACACGGATATTCGAATATCCATTTGGATTTTTTTGTAAATAACTTACATAAGCGGTCACAACTGCATGCCCACATTCAGGATTCGTTATTCACGTTTATATCGTCCAAGGTGAATTTCGAATTGAATTTTAATAGATCATGACGTAAAAGAGAGGTAGATCCATTGTCCCCTTAGGGAAACTATTATGTAAAAACAAGATCACGAGTAGGGGCGATTACGATGGGCAAGAGCAGGTTCTTTATCCCATTCTAGACGCAAGACTTCTTTGACTCTCAGACACCCGTCGGTTCCGGTCGCTCTGCCAACCACCAACCAGAGCACAAACGACCAATGATATACACATTAATCACACACGGACACACAAATCGTCCTATTGTCGGACCTTTACCGCAGTATTACCGTCATCAGCGGATAGATGATATAGACAGCGGATAGGACGGACCGGCACAACGTACGCTTTTTGCGGGACCGACCGCAAAACAGAAACACGACAAACGACGTCATGAACCTACCTCGGCCATCTCACGTTCGCTTAGCATGTTGGCGTCGTCGGGTCGGTCGTACTCGTCTCCCGAATTGTACGCCGAGAACTCGTTGTCAGGGTCCGCCGCATGGGGCGGCACACTGCTCGCTCCAGCGCCTCGAGCCCGTGGCAGCGGTTGGCCCACGGGCGACAACGACGCGAGGTCATCCTCGTCCTCATCGAGGGGTGAGAGTGCGGGCATTGGCGACAAAGGACAGCCCACCATAGACGAGGCTGACGATGACGACGACGACGACGATGAGGATGATGATGAGGTTGATGACGACGACGACGAAGACTTCAGCACGCCAGGCACGACCGACGCGCACGACGACCCCAATGAAGACGAGCAGGGGCTAAGCGAAGAAGACTTCGACGAACCAGGCTGACAGCCGGCTGCTGACAAGTTCGACGACGCCGAACTCAACGAGGCACGCTTCCTGAAGTCGCCACATGGATAGATAGATAGTCATTCATGATTTATTCACCATAGAATTGGTAGTTACAGTCACAATACAACAGTGTGGTCTAACACAACATATAATCAACTCTGGCTGTTAGGGAGGTTCCAACAATTTCCTTACATACAAGCATGTGGTACCGCCCAATATCGGACTGTCCACAAAAACTACATACGCATTCTTCAATGGTAAAACAATTTGGCTTCATGCACATAAAATCCGGTGGTATCCGTGCCATGTCGTTCGGCACACAATTGTGCGATTCCGTTGGCGGCTTCCTTTCCATTTATTAGAACAAAATGCTGGGCCATCAGTGTAGTTTTCAATGGCAAACTGTATGTTTCTTGATTCTCTGAATGTTCGGTAGGAGTCCAATGCTTCTGTATTGAACGGGACCTTGTTGGATAGATAGTCGTCCGTCATTGCGTACATGTTAGACTAAGATTTCAAAACACAGCCTTATTAAGCTCATGTCTAGGCCTCAGCCTGACCAAACATGTGTATATATAGTATCCGTTATGAGTCTGCGAATGAGTATTGTAGTACATCTTTATACCGCGTCACCATCTTTAGACCGCGCTGTGCCTAAAGTTCCTGTGCGTCAATAGGGAATTCCCCTCAAAATCCTTCTGACCATTTTTCGTAGCGGTATGGTTTATCATCTATTCTCAATAAGCATTGGTCAAAGAAAATTTGACTCACAACGGGATCGAAAATCCCAGTAGATGACAACCATGGCCAGTGGACTAGCTCTCTAACTACGCCGCCACTCTACCAAACACTAACAAGCCTGTTTTTGCATGTATTTGGCAGTCCCAGGACCCTTTTCATGAAAAAAACCTGACTACCTAGTAATCCCAGCCCCCAATTCGCCGGTTACGGTCCTGACTGAAACGGTCGAAATTAGTCTGGTGTGTGAACTCATCATATGGGCATTTGTCGAATTTGTTATTAACCGAGACCCATAAGCCAGTTATGTAATCCGCAAGCGAGTCATCACACCTTTATGATATACAGTCAGGACACTATAACGCAACAGCAAATTGCTAGCACTAAGCTTACAGATTTGATGATAGTGTGTTTTTGTGTTCAGATCTCTCTAAACATCACTATATATATATATATATATACATATATATAATATATATAATTCTTTTTTTTAGCAACTTAGCTGGGTAACAGGATATTTACAACAACGAATAACACCTTTGCCAATGTGCGGTACGGTACCTATAGTACTTCATTTGACATATATAGATGCGTATAGTTGCAAGGTGATATCGTCAAAATAAAATGTAAAATTTATCAGCTTAATGATATATATTTGCAGCTGTGTTGTGTCTTAACTGCAATATGATAAAAGTGTAATGAATTGCTTGAGGATAACATTACTGACTTACGGATCTCGATTAATGGCAGATCCGACAAAAGCCCATTATTATTATTAGAGCATAGTACTGGAGCGCATATAACGGAAAAGATCTACTACAAGACCCATTCTCAAAGACTTCTTACGAATACTGCTGCGGACAGCGAAAATGGGATCAACCATATCTCTTAACAAATTATGCGTTTTTCAACTGGGGCAGAGAATTCACATCTTCTCAATCACATTGAAGGAATGCAACTTGTTGCGAAGACTACGATAAAATATCTCGGCCTGTCTATATCGGAATCTCTTGATTTCCGAGTTATCCGGACATTCTGACACGTATATTCCAACACGTACGTCTACAGAGTACTGGGGAGTCCGACTACGGACAGGGTCAACTGTCACTCTGAATGCGAGGCGGATCTCAGGTACCCGGACCGCTCCGAGGAGCCGTTTGATACTCGTGAAACGATTCAGGCGAAGACCAAGGCTGCGAAACCGGCCAAGAAAGTCAACATATACTCTTTGCAAATCGTGCGCGATCTAAATGTCTTCTACGTCCACTGATATGTGTATATGAAATATAACGGGTGTTCAAACCCGAAAGAATTACGATTACGCAGTTTATTACCCTTTTCGACCAAGGTTTGCCACGAACTATTGAGTTGGGGTAGTACTTTGTACATTTAGTTATTATTCTGTAGAACCTTATAATCCGCCAAGCCTCTGTGGTTCCACCAAACATACTGCAACGTATTTTAGCTTGAATGCGTGCTTTCGCTACGTTGGGCCTGGTGCTATGCTTCAGCCATGATCTTGTGTGGGTTACGTTGTTGCAGAACTAAAAAAAAGACAATCTATTGCTTACTGCCTATCTCAAGCTTCCTCAAAACAATATCTTCACCCCTTTCAAAAACAGCGCCGGTGTACAGGCAGTTCTTCATGTCGTTTTCCCGATGTGCCTTCACGTCTATGTGGCACCCGTACATGGACACGTTTCACGTAGCTACGTCTAGTTAGGTGTTAACGGACAGATTATATGCAATGCGTTCACCGGGTGTGCGATCTTGTCACCGTCAAGTGTATATTACAATTTACGAGGGAAACTACTTCATCCGTCTAATGGGAAGGTCAACACGTCTGTGATCGATCTTTCATATCAAACATTTAGCAGCATTGCGATACGTTCGCATGAAGTTTCAGGGACATAAACAGCAAACATCTCCGCTGCTAAAGAGTCGCACGACGGGCTTTCACGACTTCCATGTCTTAGTGACAGATGAGCACAGCGCTGTGGAATTGAAATGCTTCTAGTGAGCATTGATTCGCTATCAAACAGACTAAAGCAAAAGCAGACGACCCTAGTAGAAAACACACCATCGCCTTTATCGTTCAGTGTATATGTATATATACATATATTGATTGATTGGTTTATTTGCTTGATAAGTGTGTGTACACATATCACCCTTTTATATATATATATATATATATATATATATATATATATATACTGAACGAAACACCAGCAGCCCTAAAGGCGTTACTCCCAAAAACGCAATGCTCCCATGGAATGTTTGCGAATGAAATTAACATGTTGGACCGTATCCACTGTTTGAGCTACTACTTTTTAATATTAGGGAGTTTTTTTTATTAACTATTTAATATTTGAGCTACTACTAATACTACTACTACTACTCGGTTTATACAGTACTATTCTAGTCGGAAGCCACGTAGGGTTCAGCCGTTCGACCGCAATCAGACGAATATATGTCGGAGTATTGGCATGCACGACAAAAGGGTACGCGCCTGTATAAGGTGTGTCTATCAGGTTAGCATGTAATTACGACCAGGAGTCTGTGACGGCCTCAATGGTAACTGTATCGCCAGCCAATACTATGCGATTAGCTGAATGGGTAGATCATTAATAAAGGATACAAATACATAAATACCGACTCTCTGGCAACGTTACGAACGCAGGCACCGTCAACACGTCCACATTTCGAGCCACCAGCAGATAGCACAGAAATAATTTATCCGGTTACATGTATGGTCCGGCATATTGCTCATTCAAATGCATTCTATGTGTGGTGAGTTATCTCGTCAAGGTACGCGATATATATATATATATATATATATATATATATATATATATATATACGCATAATATTATGTGAATAATGGCAGGTTAAATAACATGCAAACCAGCGACACCCGGTAGATAACAAATGACTAGCGCACTAGATCATTATATCTATAAAATATATATATATATATATATATATATCAAATCGTGGGCCGAGAGAGACAAAAGGACACAGGAGAGGAAAGAGCAAACAAGGAGCGAGCGAGCTAACCTTTGCCGATGAGGTGACGTTCGGTGTCGACGCTTCTGGCCACCAGGGCCTAGCTGCAACTGGGGCGAATCTCGGCCCAGGCCTCCTTCCCCGGGCCCCCCAACACCCCCACCACCGCCGCCGCCTCCGACGACGACGCCTCCTCCGATACCCCCGACGTTAACGCTGCCCCCGCCTCTCGAGACGAGGCCGCTGGCCGAGCAGTCGACCGCCGCAACGGCCGCTTCGTTGCACGAAGCTCCCTCCGATCCGCCGGAGCCGACAGCTTGGCCGCCACTCGCCTGACCGGGCGCAGTTGCTGCCTCTTTCTTCACGTGCTGCGGACGAATCGTCATGACGTCGCACTCGACGTCAAGCACGCCACGATTGAGCAGCTCTGGTTGTTCAGCTGCGATTCGCCGTACAGTTTGCGCTTTTCGTCGCCGCCGTCGTCGTCGTCGTCGTCGCTGCAGCAGCTGCTGCTTGTTGTTGTTGTTGTTATTGTTGTTGTTGTTGTTGTTACTGTTGTTGTTGTTACTGTTTCTGCAGCTGCTGTCTCTGATAGTTAGTGAGGTACAATGCGACTGCCCCGCATATGTATTTATGCTCGTCTACTTTGGTCTTTTTCTCCACCGTAGCAGCTTCTGCTACAGCTGTTCGAACTGCGGTTGGTCTCTCGGCCGGTCAGTAGGTCGCAGTATCTGGCCGTATATCTATTTGTCTGTCAATGTTGGTTTCGTGTCTATTATGCGTCTCATTCGAACGATATTGTTGCTGTTGTTTCTTGTGGTGCTGTATTGTTTGGTGTTATTGCTGTCGTCTGTCGCTCTTGCTGGTAACGTAAGGCTCTCCTGTTGCCACTACTACAGGGCTTCCGAATGAAAGTGACTAGTGGACTAATACCATTACTGGTGAAGCCACCTATTTCCTCCTCCTAACGCTCCAGTGAGCGCTCGTAACGCCGGGCCCACAAGTAAGCACCCCCCCCACAGAGTCGAATTCACTCGCGCACCCACCCAATCACCCACTCTTCCTCGTTCGGCCTCGTCGCAATTCCTTGCCGCTGATTTCTCGCCGTACAGTTGCCGACGTCGTTGCCGTTGTTGTTGTTGCTGCTGCTGATGCTGATGTTGTTGTTGTTGTTGTTGTGGTTGTTGCTGCCGCTGTTGTTGTTGCTGCTGTTGCTTGTTATCGTCGCATTCGCAGCAGCAGTCGAACAGCTCGTCGTAATCGCTACAACATCGAGAGGGGCAGACTCGACCGAAGAATCAAACGACTTCGTTATAGTCGGCCGACCGGTGTCCGACACCGGGCTGGCTGCTGCGACGAAACGCAGGCTGCCCTGCCGCGCGCTGCGACTGCTCTGCTGACACCAACGCACTCACTCGGCCTCGGAAGCCTATCGAGAAAACGTACCATCGGTTGTGGTGACGGCAACGGCGTTCAGAGAAAACCCGAAATAAAGCATCCATATCCGAACACAGAGCCACACAGTCCAACGACATATACGTCACGGGTGCGTACGTAGATACCGGCACACCACACACAATTTAACATTAGCCAAAACAGGCAACACAAAACACAAGACACAAGACAACGACAACATCATTATCATCATCATCTCGTTAGTAACAACTCAACATCAATCGGATTATCGTTGTGGTCACGGCTTATCCAAGAGTTCTACTACTACTACTACTTCTAGTTGTTCTACAAGTGGTTGAGTTTCATTTGATTCAGGCTGGATATCGTCCCTATTGCTCATCATAATCGCTCTCTCTCTCTCGCTCTCACCCTATCTCGGATCGTCTCCGAACTATAAAATGTCGAAAATCGGCGACCATAGCAACGTTGCATGCGTCGTCGCAACTAATACTCACACAGATCATTTAATTAGTACACTGATATGAATGCAAACCGACCAGCACGCATCTACATACACACACGTAAATACAACCGCTACGTGAAACGTAAACAAACATTAGCAACAATAATAATAACAACAACAACAACATTAACAGCGACAACAGTTTAACAATTGTCGCTTCGATAACAACACCATTGGCAGCGACCGATTTATAGTCTTGAGTTGAAATGCCGTCAGAGGCATCATTATCATCATCATCATAGTATGATGATACGATATGGTATGATACGATATGGTCGAGATGTATCCTGACACTTCGACGACGAGTGGGGGGCTTCTGAGTAGAGACGACATTATCGACGACAATGGTCCGACATAGAAACGAGTTTAACAACCAAGCGATTCGATCGAGCGCGCCAGCTATTCGCTGTGATCTCGCGTTTTTTAGGTGGTGCTGGTCTTGCTGCTAATGCATTTTTTTTGCTGCTAATGCTGTTACTGTTCGAGACGCGGGAGGCGATCCGATTGCCGATTATTCAGATGAGAGGAACGGAACGTACACGTCGTGATAGTACCAACCACACTGACACTCATTCACATTCATGATCAGAGGAAAGTGTCAATGATTCAGAGCAAACCATCACGTAATGACTGCAGTATTCGCGTCGTAAGAAGAACCTGAAGTCGGATCGTAGATCATTAAGAACTTGTCACATACGTGATACTCGATGAGGTGACTGGGCGACAGTTTTATAGCAGCGGGGTGCAGCCGCGCATCATCATCACGCCCAACTGTCTATATCGAATGAACGAGCCTCAAGTCTCGTACAAGCCGCCAGACGGACGCGTGCTAATTTGAACGAATCAGCACACATCACATATCTTTTCGTTTTCTGTTCGTTTGCTGGCTTGCGACGAAAACAAACAAAGACCTCCTTTCGGAAGCTTTCTCTCGGCCAATCGCTCACAACACACGACACAGACAAACACTTGCCCATATGCAGCACAAAAAATAAACACTTTGCAACCAACCACCGTCGGATTCTCGTTAGCTTGTGTGTGTGTATGCGTATATGTGACGCCCGGAACTGCTGCACAATTCGAAGTCGAAATGTCGGAGAGCCAGAGAAGAGAGTTTTCCGGATTATGCCTATAAAGGACTTTCCAAGCAATTTGTTCCAGAATCGAGAGTGGCGGTTCCAGGATGGTGCATATATATATATATATATATATATATATATATATATATATATATATATATATATATATATATATATATATATATGTGTGTGTGTGTGTGGTTGACATCTCTATAACAACAACAAGCTGCTTCTCAAAATGACCAACCAGCGTATCGCAATTGTTTGAACAACAATAATCGTCGCGTCCATCATATCGGCAGTAACGCGGACCGGTGGGAGCTAGATTTTCATTTTTCTGGTGTATCCTTCTCCATGGTTGCAGTGGGCAAGCATAAGCAACTTAGTAGTTGCCCAGCACTTCCTTTAGAACTACTACATTACTACTACTACTACTACTACTACTAGAATAACGAGAGCTACCGCAGCATTGAATGGTAATTGAACCATATATCCGTCGCAGAGTTGTCGGCATTCACCCTCCGTGATGATCTTGTTTCCCAACCAGCATGAATGTATGTCGTTCATGTGCCTCGATCACAGCACAGCACACTTTCTCCTCCTCTCCTCGTCAGCACCACATGAATCGAAGTTGAGGTCGTGATTACTTTGCGATTTTCGTCGTCGTTGTCAACAACATCGTCGTCCTGATTGTCACCATGGTCGAACCGAAGAAACAAATCCTTAGGGCGATTACGCGAGCAAAGGAATCAAACCGAGGACAGCAAATAAGAAACCAAATACACAAAGAAACAATTCCAAACAACGCTCTCACACACACACGCACAGATACACAATAACCAGTAGTGTAGGGAACGATACTACTAAAGCAAACTATCTGAACTAATCGTCACCAATCAAATCATCGTCGTCATCGCCACCACCACCATTCAGAGTCTCACCACGAATTCTCTCGGACTTTGATGCGGATGTTCTAGGCGGGATGGGACGAGGCTAGCCACCCCCAGCCCCAGCCAACCAGTTAATCATTGAACAAATTATTCAATCTATCAATAATCGATCAGTCAGCGAACTCATCAACGATTCCGACCGAATTTCCAGCCTCTGAGAGAAATGACCTGGCAGAAATACCCATTCCCCGAGCGAGACATAACTATTCCCCGAGAGAGAGAGAGAGACATAACCATTCTTCGAGAGAGAGACATAATCATTCCCCGAGAGAGACATAACCATTCTCCGAGAGAGACATAACCATTCTCCGAGAGAGACATAACCATTCCCCGAGAGAGACATAACCATTCCCCGAGAGAGACATAACCATTCCCCGAGAGATACATAACCATTCTCCGAGAGACATAACCATTCCCCGAGAGGTAGATGATGATGATGTCGATGATGATAAACAAAACTTAGAAACTAACACAATCTATTGTTGTTGTTGTTGCTGCTGTTTTCGTTGTTCGTCGGTGAACTAGCACTGAAGAGCTTCTTGATCAGCCAGCCAGCGGTTTTGACTGACGCTGGAATCCAATCCTGGTGGCTGGTTGGCAATCCGATAACTATTAGCTGCTAAGTAGGCCACCACCACCGCCGCCGATGTTACCGATGGGTAACCACCATTTCACGTCGCACGTTTCTTATTTTTTAGTTGTTTGCCTGCCTGTTCGTTTGGAGAGCAGTTTGTTCAGCAATCACTTACTTTCACTGACTACTGTTTATGCATGAGACTGCTGCTGCTGTGGCTGCAGCAACTATTGCTGCTGGCTCTGCTGTTGTTATCTATCTGTAGTAGCAGCACCCGTTGGTTGATTGCTTGGTCGTTAATTGCCAATAACTAACAGACTAACTGACTGAATGACTTGCTTACTATTATTGTTGGTTGGTTGCTTGCTTGCTTGCTTGGTAGGTGGTTGGTTGGTTGGTTGGCCCCCGATGCTGCCCGATCTCAAGATGGCGGCACCAGCCCGTAGCACTGCTGCTGTTGCTGGTGCAGCTATTTGCATTTGTTGTTATTGTTGTTGTTGTGGTAGCTATTGCTGCTTCTGCTGCTGACGCAGCCGCCGCCGCGGTGTTCTTCCGTCGTGCCGTTCTATTGACGACAACAACGACGACAAAATACAGCTTAGCTAGCAGCAAGCATCTGCAACAGTGAGAAGAAGCACGAACCAACCCATCACAAAGACGACGAAAAAAACAACATGACGGTTCTTCATGGGGAGAAGGAGGTCGACATCATGGTTACGACGGTCGGTCAGTTGAACGTACGGGCAGGCAGCGATCTCGAGCGGGCCTCCTCATTGACACCAACTGCCACCACCAACAACAACAATATAGAGAACAACAACAAAGACAACGAATGATATTGTGCTGATGAATGTTGGTGATGACTACTATGTTATGTTACTGCTGTCCCTCTGGCCAGCTGGTCGCCGCCGTTATCTGGCTTGTTGTCCTCGATCGTCCGTGTGTTATTGTGTCCATTATTACTACTGCTTCTACTACAACCACACAGCTGCAACTCCACCACTGACCGCTGCTCAATACAACAAACAATACCAACATTCATAACAGTGGGGGGGGGGGGGGGGTGCCAGCAGCGGCCGAATAGCGGCGGGAGAGCAGACGGCCAGGCAGACAGACAGCGGCGGGACAGCGAAAGAGCAGACAGCCCAATTGGACTACTCTCGTATACAATAGCAGAAGCTTTAGTAGTAGCTGGACAAGTGGTACAATGGTCCGGGACAAGGGCCGCTGTCATATTACGCCACTCAGGCGGTGATAGGGCACGGCCAATTTCAGACCTACATGCTAAGGATTACTAAATCACCCGCAGACATATGCACACTATGCACCGAGGGAGTACAAGACGATGTCGACCACACAATTGCACATTGCCCGGGGCTCTCTGCGGCGAGAAGGGCCACATTATATCGGCTCTCGGGCTCTGACACGAAAACAATCATCACCGAAATGATGATCTCAGCACAGGCATGGAAAGAAGGAGCCCAATTCCTAGACCACATCATGAGGGAGAAGACACAAAAAGAAGAGAAGATCCGCCTTCAGCGGAACAGCGCGAACAACAACCGCGACCCCCCAGGGCTCCCAGGCCAGGACCAGCAGGTAGAGCAGACGGCTCCCCCCCTCGGCCTTGATGAACTGGGGAACAGTACCGAGTCCTGGGGGGGAAAAGTGAGGAGTAGGTTTTTTAGTAAGTAACCTCAACAACAACGAGGAGTCCCACACTACCCAAGCGCCTACCATCTGCGCTGGGTGTGCGTAAAGCATTATCCCCCAAACCTCACATTAAAAAAAAACTGTCCTGTCGTTGTAGTTGTCAGCGTTGAACAACACGACCGGCGGCCAAATTAACGATGACGGAAATACGAACTAGATTTCAATTATTATACTGACAACTTGAAACGCTAACAGCGCAAATGTCGGCACACAAGTAAACTACTACTATTGTATGTATCTAGGTAACGGTTTGTGAAATGTAAATAATGTCCCCCCCCTTTGACAAAAAATAAAGATGCATTTGAATTGAATTCAGCTATGGTTTGGTTCGTTGATTTGTTGGACCCGCTCAACCCGCTAAACTAGCGGCGGTGCTGTGCGGAAAGCAACGAATGTCAACAAACACACACGCTGATGATGGTGGTGATGATGTTCTGTGAGATGATGCTGCTGCTGCTACGAACGAGAGAGGGAAAACAATAACAACAACGACGACAAGTCATCAGCATCATGGCCAATAGGAATGGGGATGACCGAACACTTCAATCAGGTTGGGATAGCGGACAGCGGACGATTCCGCAGCAGACGACCGCCAGATGAGCAGACGAACAAACGATCAGACAACAACAACAACAAATCAATCAGCAGTTGCCATAATAAACCAGAGCAACTATTATCATCATCATCAGTGCAACAATAACAAACCTGCGACGCGAACTTTTACAAGCTGTGGTGTGGTAACGGAAGACGAGCTATAAGATAAGATGTGCGTGAAAACAAAACAGAAAGAGTGTAACTTTAGGTATCGTCGATTCATAACAGAGTTCGATAATCCGTTTCATGGAAAAACAAACAACATTAAACCTATTCGAGATTTGACAGTTGTACTGTTAAAGTTTACCCAACGTGCGTGGCCGTGCGTTAGCCGATGAGAAATGTTGTAATCTACAATTTGCTTTCTGGGTTATTTTTGTTTTCGTGCGCTGCAGCCGTATTTGCTTAGTTTCGAGTGGTAAAATAGCAATAGGTTACGGTGGTCATTACACTGTCACCGCAGATTTGCCATGCGTGGTTATAAAGGAAAATGTTTGCCGGTTTACTTGAAAAATGTGCCAGTTGAAATGCCACCTTTATACTGTGTTGCATCTATAGTTACTATGGCATATGCTACGCATACATGCGAAGTTGCTCATCAATGCCTCATCGCACTCGTATGTATTTTAATACACTCTGTAGAGAACAATTATCGATGTTAGTCCATTGCAATTGCCCGTGTACGGATTTTTCATGTCATGGCTAAGTTTTACTCCACTCCGGCATTTACTTTGTCTGCAAATGGAAACCATGCAAACCACTTCCAATTACTTTGTCGGAAATTGGAAACCATGCAAACCAATTTAAGAGTGGCCGGTCTGGGTCTCGAACCCAGACTCCCGAACGCAAGGCAAAGGCTTTGCCACTAAGCCATCTTGCTCGCTCTGTTTATTGACTTTTCTTATAATATAATTGCACATATTAATTTCGAGCTCCATTAGGTACATAGCTTGTTCGGAGCCATTTTTTTATTAGATTACAATGTATGATTTATATTTGACATTTTCACCTATCTACAATGTGTTGCAAGATGGTTTGTGACACTTATACTACCCTTAACCAGATATACCAGAGTTTGGAGATAATGCGCTCTGAGGTCGCATTTGAATTTAAGCAGAGACTTTGTCTGCCTGACGGAGGCCGGTACTTCGTTTCAGTAGGAGATTCCGATTTTTCTGATTGATAGCTTCGACTGGTTGGAGTTGGCGTGTGAGCAAGTTAGATGTGTTACGCCTTGTAGATATAGATGTTGCTGATGTTGCCAAAACAGGAAAGTTTGGATACACTCCAAGAAGTATACGCCTTATTTCAACTACGAGCGAGCATTCCATAAGTTTTGGGTTATGAATGCCTGATCTGATAAACTACTAGAGACACTACTAAACAATTCTGAAAAGTCTCCGGCTGACGTACCGCAATGCTAGACACAGAACTTGGTTACTTTGTCGTCTTGAATCCGTTCTCGTGGTACATCTGACCGAATTTGTTGGTGGTGAACAACAGTGTGCGACTCGTCACGAATGGGGAGTCAAAATTCTGCATGCAATATCCCCAACAAATAATATTACCTTCGTTGTCTTTATATTGTATGGTGATATGCAGAGATACTATGAGGCGCCCCGAGTACTTTCATAGAGAGCCACACATTAACGCATATCCAGCGGGCTGCTAGGTTGGCCGCCTGTCTCGCGGCCTTTTCTCTCTCTCTCTTTCTTTGGACGCTAATTGCTGAACAAGCGGAATTGATAGAGTCCTGGCGTAGTCGTAGTGACATCGTCATTTGCAGACTCAGATCCTCAAAGCAAACAGTGTCTCTTCGAACGAACTCTCATCGGTCCTTGCCGTTTGAGTTGAGTATTTTTTATGCCCACGTGGCCCATTGGCTTGGACACCTATCTCGCCCCCATTCGAAGTCATCGATGACATTTGCTTTGTGCTTGTGTATCTGCGACTATCTCGGATTGATTCAGGTGGAGCCAAATGCTTAGCTATGTTTGTGTCGTTCGCATGATGCGAGCGCGTTAGCTATGAGATTTCAACGTCACTCGTTGAGACCAACCTGGTATATAGTGGTCTTAATTTTTTGGGCACAAAGCCACTACTGCGTGTTAGAGAATGGTGCATTTTAGAGATATGTAGATTAGAGATGCCGTACAGTATTCAGGTATACTTCAGAACAAAAAAAGAGCTGTGGGTGCTTGATCTAGGAACAATTGATAAAAACAGTGTATATATATATATATATATATATACCTTGTTTTATCAATTGTTCCTAGCATTTAACTGTGAATTATTGGCATTAAGCAATACGAAATTACTATTGTGATATGTGCTCATAGTAGAATGCGTTTATGTAATATATGCATGTATATATATATATATATATATATATATATATATATATATATATATATATATATAATATTGTAGGAACATTTTAAATATCTAGGTACTTGTGCTTTTATGATGTGTTATTTAAAATTGGTACATTGTGTGTATGCGTATACATTTGTTAAATCATAATACTGCGTAATGTTGGCTCTAAAGAAGAATGCCACTAAAATATTATTTTTAAATATGTAAAAATGGGATCCCGAGAGGGAGATCTCCTTGGGTGTTTTCGATTCCCATTGGTGGCGCTTGAATCTGTGAAAATCTTCTTCTTGCATGATTGCTTACGAGTTACAAATTGACTGGTACAAATGAAGAACACAGGGTGGTGTGGAAAAAAAGACGATAGGTATTTTGCAATTATTTATAACCTCGACATATAATTTTCCTGCAAGCGAGCATGTCCAGCATATATATATATATATATATATATATATATATATATATATGAGACTCAAGGACGAAATATAACGACATACATGTTCATAATTGTTTAGCATTTGCCACCAGTTCGATTTCGATCTTCCAATCATCGGCAAATCTCTATCGTCGTGGTGGTCGCCGCAATCGTCTTTGTAATAATATCATAAACATTATTACATTTTAATTGCATTTATAATTACTTTATTATAATGATAATTGTTGTCGCTTTCATCGCCATCAGTAGCATTTTTTTTTTTTTTATCGACGCGTCTTAGTTCTGACTTCTACACACAACAAACGTACAAGTCTCTATATATGGGCTAAGGGAAAAAAATTGCCTCGCCAACTTTGTGGCTCTCCTGTTGAATATTGTGGGCAACAAGAACGTTCACCGTTTGGTCTTAGCGAATCTTAAGAAAGCATTTATTGTTGCGTACCTCGATTTGTAATATGAGCTGGTGGTACGAAATAATTTAATGTTTGACTGTTCATTGCTGGACAGATACAAAACTGTGTTCCCAATAATAGCAATTGTATCTTAGTTTGCTTCCTTGTACATTTAGCTTTTGAATTGAACCTATGCATTGAGCCTGTTTTTTATCGATAATCATTGGATACGAACATTTTCTAGTGACTAGAAGCGCTCATCCCAGTTTTCAACCATTTGAAGCATTTTCGAAGCTTTATGTCGACGAAGCTACAATATACATCCAGAATTGCATGGGGTTCTAATAAAGCACTCAGATCAATTAAACAGTTTATTGGAAACCAATACAACGATTGAAAGCAATTGGATTTTGAAATTGCCGATACATTGTCTTCGTTGTGGACAGAACGCCCGAAGAAGAAGAATAAAAAGAGGAAGACGCCACTCCCTTGAGTAACGTTTACTTTTCTTTTGTTTTAGTTGCGGAGAGGCACCGGATGGCGGAGGCTGTCATCAGAGTCACGCATCTCTGTAAGAACACGCTTCTTCCGCAGTAACCACGAGCTGCGTAGCTAATTCTTGCTGTCTTCTGTCCGACGGACGGCCTCAACGTTTTTTCACAAATGAACTGCTGCTATCCGTATGTGTATCTATGCAAGAAGCAGACATGGATGGCCCCACACAGTCATGTTGTTGTCTCAGCCTGGCCAGAGCCAAGAGTGAGTTGTTGCTGGCTGTTGCAGAGCTTGTTGCCGACTAAAGCCGAATAGCTCACTCACTACGCTGCCGTCCGCCTGCTGCTCGAAGAGCGAAACATCACCGTCCAGCAGCGTACGAAGACGTCAGCGTTCACATATCCCTCCTCGTCCCCTTCGTCCAGGGACGGGAAAAGATGGCCCGTGTCATCCTGCCTGAAGAGGACACAGCTATCACGTATCAGGTGTTGAAGCAGCCTCGGAACGGTTCCTCCTCGGGTTCGCTGGTCTGTCGGCGCGTAGCAGGCTTCGCCGTGATTGCCATTGTTCTTCTGTCGACGGCGATTATGCTTGCAGTGCTTTTCGGCCTAAAGAACGCTGAGCTTGACGACGTAGGACTAGCGTCTAGTTGCGCGGACTCGAACCACCAGCCGACTCAAGACGACATTCAAGCGACAGTGACTTCGGAAAACTTCGTCACGAACTCCCCCACGCCGTTCGCGCCGACCACGAGCGCCGAGCAGGCAGTGGTTCGACCAGCCGGTGCGATCAAATGGGGAGACGTTGGTGACAGACACATGTCGCACCTTAACCAATGGGAAGCCTTCATTAATGGCTCGGCACCAGCCGACCTGCTTCCGCCGAAACTTGTGCCATTTGAAGGATCGATATGGTTGGACGAGCTGCCGCTTTTCTTTGAGGTATTCACGTAGACCTCGATTTAAGCATGCTGAAGCATACGTAGTCTGTGTGACGATCATGTTTAGGACGAGCGAAACTCAATTATTTTGTTCAAAAGATATACATTTAGTTAATACGAATCAAATAATAATACAGTTTTATTATTATTATTATTATTATTATTATTATTATTATTATTATTATTATTATTATTATTTATATTAATATTATCATCAGCAGAAAGCTAGCAAAAGGTATCCAAGACTCTTGTGTATGCGCCATGGACAGGCGGGTTTTCGAGCCGCCCGAGATATTTTTAGTGAAGGTTGGCTTAAAGCCCTGCTATCTCCACATTTAGGCATTATGCTGGACCCAACCACTTTCGGCATGGCTGCCGCTATCAGGATAAAAGCTCAAATTTGCGAACCCTTTCCTTAGGCAGCATGCGGAAATGAGGTCGATACCTCCGGTCTACATCCACTAAGCTGTCCAAGAAGCTCTGAAAGAATTTCACGGCACATAAAGTTAAATGAACTAATCAAAAGGGTCCTTAGGAAGGCAAGGTTGCCAGCAAAGCTAGAACCATGGGACCTTGGACGAGACAACGACAAGAGACCTGACGGTGTGACCATACCATTATGGTCTCACGGCAAGTGTTTGGCCTGCGATGTTACAGTATCCTGCACCGTAGCTCCCTCGCATTTCAGTCATAGCTCTGACAGCACAGGACGGGTAGCAGAGCACGCCGAACAGGAAAAGAGACGTAAATACGTAGATCTCGAAAACAGTCTTCACTTCGTACTGGTAGCTATGGAAACATTAGGACTCATAAGCAGTGGGACAGCAAAATTCATTCGGGATCTGGCCAGAAGAATGGTAGCAACTGCGGGGGACCAGCTCGAGGAAGAATACCTGAGGCAGCTTCTGTCTCTCGCGGTGTGTGAGGCAATGCCACTTCTATAATCGGCGCCATGGGATGAGCAGCTAAATAGCATTTGCTTGAATCGACGCGATACGTTCGAACCTCACAACTGTAGGTTGATAACACAAATCCGAAATAAGTAGTTAATAATAATAAAACATACAGAAAAACAGAGTCTAGACAACGTCTTTCTGGATGCATATGAATGACTATGTAATCTTAGGCTATTTAAAAAAAATACAATGAATAACTTGTCAACAACTTAGATCGTGCTTTAATCACGTGGCCTGACTAAATCAGGTATACTTTGCATGAATCAACATTCTCTAATGCGAGAATGTTTTTTAATTGCCTTTGCCGTTGCCACGGTAAACTCGATTGTTGCGTTTGTTCTACTACTAACACGACTACGATAACTGCTTTTGTTGTTCTTCATTTCAGTTACATCCGGGCGAGTATTGCATGGCTGTGCTCTCTAATGCGGACTCCTTCAGACATAACGTCAGCAACGGGTTTGACGTCCCACAACCTTCAGCTGTAGTTGTAGCAAATTTTTCAAATTTTTACAGACGGTTGAGATACAACCTGACAGCTACAGACGAAATGAACAAGTATGCGCGTTTTGAATATGTACAGTCGACATGCGCAAGCGTGCCGATCATTCCCGTGAGACAGATCAAACCACTTCCGCAAGGCTCATATTTTCTTGAGAAGCCTAACGCTTAAAGCGTAGGAGGGCCACATAATATTGACGAAAGTGAACGGATAGATGGGAAGTTCTACTCAGAATCCCAACGAATCGTACGATTCGTATTGCGCTTTTTTAGATAGACACTCGTCCCGGTGAAGAGGTGGTGGTCAGCTGATCAATCAGGCATTCGAGTTTGTGAAGGTTGTGTTATTGCACACATACAAATTGAATGTATATGCCGAGTATAAGAAAGGGCTGTTGTCACAGTGACTCAAATGAGTTGCCTTGGAAACAGAGCTCGTATATGTATCACAGTTCCTAGCGGCTAGCGCTGTCAGTTATCATTTTACCTGTGGTTTGTAGCTGCAAACGTGCTTAAACATACGTAGCGGCGAAGAAGCTGAGTCTCTGTTCAACCGACATGCGCTGCAGGATATCACACGTAACGTTGCGTTGACACTTAAAGTAAAAAGTGTTTTTTTTTGTTATATTTAGTTTTGCATTCTTATGCCGTAGTACCTGTAGCATTTATGTCGGAGTTCACGTACCTGAGCGTTAAGCTAACGCCGAATGAGAGACATCGTTCTTCGCCCACATACCTCAGTAAGTGAATAGCAGCGCCATGATCTCGACCCCGGCGCTACAGAAGCTCTCTGCAAAGTGCCTCTTGACTTGGAAGTCGGTGTTCTGTCAGTGATATTTTCTGGATAAATACGGCATTGTCCATATATATGTTCTAGATTTTTCAAGCATGGTCTATATATATGGTCAAGATGAGACCTATTGAATACGCGTAATATAATGTAAAATGTGTAAATAAAATGTTGTTAATTATGGCGTTTAAATAAAGTCAATGGTCATGCGTACTCGAGCAGCTGAAATAATTCCGCTTAGAGCGCAGCACATCATTGTGTTTTTAATTGAATGATTTTGCGCCCAAATAATATCACCTGTTATTCATCACCATAGTTTAATTTAAGCTTATCGTACATATGAAAATGTCTATGGACACGTTTTGGAGTGGTTGAATTTGAAGGTTCAGTTGCTTCGAGCATATCTCTAGGTGCACTCAGGGCTAGCTAATTATTTGCCATACGGTGCCAGAAAAGGGGGTTTGGGTGCCCGATACGGTTGTTATTACTATATCTTAGGTAATTCTTTCAGAGAACCAGAGAAGCTGAAAACCCAACTGCTCCACCGAAGAGTGTCACGCCCGCCAGCACGGAAATTACCCGAAGGTTTTTATCGCCGCTGCATCTCTGAC
Organism: Dermanyssus gallinae; assembly: GCA_003439945.1. Lineage (NCBI taxonomy): Eukaryota > Metazoa > Arthropoda > Arachnida > Mesostigmata > Dermanyssidae > Dermanyssus > Dermanyssus gallinae. The sequence continues at coordinate 345,148 of QVRM01006246.1, read as the reverse complement.
CAAAAGTCTTGCTCGATTTATGCTCCAGCTGATTTGTAAGGCTGTCACTATTTTCTGATATAGCAATCTCTAGGTTAGTACAATCTTGCTCGATTATCCACGTGATTTTTAAAGGTGTCATTATTTTCTGATATAGCAATTCCCAGGTAAGTAAACGTATTCTTGAAATCAATTACTTACACTCTAATATGGAGTTTTTCATTATCTTTCTTAATTTGTCGACCATTATTTTCTCTTTTTAAATTTCTTCTCGAGTTTGAGCTCCTCTCGTCTAGGCAGCTCGCTAGTAGTCTAGGTACTAGCACCAAACACCGCATACACAGGTGTTTGTGTTTTGAATAATGCCTCCAATTTTTTTTTCTAGATATACGCTATCATCCAGTTGGTGTTGCGCTCATTTTGATTAGGAAGTTCGTTTTTTTTTTTTTTTTTTTAATTCAGTGTCCCTGGGCATGTTATGTATATACAGCTTTCGAACGTTATTCCTCGGCTACCTTTGCCGATGCGTTTCAACTTTTCTTTTGTTAGCTATCGACATTATGCTGGCTTCCTTCCATGCGTTGAGGATGCTCCGATTTTTATATATGCATTAAATGACGCTGCCCAACATGGTACGAGTGCCAGCGTCTCTTCAAGTGCTCCTTCGATATTGTGACGAAGTTAGGCACAGCGTAGCAACAGAAGAGCAAACAGCTACGGCCGTCGATAACCGACGACGCCAGTAAGTCGACTGAGCAGCAACTAATCCAACGTGCAATGCGGCGACCAAAGAATGAATCGTCATCAACCACAACATCAGCATCGTCGTAAACAACTGCCGACCGTGTAAATCATCGAATGTTTGGTGATCTCGACCACCAAAGAATGAATCGTCACCAGCCGCAACATCGAGACCGCTTAGCTAGTTACATGCTAACGACAATAAGGCACGTGCACGTGTTTTTTCGGGCTGACCTTTAGTCAACATTTAACGCCTACGGGACTGCTTTCGCATTGCTTCGTAAGACGACAGCATCATCACCATCATCAGACCTACGCACCTGACCTACGGCGGCGTCACCGCTGAAGACAACGCACGTTTGTGTAGTGATAATCCGCAGTTTGAACGGACCAATCAGCGAAGAGGACAGGTGGAGCATTCCGATGTTGAATGTTTGAGAAAGTTCTATTCCGTCGTTTTAACATGCATTAATACTATCCGAACACTACGGCGTCCCTTGACTGAATAAATAGATTGAGGAAGCTTGGCCTAACAATCCATCCCTTGCTCGGCGGGGAGCTAACGCGCTCGACGTACGTTGTGTGTTATCGTTAATCGCTGTTATGACCCTTATGTTAAAGTACCTACCCGTCTGACGGAGTCTACATTTCCCCGTTACCTTAGAGTCACAAACATCGTTACAATATTAAATCAGTTCCCGTGGGGCATTCTTGATTGTCTCTGCAATATCTCTAATTTAGATTTTTTGTTTATAGGATACCTGCATTTCTGTTTCCGATCAAATGTCCTTTCTGTTTCAACGAAAATCCTGTTTTTCTCGTATCACCCTACTTGTCTGTGGCTGTGTTCCTGCGTGATACAGTAAGTTGTTCATATTGGTCGATTAGAAAATCGGCTTCCGGATATCTGTAAGAACTTTTGCCCCACGCAGTGCTTTCCCGCGGACCACAAGAGTGAACGCGTCATCGCGTATGACGTGCAGCCGCGAGCTGAAACCCAAGCAGCCAAGAGCTACTACTACTAGTCCTGTCAAGCAGATACCGACTGTTATGCGGTTAGTAAGGGAGCGGTGAGCGGCAGCGCGCTCGGACCGCGAAGCCGGCCACATGGGCTTGGCGAAAACATATGGCTTTCGCATTACACAAAAATACTACTGGCCGAACGCCTACAGAGACGCCGACCGCTATGTTCGTCCCTGTGAGACCTGCGAGCAGCGCAAAACCAATCCCGTCCAACGCGGATTGTTACACGCGCAACATGACCACACGAAACAGAGCCATTTCACACCGTCGGTATCGACCTCGTCGCACTCAACGAAACGACCGCCGGCAACAAAGTGATAGTGGCCGCAGTGTGCCATCTCACCAAGTATTTGGTTGCCGATGCGTTGCCGAACAGTTGTTTGGCGACAGAGGTGGCCAGATTTCTAACCAAGTCCATCATTGTTTTGCCTTAGCCACTAAGGGACTAGTCGATTCTGTTCAGTCTTGTCCTTGAACTTCCGGTTTGACCTACTTAGACGAGGGTACTATCGGAGGGAAAGCATCTGTAGTACAGGCAGACATCAGGAGAGTTGTTGACTTTGGACTGAAGAGTGGATCTGAGTTTAACTCACAGAAGTGCAAACTTATTTACAAGGGCCAACCTAACCTATCCGCTTTTAAGGCACTCCTTCCCGGATTCAAGCTCGTCGAGGCAGCAGACGTGTGTTTGCTGTTTACGCACGATGACGACGTTCCTGTTTTCCTAAAGTTTTGAAATCGTTCTCGAAAAAATGATGGTGTATATGTTATGTATATATTTTCTGATAGCTTTTTCTAGCTGGCAGATACGACGTCACCCAACTGAAGCGAGCGGCTATATTCATTTTTCAATTATCTGAATGATACAATGCCTAGCGTGATGCACATGAAGCATGCATGCTCACTGGCTGGTTTTAAGTAGTGAATGACAATATAACCTTAAGGAATTTTCCGCAAAATCACTGCATATTGTCGGAAGTGCAAACTTATTTACAAGGGCCAACCTAACATATCCGCTTCTCAGGCACTCTTTCCCGGGTTCAAGCTCGTCGAGGCAGCAGACGTGTGTTTGCTGTTTACGCACGATGACGACTTTTCTGTTTATATATTTTCTGATAGCTTTTTCTAGCTGGCAGATACGACGTTACCTAACTGAAGCAAGCGGCTAATTCAAATATTCATTTTTCAATTATCTGAATGATACAATGTCTAACGTGATGCACATGAAGCATACAAAACACTGGCTCGGTTTTAAGTAGTGAATGACAATATAACCTTAGAGTTTTTCGCAAAGTCACTACAGATTGTTGAACCCTCTGATAGTGATACTAATTGACAGTCCTAGCACTGCTACTATTGATTGGATAATGCCTTAAATACATTAGAATGATTTTATCAAGTTTCCTAGGCCTGGCATTCTTAATAGTATATACTTTTCATACAGCAACACCGCGTATTTCCTGATGAGAAACCTGAGGGTGAACACCTCATGTGCGCTACGCAGCAGAAAAAGCAGCCAAAACCTCAGCAACGCTATGAAAAATCATCCCGCGGACCAGAAGAGCAGCAGACTCTCAGCCCCGTCTCTTTGCGTAGGCACTTGACAGCATTGCGCTGTATGCCGCACCATTGCAAGAGCGCACGACTGCCAGGGTTACAACAGGCCGCCTCTCCAACAAGACCCTAGGACCTACGGCGCTCGACGTCGCATGAGCAAGTCGCACGGCTTTTACAGCAGCCACACGAATTCTCAAGAGATAGGCTCCTTAACCCTTAGGAATTAAAGAACTAGCATCAAGAAACGCCTAACGACGGGAATACTATTCAAACCAGAACAGATACCCCAAGGAAACGGAACCAGCAGTAGGAAGCAATACAGGCGGGCTATACTGATACTGAAGAAAGTACTCACTCTGATTCCCGGACGACTCGATTCTGGCAGGTTTCTGAGATTCGCAGCACTACCGTAGCTATAACAACGACACCCAATGTGCGTGCAGCATTCTACCAGTTTTCATACAGGACGGAGAAACGCTTTTAGGCACGCTGTGCAGAACTACACGCCGGCGGGTAGCTCGATGACTACCAAACTCGAAGACTACCTGCTAAAACCTTCATACCTCCTGTCATCCCCCTTAACCGGGTTCTATAGGTGAAGCTAATATTGCTCACAGTTAAGATGGAGGAGTCTCTAATACTATCACAACCTATTGTGTAACTATCTGCACCGGTTCTTGTCTTGAGCTCTGGAAATTAAATTATTTTCTTGCAATTCAGGCCCTTGCTAAGCTCATATTTGGGCGCCATCCGTTAGATCGACCGCCGCCGAGACCACATCTACCATCACGCCAATAACTTCGCCAACTGCGTCGTTTGCAATGAAGCCGTTGTACAGCCTCCTCCTTGGCCATCATGATCCCTGTTATTGCGCGCGTAAGCCTGTTTTACTGTTCTCGAGACTCCAACATACGGGCGACAACATCCTTCTTATCTTAAGTAACTCCGAGCAGCCCGCCGCCCCTTGGTACTCTCCATGCCGGGCAATGGAACACCGTGTGTTCCGGTGTGTCTCGGGATATCATGTTGCACAAGATACAGATGTCCGAATTCGTCTTTTTAAATACGTTTGGAACTCCCCATGGCCTGTAAGGACCTGTGTGATGTTGTAGGTCAGTTCTTGGCCGGGTAAATCCATTTAAGACCTGATGTCGGGGATAAGTGTCTTGACAGGAAAGCCTGGTTCGCCTTCTTGAATAGCGTCCCACTCACGTTGCCACTCCTCCATCATCTGCGACTGGGCGTCGTTATGATCAAACAAAGGATCCGACCACACAGCTGCTCGTTTATCAACCCTGAGAGCCCATCGTATGGTTCCGGCTAGAACTAGCGCTGCGGGTGTACTGACCGTCCTATAACAGCTAATGATTCTCAGCGCAGCCCCTCTCTGTGTCCTCCAAAGTATATCGCTGTTGCGTTGGATTGCGGTCGCGTGCTGCATCCACACGGGTGAACCGACCAGTGCCACTGACTCTCCTACCTTCATGAGCAATCGTCTCTTTTCCGCCCGAGCCCCGTGGGTGTTAGGAAGGAGCCGTGCAATCCCATGAATCACTTTTAAGTGCTCTGTCCGTGACGACCTTGATATGAGTGGTTCCTCGTAGGCCGCGATCGAGATGGACACTGAGAAACCGAGTCGTGTTCGAGATATTTTATTTCCTCTCCTGCCAATGTGAGCTTAATGTGTCGACAGTGTCTGCGGCTTGTGAGCAGTATGGCCTCACTTTCTGAGAGGGCCATCGGCAGCCCGGCCTTGTTCTTCCAGTTCTCGATCACTCTCTGCGCAGCGTTGGCTGTCTCCTCGAGGTGGTTCGCCGTTCGCGCCTTTACCGCAATCTACCAGTAATTCTATCTAAAAAAGCATTTGAGTGGCTCTTCGTTGTCACTATGCTACAGCTATGAAGTCACTTAACTATCCATACGTCGTAAGGCTGTCGAGCCCGGTGGCGTGGTGGCATGCGTCTACGCCTCGCGACCGGAGGAGACACATAGGTGCGCGGGTTCGAGCCCCACCGTTGCACATTTGTATTTATGGGGGTCCGTCTATGAAGCAATGCGAAAAGCCGTCCCATGGACGTTAAATCTTGGCTGAGAGTCAGCCCCGAAAGGATATACGTCGTAAGGCTATAGCTATGGGTGTAATACTACGAACATATTGTTGCTTATCTAAATTAAACAATTTAATTATTTAATGGAAACATTGATAATGCATGCATTTCCTGAGTTTAATATTAGAAACTATAATGGTACAATAATGTAGCATTTTTTATTATTACAATGATCTATATATATACATACCATACATATGGTGCAATAAATAAATGATGATGAATAATGTAACATTTTTAAAAATGTACTCTTTTTGTTTACTTTATCCAAGCCCTGTAGAAGGCATGGCAATATTAACACGGTGTGGTTTTTAGATTGTCGCGTCTGCTGTCGCGTTTTTGCAGCTATTCTCGGCATCTGCAGTTCAGCCACAACATGGACTTACGTTATATGCGGATTGTTATGATCGGTAAGTGAACCCTCGTTGCAACTAAGGACAAAGCATTGCTACTTTATGATACAGTTCAAATAATTTAAAGGTTAGACTTCGTGACACAGTGTGGTTTAAAAAGAAGTAAACAGTATTAGCCTATTTCCCGCTCGATACATCTTGATTTTTTTTCGGGCTAACCCCCACGAATTTGATTTCGCATTACTTTGTAAGAAAAATCCCATAAATAGTGCAACGGCAAGGACCCAACCCGTCGTGCACCTATGTGTCTCTTTTGTTCGCAACGCGCACGCGAATGCACCATGCCACCGGACTCGACATCCGCTGGGTACATAATCCCTAGTGTACATGCTTCTAAAGTACCCACAATAGCTGCAGTTGGTCGCAGCTAAACGCCCCATCCAAGAGATACCTTTCTTTCTCTTTAAGGTGGTTTCGAGAATCCATGATGCATACACACCACTGCGCTTAATCAAAATCGTGGAAGCGTCTGCCTCTGCAATTATTCGTCTCTTGTTTAAACGCTGACCCTCACGCACCGTGGTACGCCCATTGGGCAAGCAAGCCTGCGATCCTCACCGTAGACATGCGCCCGTTTTCGTATGTGTTTACACGTAATCTTAGAGAGTTGCGACCAAGGCCAGTGTAATTTCACAGGGCTTCTCTACGGAACTGCGTCTGTTAGAAGATTGTTCAGAGATAATACTGTTGCTGTTTAAATATGGTCTTAGGAAAAAAGTGTCAAAGATAAAATGGGTGCTACGCCATACCTATATTGATATTATAAATGTTGTACTAGGTAACCGTTAAACGGGTCATTTAGCCTAGTACCGCCAGGGCTTTGGAATTTGTTGTCTAGTAAAAATGCATCTGGTGAATTCCGAGATTAATCTAAGAGAAGAGAAGAATGTTTGATTGAAATTCTGCAGTTGTATCAACGAGCTGCTTCTAGAATAAGCGGCCCAATAGAAGCAATGGGTCTAGTGTGGCAATTACCAAAGGAGAGGGATACTATGCGCTAGTACAATAGCCACTATTAACAGTATGATAAACATATATTCTAAGCAATGAAGGTGATTGGAAACACAAGGTTTGCCAATTGTGCACGAAAGATGCCAATATGACACATTAGAGAAGTTGCCTCTGTAAGTGAAAAAAACTAAACTAGTGCTGTGCATTATGTCATGTACTCATAACCGTCAGCCAAAATTTTAAACTGCACTATCTTGTCTGCCCCATTTACTATGGCACTGTTCAAGTTATAAATAAGGTGTGTATTGTCGATTCGTTAAAAAGGTTTTTAGCCACGGAACTTAGTCGAGCATCTGATTAGTGTGTTTTTGAAATTGCAGTCCTGGTTGTCATTTCGCTGCTAATAGACTTCGGCACGGTATTTTGGACACTGAAAGAGATACAGCGCGAACAGCCTGGACCCCTCGTGGAGAATTCTCTGCTAGACAGAACATTTTTTAATTTTTCAATCTATTCTTACGAGTCACTCTATGTGTTTAATCTTACTAATTATAAAGAGTTTGTATACGAAAAGCACACACCTATCGTACAGGAACTCGGACCGTATATATTCAGGTTAGTTTTCCTTAAGTGCTCCAATCGTCACGGTTGCGGTATACGAGAGCGTGGTGCCACATTGCTCAGACGTAGTCCTGACACCAAGAGCAGGAGTGGGAAGCACATGTGGCCTTACCGTGCCGAATGGCACGATAAGGGAGTAACTATGACTCTCTTTCCGGCGTGCCGCGGGGACCTTCACGCGCTCACTTGAAAGTTGGTTAGACGGTGTAAACTCTCAATAGTAACATTCCCGAAGTCACTTTTGTTGGCGCGGGAGGCAAGGCATACGATATCGGTTAAGTGGCAACGAATACATATTGTCATTTTGTCGTGGCCCATTCGAGGGCTGCTCACTGACCCCGGGCTAGACGGTTAATGCCCCGGGCCTTAGCAGCCTGGAAGTACCGTCTGGGACGCTTGCTGCCTTGGCTTAATAGACATAATGAGCGCGAGGTCACCACATGAACGCAGGCCGCCTGCCGAACGGACCATCTGGCTCCGCTGCTGCCCTTCGCAGCGGTGAGCCCCCCTGCCTTGGAGTGGTCGAGCGTCCCTTAAGGGGCGTATTGTATATTCTAAAAACTATTCAAACATTTATTCACCTTTGCCAGGTAGTATAAACACAAATATATATATATATATATATATATATATATATATATATATATATATATATATATATATCTTCACTGTATAAAATAGCGGCTAAAATTGCACCATTGGGCATGGTCGTGTCACATTGGGGTTTGAGCCCACAAGACATCCGGTATATAAGTATATACTACACGGACTATATGGCTACAACCCAATTTTCTCCTATATGAAAATAGACTAGAAAGTGCTCATCGCGAATATTTTAAGATCGGGTCAGTCAGGCTACCTAGGGAAGGGACCAGAGCACAGGAAGCGGCGTGGTATCTTCCACAGTGTGCTTCGCATCTAGAGCACCTGCAATGCTCATCTGGTTCGTGGAAGTCCCGCACAATGCACAGTTTATGATGAAAACCGTGTACGGCATAGCGGGTTACGACGTGACGGTTGTAACGATACGCCCCTCTCCATTCGTTACGTGTCATAGCTCCAGTTTCGAGAAATTTATCATCGATATCCGCGAACTTTATCTCCCAGCATTCGAGGTTGTCCTTGAAAGCCGTCGTCGTTGACAGATCGAAGCGGTGCCGCAGATCTTCGGTGAACAGCGGTGTGTCTGCTAGGAGATATACTAGGCGGTTCCGGGTCGAGATGTGTAATCCCAGAGCCCTCTTGAGAAAGGAGGCCTTAACGCGGTTAAGCTGTTCGAGGTTTTGCGCCGTGAGGTCTTCCCAAATGACACGTATCCCATACGACGCAATCGGGGCTATTTTGAGATCAAACAGTCTCAAGGCGGTTCCGAGTGACAATAACTGCGGCGATTTTATTGCCCATACGGCGGTCACTGCCTTCCTGCACCTCTCGGCGATGTGTGCGGTGAAGCTGCGTCCGTTATAAGAAAACAGTAGCCCTAGGTATGGAAACCTATTTACGTACGCGAGCGGTACACTGGCGTATCGCAAGGTGTCAGTGCCAGTGATCCTGCCGCCCCTCCTGAATTTCATTGCTTCTGTCTTTCTCTGGTTTACCGTTAGACCCAAAGCATTTACAGCGACGTAAAGACGGGCTAAGGCTTGCTGTACCTGAAACCTGCTTGGACCATATATGACCAAGTCGTCCGCGTACAAGATAACTTTGACTAAATTTCTAGGGCCTCTTATTTGGGCGGGCAGGTCCTTCAGTAGGATAGAGAACAGGAGAGGGCTCAGGTTGTCACCCTGAGCTAGGCCTGTTGTCTGGGCAAAAGGTTCGAGTTCGGCGATACCATCCTCGATGGTTACTCTGTTCTCCTGTAGGATGGCCGCGAGAAGGTTGAGCACTTTAACTGGCACTCCGACCTCTGCCAACGTGCGCAAGACCATGTCTCTAGGCGCCGAATCAAATGCTGCCTTGAAATCGACGAAGACTGCATATAATGGGTTCATCGCTATGGCTAACGCCCTCTTAACGTCCTCCATCAGAATCGTACAGGCGGTTTCTGTCGAGCGATCTCTGCGGAATCCATGCTGCTCGGTCGGGATGGCTCCTACGCTCTTCAGGTAGTCACACAGTCTCCATGTCAGCAGACAAGAGAGTAGCTTATAGCATACGCTCTTCTTCGCGATGCCCCGCCAAGATGACGGTAGGACCGGATCCCCCTTACCCTTGGGTATAACTAGCAGATTTGCATCCCTCCACTTTGCTGGGAGCTTGCCCGTCCGCAAGCATTCGTTGAATAGCGCGGACCAGCAAGGAGCAAGAAAGAGTGCACATTTTAGATGCTCATTGCGTACTCTATCGGGGCCGGAGGCTTTATTATTGCGGAGACTTCGAAGTCCTCGTAGGACCTCCTCGACGGTGAACTCCTGCTGGAGGGAGTCCCGTAGCCATGTCGTCGATTCACCCCACACGGCGACTAGGTTTGGCACCTCGCGAGGAATGGTGTCCCGTGAAGCGAACATTTCCGAGAAGTGATTAATGAGGGCTGACGAGCTGATAGGGCAGGCCGCGGTTATCGCGTATTGTATATTCTGGGGTGTAACGCGGAATCGCGGGGTGATCGCGTCTAATCGGTAGGGCGGAGTAGTGTGGTACCCCCATTCGGAACCCCGATAGGGGGAAGGTGGGGGATCCGCCGGCCTGTCTATTCGGGCTGGCGGGCACTTCCGTAGGTCCGCGCGTATTAAATCGCGGGCGGCGGGAGTGTAAGTATCTCTCTATTTTGATATATATATATATATATATATATATATATATATATATATATATATATATATATATATATATATATATATATATATATATATATATATATATATATATCATATATATATAATCTTTTCCTATTTAACTATTTCAGGTTTGGCTTTTTCACTTGATGCTTACGTCAAGACAGCCTCAGACCATCAAAGTTTGACAATATATATATAAAACTTTTCCTATTTAATTATTTCAGGTTTTTTTTTTTCACTTGATGCTTACGTCAAGAAAGCCTTAGACCATCAAAGCTCGACAAAACCCAAGTCGTCTTATAATTTTAAGGCCCATACTGTTGGGGTGATTGACAAATCCTTTAGTAGAAGATCTAGAAGAACCTGTTCTTATAGAGCGACTCTCGTGGCCCTTGCCACACCGCTTATCATATGGGGATCTCTTTTGATGCTATCGGCCTATGCCTCTTTACTCGCTTTAGGTTTTTTTTGCAGTCGGCGGGCTAGTATTTTAGGCTCTGAACCTCTTCTCTTTGACAGGCTCCGTCGTTTTGCTTACGCTTCTGACCGAACCCCGGCTGCGTCTGGCTGACGTGCTTCACTGATGCCAAACACATGTAGAATATTACATTATGATGACCTTACTATTTTCAGGCTGACCGTCAGCCAACATTTAACGGCCACGGGTTTGTTTTTGCATTGCTTCATAAGACAGACCCCATAAATACAAATGTGTACCGCTGGGGATTGAACCTGTGCACCTATGTGTCTCCTGCGGTCGCGAGGCGCCCGCGAATTCACTATGCCACCAGGCTCGACGCATTATTATGACCTGGTTTCTGTCTCTGAATCTGAAATCGTTTCTCAATGCACTTATTAAATAAAGATAGATAATACAAGTGTATATACAATTTCTCACACATTCGTACAGGTATCACAATTACTAATATATTAATTTAAAAAAACATTTGCAAATTGTTTGTATACAAGGAAGATAAGAAAGCCTGGTGTTAAACACGGCCAAATGCGAGGTGTTCGCGCCGGGGACAGACCCGGACGACCCCACATTGAGTGCCTTACTTGCGTTACTACCGGGGTGTAGAGTCGTGTCTGAACACGAAGTTACGCTCCTTGGCGCACCGCTCCTACCATCTGCACTGCCGAGTCTACTCGACCCCATGATGGACAGATTGTGGGCAATGCAAGAACGTCTGCCTCTGGTCGGAGCCCACCAAGGGCTTTACCTACTCCGCTCGTCGTTCTCCGCGTGTCGCATCGTACATATCATACGATCCATGGACTGTTCGGGTACATTCAACCAGCTTCATTCAACCAGGCGGCTCTCCCCACCTCCATGGGCGGTCTTGGTCTTCCCTCGGCCCGCTCCTTGGCAGGCCCCGCCGTGGCCGCCTCGATGCACGCTACGTCGGGTCATGTCCAACGCCTGCTCCCGCCGGGGGCTTGGGCATTGTTTGAGGCAACTCGCGACGCTATAGCGGCTGGACTCTAAGCTTCACCGCCTGATATGAATAGACTTGCCCGCCAGAGGGCCTGGGCCGAGAAGGTTCACGAATCTTCGCTTACTGAGTTGCTTGAAGAATGCGGTGACGACCAGGATAGAGCGCGCCTCCTTGCCGTCGCTCGCCCAGGAGCAAGCGACTGGCTACACGCACTCCCCGCTGAGTCATTGGGTACCCGCCTTGACGACCAATCCTCCCGGATCTGCGTTGGCCTGAGACTGGGAGCCGATTTGGTAGAGCCACACAGATGCACTTGTGGCGAGCCTGTTGGACGCCTGGCCAGACACGGCCTGTCCTGCGCTCACTCGGCGGGTCGGCGACCACGTCACACCGCTCTGAATGACACTCTTGCAAGGTCGTTGCAAAAGGCCGGAGTCCCTTGCGTCCTGGAACCGCCTGGTCTTTCTAGAGACGATGGCAAGCGGCCCGACGGCCTGACTTTGATACCTTTCTACAAGGGTCGTTCTCTGGTGTGGGATGCGACGGTGACCGACTCTCTGACCCCCTCCCTTGTCGGTCCCGGCGCTTCTCGCCCAGGAACTGCCGCTTCCCGCGCCGAGACATCAAAGATAAGAAAGTATGCGAACTTAGGCCGGGCGTACCACTTTTCACCCTTCGCATTCGAGACGCTGGGTGGCCCTGGGCCCCTCACAACGACGCTAATGTCCCAGGTTGGCGAAGCTTTACGGCAGGCTACGATTGACAAGAGGGCGGGCACTTTCTTCTGCCAACGGCTTTCCCTAGAGATTCAGAGAGGCAACGCGATTTCGGTGCTCGGAACAATGAAAGACTGGATGGACCCGCGTCTTCGCGTCAGGGGTCGGGCAAGACTCCCACTCGGACACGAGTGATAGATGAGGAGTGAGCCATCGGCACCGTGGATTTAAACATTCACATGTATATATTAAATTCCTAAATAAACGTTGAGATCGTCAGGAAGATAATAATTATTATAAATGCTTTATTTTTTTGCATCCTTAAGCTAAAACTAGTCTTACACCTTAAAAAAGTCTCCAAACTGGTTTAAATAATTCACATTGCTGGTCGCTTTTCCGTAGACCATGTAGCACTGACCTCTGGCTTAGCTGTTGTGCGGCTGTTTACAAATAAGACCTGAAGACAACGCGATAAAAGTCAAGCGTTTGTTTGTGATCTCTTTTTCGCTTGTTGATTGTTGTTGCCCTTTTTAATATAAATGGGGACGACGTCAGTGAGATGAATACATTTGAATGGCCGCTATAGTGGCGCAAATTAATGTGTTAAATGTGATATCTTGATTTTTATGTCTAGCTGCATTCTTCCTCCTTTTGCTCGTGGCTTTTTTCTAAACTTGTTCCGGGCTTCGAAGCAGCGCGTCTGGACGTCTTAAGGCTTGTATTGCACTTAGTTGTTCCATCCAAGTAATCCTGGGCCTACTTTGTCCTCCGGTCGATGTGAGATGACTATCCGCGCAGAACGCACAGGCAGTCATAAGACCATGTCTGGAACTGGCGGTATCTTGTCAGAATTTTTGCAAGGTTCTGCGTGGCTCTGTCGATCTTCCTGTTGCCACGTCAAATGACTTTTCCTGGAACTGGATCGTCCGGCCATGTACCTAAAACGGGTCTTTTTTCTGCAGTCTTGAGTATGAGTCTCCAGAGGATGGCATTCCTGACGCCATGTAAAACGGCGAGAAGGAAATCGCGGCTTTAAGAAAAGAGCAGTTTAGAAACTGGCCAATCTGCTTGTTAGACACTCTGCAAAAGAACTCGGAGAAATACATCTAAGATTGAAGAACATCTAAGAGAACACGCTGACCAAGAGGGGCTGATGCACTCTGCCCAACGTGTCTCGGAAAGGGCGATCAGTAAGGGAATTGCCATTGTCCGTACAGTTAGAAGCTATAGACCCATCACGTGGTTCTCGCAAAATTTAAATTTTAGGGCTTCAAAGCCAAAGAACGCAGGAGGCTGGAAAACCACGTGGATTATATAGATACATATATTGAGGCAGATTAGCTGGACTAAGCAATTGATTTCCAACCTAACATAATGGATAAATTCCCCAGGGATAGATGCATAGTGTCTGACCCTATTTTCGCTGGTAGTGGGGATTGTTACCTGCATCCTAGAAAGACGTGACTCTCTAAAACTGTCAGCTCTGCGAGTGCACAGCGGTGGTAACTTCCACACTATGGAACTGCCCCGCATAGAGCGGGTTCCGGTCAAGCTGGTTAGCAACGACCAACATATCGGCGGCGTGTATTCGGAGTATGCTCAAGAACGAAGAAGTATGGGAGAAGGGAGCCAAAGCTCGTGAAGGGCATTATCCGGGCCAAAGAGACGGTTGGCAGGAAATAAGAAAAGCAATTCGTTAATTATATGAGCTAATAAGTATAAAAGCAGGCGTTAAACATGTTTCACCTAAAGATTCCGCACGGTTTGAACAATTGATAGCTTAGCTTCGAACAACCACACTTACTCAGGATTTCTTATTAAAAATTATTAAAAACAAAAAATGCAGAAAGAATAACCTACTCTTTACAACTTACCACTACTTTATTTCGAATTGCCAACATTTATCGGAGACCATTTAGTTTTCCACATAAAAACTGTCACTGTTTAATCTAAACGGTGGCAAAGGTCTCTCGTAACACGGTGCAACAGACCAAAGATGGCTCCCGCTAAGCGGCACATTTTAAAGCAAGAGTCCACGCATTAATAAGATCTTGGCGTGTTTATTTGTCATTGGCTTCACTAAACGTCTTAGTGTACCGAGAACAGATACAATACATTTAAAATATCCTGATTCAATACATTTGAAACATCCTATTAGAGTTATAATATGGCGCTATATAGTGGAGAGGGCTTTTCGCGGATTTATGTTTCGTTCTCTATTAAAACTATTTGTTTACAGCAGGCTTATTATTAAGTCCTTCCATCTTTCTGTGGGTGCCATCGGTTTGTGGTTTTTGAACAGAGTTTGCGTAGGCCGTCGTTTGTGACTTTGCGACAAAACAACTTGGTATTTCTCATCATTTCCTGAAGTACATCAAATGTGTGTCCCCGGGGTTGTCCTCAATCAATCATTTCTTCCGCCAAGTGCCGCTGGACTGCTATGGGGCCACTTACCCCTCGATAGGCTCAGGCGCGTCGCAAACAATATTTACGATTGCAGTGGCCGTAGGGAACCGAGCCGATCTAAGGCCGCCTGACCTTACTTTTAATGTGGCATTTCCTGCGGCTAGTCCTGGGCGGTAACTATGGCTGCGTCCTCCATTTAGCCATGGTCTTCTGCGCGGCCCGCAGGGCACTGCTACTGCTGTTTGTACGGAACGCCACATCCGCTCACACCGACGCTGCATAGTGTCGTAAGGTCCGTGACAGGCGCCGAAATTTGCCCGCGCCTCCCTTGCGTGCGAGGATACGAGATAGGTTCTGAGTTACCTGGGCGACTCTCCTGGTTATATGCTGGACGTGGGCCCCGCCTTCGAGAGCCCAGTATCAAGGTATACCCACAGATACCCGGCAGTACCCGGTCTTCTATGGAGCAAGCTAGAAGTGGTTAGTCTCCATCCACTCTACGATATTTTCGAGTGCCGGGTTTGCTGTAGCCCCCAGGGAGTCCTCTCGGCTAGCCGAGACCAGTACTGCAAAGTCATTGGCGTAGGCTATAGTCATGACGGAGCTGGCATATAAGCTGGTCAGAAGTAAGAGGAACGAGATTGGAAGGTATGCCGAACTGGGAGAAAAAATGAGTTATCCGCCCCTTGCTCCCAGAGTACTTACCTCTCGACCGCTAATCATACTACAGTGTGCCCGCTACGGAGAACATTGTGATAATGGATAAGGGTGGAGAGACGGCGCCAAGCTACCCGAAAGAAACGAAGCCAGAGACGGGCGTCAGCTTAATTTCGGCGGTTTCATGCACGGATGTATTGCAAGGTGCCTCTGGCCCAGACGGAGTCCCTACCGCCGCAGTTCGCCCAAACGCGGCGGTATAGCTAAAGACTCTCCTCGACAACCCAGTGATGGCTAAATGCAACGATCTAAATGCATACCGCGCCAGAATAAACGGAGTTTATAAAGATGTTACTGCAAAAGACACTTTGCTACCACACCGGACTCTTTATCCGCTCCAACTTCGTCGCCTGGATCATTCAAATGACGATAGCCTACCTATGCTGCTGTAGTGATATCACTCGTCGTGAAAACCTCGTCCGGCCCCGGAATTTGTGTAAATCTACTGGGTCAATATACCTCCCTAGGAAGCACATTCGAGCCTTGAAAAAGTTCGCTACGAGTCCTAGTAGATTTCACTAAGTCCAGTGAAATCAGCACGCATCTCTGCCACTCGTAGATTGAAGGGACGTGATTTCAACGTAATACATACATATACATACATACATAATAGCTTTATTAACCGATGGTTGGTTTACAATATTGCGCGTACAGAGAAAGCACACATTCATATATACGTATATTCATCACAGTTCTAAAAGTCGAGTCAACGGAACTGCTCTATTGCATTGTTGAAGCTGGTATAAGTCACACTGTCTTCCGCAGATTTTGCACAAGCATAACGAGGAAATTTCATTTCTCTCGAATACAGACCTTCATGTGGAAGCCATGTACAGCAAATCGTGCAACTAAGTGTCTATTTTCATAGTTGCAGCACTTCCACGAACTACGCGTCATTGTCTGGGTTCCATAAAAGAGCGGGTCAATGCCTGCCATCTTACTCTCCCATTCAGACGTGTACTCGTTGAAAGCTGCCGTCTTCGGTAAAACGTGTATTTTTTGTAAATCCTCAACAAATAGCGGAGTCGACGCCTTAAGGTTTAACTTCGATAAATACGGCCATATCACCTGTATACCGTAAGAAGCAGTAGGCGCAATCTTTAGGTTAAAGAGATGAACGGCAACGTCCATTGATAGTTTATGAGGATCTCGGATACTATGAAAGAGCTGTAGTCCTTTCCGAATTCGTTCATTAATACGCCTCGAGAAGTTCGTAGAACATAACCTCTAGGTAAGAGAAGTTCGAGACAAATTCTATAGATTTTGAACCAAACCGTAGTTCGTCGATTCCAGCCAATTTCCTTTCACGTCTAAACTTCATTGCCTTTGTTTTATATATATTTAATTTTTAACTGGTTTCGGTGAACGTATTGCTGCAAGGTCGCAAGGGATTGTTGCAAATGGAATCGGCTGCGAGAACTTCAACGTAATCACATTTTCAAGGGTTTTACGTTTTGTATCCCTGAAAGCGGTAATTTGTTATATGTATGTATGTAGAACGGTAAATTGTGCAAAAAACTTATCAAGGTTCTCACCCTGTCGTTGTCAACTTTCTCGACGTAAACCAAGAATATCTTGTTACTGGGCGTTCGTTAACTGGGTGTGCCAACAACCATCTGTTTTTTTAGTGTATTGTGAAAATTATATTTACCAAAACTGCACAAGAAATGTAAAGGCATGCCAATTTTCGGATGATGTTAAATCTGGGCCCAGTGTGATCCGCCTAAAAGTGAGAGGGTTAAGGAAATCCGGTTAAGTGGAGTTATTGAAGATTTTTTGAGGAAGAGGGAGCCCTATTGGATGCGGGATGGCGCACCGTTCAAAACGGGGCGCTGCCATGTCAACCATGATTAACAGAAAATTGCAAGTTTGAGCCCTAGCCTTGCTGGTTCTACTTGTTGTGCGTAATTGTCATTGCCCTGCTGCTAGACACTTCTGCTGAAGAAGGCCTACATAAATCCAGTAAATAGAACGCGAGGAAGATAGGTACAACTAGACACTGTCACCCAACATAAAATTCGGCTCATTACGATCCTCTACAATGTGGTTGTCGGGGCATTAAAAATACTAGTTGCGTCAGATAGAGGCCTGGAAGAGATTAGACGACGGCACCGGCATTTACGTGCGTTTTACCTGCAGAACTCTATCTTCTATCTGACCAGGACAGTGCACAATATGTAGGTTTCATTATATAAAACTAATTACTGTTCTGCCGTACGGTAAATATTCAGTCATTTAATATAACCTAGTGTAGCGTAAGTTAGGTGGACCCAAAAAATTGTAGCATGGAATACAATCAATGGACAAACAAATCTCGTTTTGCTCTTAAGTCACTGAAGGATCTGAGATGTTACAATTGCGCGACCTGCTGCAAACGCCATTTGAAACCAACCCCTATTGTACCTATTTTGGATACTTCCAGAGGACGTCTCTCTCCGGCGCTGCAGTAGGCTTGAGGCTTTTAAAATTGTAGGATTAGAAAATTGTAGGCTATATTACAATTTTTTTCATTCACTTAGTATATTTAGCAATGCTAAATGTACTAGAATTTTAATGTTTTTAATTCTAGTATATTTAGCAATGATTGAAAATTACAATACAAAAGATGCAGTCATTCTATTGTCTAAAAGTAAGTAAATACGGTAATTATTCTGCGACTTGCTCTTTTAGGGATCCGGTTTAACAGTAGACATGAGATTCCGGGTTCAAGTGGATATGAGGCTGGTGACATTAGAAACAGAGCAAGTGCCAAGCCTAATACTCCCCGTTTTTTGGATTGCAGATGTAAGTGCTTTTCTAATTGGTATATGGTGTGGTAAAAATCAGTGCTTCAGTATCAAATAGCTCTACGACAGGCGTTTGAGACCATTTAGGCTAAATAAACAGCAGCTGAGCTGAGTGCACATAGAGCAGCTGGGCTCTCGGCGCACTTCCTCAGGACGAAAGAGCCTCCGAGCCTGGTGGGGGTGGAGAGGATATTGAGATTAGTGGGCTTGCCGAACTTTACACACTAGTCAGTGCTAGCTGCCAGTGACACAGGCGCATCACGCATTTCTAAAACCTTTCAACAACACGTAAGGTCTTAAAATTAAAAACCCGATAGATGATATTATGGCACAGTGCTAATTAAGCAGAACATTAAATAGTAGGTCAGTAAATGGTCTAGATAAAGTAACGTCAATTTTATATTAAATTTATTCTAACAGTTTTCAGTTGTTTTTAGTAGTTCTTAAATTAAATATAACTTTTGATAGTAATATGTATGCATTACTCATATGATTTCCGCCACTCCTCACAGTCAAAGTCGCGGGCGCGATCTTGGCGTGACATGTTTTTTTTTCGAGGAGACCCTTTCGAGGAGATATGCAGATTGTTTTGATTCATTATAATACGACACAGTAAGGTTTACACGTATAATATTCAAGAAATAATAGTTTAAACGTGGTGAAAACGTTCAGTTAGACGTCTGCCGCTAACAATATGTTTTATTATTTTAAAATAAGTTAAATTAACAACCCAAAAGATTGCCCCTCTTAAAAAAGATAGTGTGCTGCCTGTCTTTTCGTGTTCGATATATACAGAATGGCTACAAGTGCAGCGTAGCTTTAGGCGGTTGCAAAACTTGTTAAAGAAACTTTTTCATTGAAAAGGGGAATGTCGTGTTTAGAAATCACACTGAACCCACTAATATTTGTTATACTGCTGTGGCTAGCCAGTTATCGCTTTGTAGGTGTGCTACTGTAAACGAAGTATTTGTTGGATAAATTACTTGATTGAAAATAGTACACACTTGGAAAATTACGGAAACTGCTTATTTCACGGGGATCATTTTGGTAGCTAAATGATTTCGTGCTTTTTAAATAACTAAAGTTTAATGGTACCACTTGTGTTACTCGTATAAAAATATTAAATTGTTGCAAGGATTTTGCTGTTCGAAAGAGCAATTGCAGCGATTATACAAAATGTATGATAATTGCAATATTAGTAGTCTATCCAAGAAATACTTGCTACTTGCGTCGTAATAGACCAGGACACACCCTCCGAAAAAGTTAACATTTATTTAATGTGTGAGACAGTAAACTGTTGTAACACAATTCATGTGTGCGGATGTGTTAGCCGCATAGATGCATACTTTCTAGTCGCACGTTTCTACTTACACACCGTCAGTACGCAACTCTAGATAAACGGCCATTGGCACAACAACGACCGCGGGTGGTGAGAATGCCATACATGGCAGAGCTTTTAATTCGCGAAATGGAGAACCAACTTTTCTCTCTCTGCGATAACTATGAAAGTGTTAAAAATAATGGTGTGAGCCGCAAAAGTGTTTCTGATCGGTTATAACGTTATAACTTTGAACGACATCCTCAAAGATGTTCTGTTGCTGGGTTCTGCAAAAATTGTCGCCACGATTGCCCAATTTATTATCTGGTCTGGGCAGTGTTTTGGGATGTCTAAGGAGTCCATTCCCAAAATATTCGACGCTGCTAAAACCGTTCGGGAGATGCTAATATATTTATACGTGTGCAACAAATTCCTTGTCATCCCTACGAAACGATTTTATTGGCTGGTGGTCGCTCTTTTTGGACCGCTTTATAACACAATAAATCATTATGTGTTGTCTTAGAAGTAACGTGAGTGGAATTTTTTATAAAGCAAGGCCAAACTTTAGCTCTATGTATACGGGTACTTCCCACGTCTTATTTACCGCTAAACCTCAGTTACTTGTTGCCACAAACCAAACTTCGGACAATGACGACGCCGGCTGGATTGTACTTTTCTTCTTCGCTCCAGTCGTGCTGAGGTTACCGATAGGCTGCGGGAATACACGCTCTGTTTTTTCTTTTTTGATATGGGAGGTTTGGAAGCGCTAATGCACTATCGGTACTGGCAACCAACAGCACCTAGTGTGAGACTTTCGCCCACTAAAAACCTCAATCCTCCCCACCCCCTAGGGTTCGGAATTGTGTCGCACTACTTCGAGACCGTGGGAGGGGAGCCTCGTGCTCTACCGGCTCTCGTGAATCTTGTTGTAACCTCAGCTTACGAACCCGAGGGGATGCGTCGAGCCATTCCACGGAGGGCTGGGTTGCCATAGTCCCTTGCGGGGCACCCTCAATGGCACCCGCGTGCCTCCGTAGCGCGCGCAGCGAGCGTTTTCTCACGCAAAATGGCGTCTAAGAAAAAGAAGCCTGCCGCCCATGCGGCGGCATCCTTCATCATGCGACCGACAATGTCTTGTGTCGATCTCCTTGCATAGCAATACGTCGAGCTTCTGCGGACCTGGGCCAGGACGGAGCAGGACGAGTCAGTGTGGTCAACATCGTCCGGTGCACGTATCCACCTGCAACTTCCCAATCCGCACCATAAATATTTGGAATTGGCTGTGGCCCGTAAGGACCTGGACCGAGAAGTACGTAAGTGGCCCCCGGCCAGGCCCGTCATACCAACGTCGGAGGTCCGGTATAAGCGACCGGGTCCAGTTCGCCCGGGGCGGTCCTGAGCCTAGCGTGGCCCATTTGTGAGCCCTAGCATCAAACGTTGACGCTCGAGCTTGCGAGAAGTCCGTCGCGCCATCCGTCCTACGCTTGCCTCTTTCCTGGGCCAGGAGATCCTAGGGGAGCTGGTCAGACCGAACGAAGGCTGCCTGAGATCGTCTGTTGCCAGATCGGCCCACGGAGGCGCCGCCGACATCGCCTCTGCAACAGAGGCTAGCAGCCGGCGGCACCCTCCGTAACCCGTCTCACGTGAGGGAGAATCTTGGCCAGATTCTGAGCGACCTTGCTGACCTTGGCGACGATGTGCTTGATATGCGCGGCACCTGTGAGACCCGTATTTAAAATGACGCCTAGTTACCTGGCAGTCCTTTGGATCGGAATAGGGTAGCCCGCGAGCGTCAGGTTGATTCCACGTGTCACCTTCCGGCCCGTTAAGTAAACTGCCTCCGTCTTCTGTGGGGCAAGCTGTTAGTGATGGGCGGTCATCCATGCCTGTATGTCGGCTAGCGCCAGGTTAGCTATTTCTTCTAGTGTTGTCTCTCGGCGAGCCGTGACGAGGAGAGCGAGGTCGTCAGCATATGCGACGGTCTCCACACCTTTCGGAAGCCCAGCCGCAGGACACCGTCGTAGGTCAAGTTTCATAGAACTGGGCCAAGAACGGAGCTCTGCGGCACATCGGATGTCACATTGTGCTGGCTATGCCCTATTATGAGCGTCCTGTCGTTTAAGTAAGAAGAGATTATCCGCTGGAGGTAAGGTGAAATACCTTTATTCTTCAGCGTCGTCATTATCACCAATATTAAAAGCGTTCTTCACATCAAGGAGGATGAGAAGAACGAATGGTCGGGTCTTTAAAGATTTCTTAGTCTCCTATTCCGCCTTCCGCAGGATACGGTGGAGCGCATCTATCGTTGACAGGCCCCGTCGGAAGCCATACTGAACACCCGACAGGCGTGAAGGTCCTCGATCTCTGCATTTAGGCGCTCTGTTATTACATTTTCAAACAGTTTGCCTACGGTGTCCAGTAGTACGGTCTACATGACGTAGAGCCCGGCTTTGGAATGAGCGCAAGGTATGTCCGCTTCCATTGCGCGGGGTACATTCCATTTTCTAACAGTCGTGTGGCCAAGCCCGCTAACTCCTCCAGATGCAGCCTTGCCAGAAGACGGATAACCTCGGGCGCCACGCCATCAGGGTCAAGTGCCTTCCCGGGCTCAAGCCTCTCGCCCGCGAAACGATGAAGGTCTACAACGGGCGCGAAAACTGGCCAGGAAACAGCAGTTGAACCTGTTCCAGGGTCTTCTCAGACGACAAAGGGGGGGGGGCATGACCACCCGGTAAGGAAGCCCCAGGGGTCAGCCTCGACCGCCGCCACGCTGCCGCCTTTGATTGAGTGATGACAGTTTTCAGGTTTCGTCGGCAGTCTTTGTAGTTACTCTGCAACTCGTCCGCCCGCCGCTGGGCTGAAAGAAAAACGGAGTCTTCATTTCCTCCTCCAATGTTGGAAGTGATCATAATTGGGTAGAAGTGGGCGGAAGGAAAAAGAAGCCGGGGCGCGTAGTTGTACAAAAGAAACGTTTGGACAAACACAAATGGGCGCAGAAAGTAGAATACATAAAACAGTTAGTGGCAAGTGGGAAAAGGCTGGTAGACGAGATGCATAGGAATATTAAAGACGCATATGATAATTGCTGTACGATAGGGAAGGGAATTCAAAGAGGAGGAGAACAAGGGCGGTGGAATGATCAAATAAATAAGACAATCGTGGAGCGGAAAAGGTGAAGAAAAGAGCATAGAAAAGTAATAGGAAGGAATGCAGACAAGGCAGAAGAGTATTGCAAAAATTACAAGAAAGCCAAGAATAAAACTCAAATGTAAAGACAAGATGCAATTAAAAATACAGACAAGAGGAAATTTAATAGGATTTTAGAGGCTTCTAAAAACTAGCTAGCAAAATAGTTTGGGGACTATGTCAAATAGCAAAAACAAGGATGGCAAATAGCGTCCAGGATAGAACATGCACTATAGATGAAATGGGCACCGTGTTACAAGCACTATTTTTCACGACTAGCGTGAACAGTGTAGACAGGACAAGAACTAATACTGAGAATACAACCACAACAGATGAGATTGAAGGCGTGGTAAAGAAAAGAAATCCAACGGCGTGTGGTCTTGACGGGATTTCGGTAGGAATTATCCAGGCATTAGGAAAGGAGTACGTGTATTACCTAACGAAGCAATTTAATAATATATTTAGAGGGGGCAGAATCCCGGAGGGTTAGCGCGAGGGAAGAGTTTCTCTTCTTCCCAAGGAGGTGGTAGATATTGACACTTTAAAAAATAGGCGACCAATCACAATTACACCTATAACGTATCGAATATTTATGCAGGTGTTTAAGAGTAGAGTGCAGAGTATTCTGGAGACAAATGAAAAACTAGGAGAATGGCAGTGCGGATTTAGGAAAGGGTATTGGCTAGATGATCATCTTTTTTTATTAAGTCAGGTTGTAGAAACATCGATATCGCAGGGACAAGTTGTGTGGTAGGATTTTAAGATCTAAAAAAAACATGTGATATAGTGGACAGAACAAAGTTGTATCAAATTATGTTAGAGGAGAGTTTGGAGAGAAGCTGGGTGGAGTTACTAGACGAAATTTACAGGAATAACACTGTTAGAATAATAATAGAAGCCGAACAATCTAGAGAGTTTATAGTCGCTAAGGGGGTCACGCAAGACTGTCCGTTGTCATCGGTGATTTTTTTCTTATGTAAATAGAGATAATAGCACGAAGGGTTTAGGATGGCAGATGAGGGGAAAATGTATATATCAAGACACCCGTGCTGCTGTTTTATGACGATATGGTAGTGTTAGAGCGAGGCACTAGCGCAGTTCAACAAATGTTGAATGCATGTGGGGAAGCAGCAGAGGAACTGAGCATGGCGTTTTATGAAAAAAGAGCGCAGTTTTAGTATCTAATAGGATTAGGGGGGGGGAGAAAGCATGTAGTACAATAGTCAGCAATGGACAAGAGCGAGGGTATCAGAGAAAATGGTGAAATTGAGGGTAAACAAACTATATACAGACAAATGGAAATTGGCAATGGGTTCGAGTTCGGCAACTATATATGAAAAGGAAAACCGGGAAGGGGCAGGGTAGAATGGGTATACGATAATTCAAGAGCGAGTGGGCTATTGGCAGATGCCAGGGCAGGGATGTTGGATACAAGGTTACAAAGAGCTAAACATAGGGAGGGGCAACGTACAGAATGTTGAGCATGTGGGCTAGAGAATACGTCACTCGAGCATATTATGAAACATTGTATAGCCTTAGGGGGAGCAGAGATATAGAGCTGTCGGAGGCTCCAGCTCTAGGACCAAATGTTAGATAGGACCTGGTCGATATTACAAAGAAGAGGTTGTCCCAAATTTAAAGCAAATACTCAGTAGGTATTGAAGTATACATGAATGATATGGATGTGTAGGTAACATATATGCTGCCGCTCTAAGAGCCCCTGATATAAAAGGATGACATGTGTATTTAGGTATACATGCCAATCGAACAATAAATCAATCAATCAATAAGTATTTGGTCTACGATGACGATAGCAAATCGAACTCGGTCAGCTGGAGGGCTCAAAAAGGAATCGTTCTATTTCCTCAAGGACGCGATCAAACTGTCTCCGAGCACTACATACACAGTCGTTAGTGCGATTATCACTGGCAAAGTCGAGGTCCAACCACAAGAATAACACAAGCACGACCGCTCTCTACCAACACGAACACGAAACTAAATATATATATATATATACAGGGTGTGACAGAAAAATTTGAAGAGCGATATACAGAATTGTTGAGCTCGTTAAAGCAAATGTTTTTTTCCAATGGAACATGGTCTCTGAGAAGTCTTGTTTTGGAGTGAGAATGAAATTACTACAATTTGTAACACTGGTGTTTTTGCCCAACATAAAAGCACACTACACGCCGTGGTAGTGATGTATGCTGATGACATCGTTGTTGCTCATCGTAACATTGGTGCCATCTCGCGCATTACCGCCATGGTAGAGGCGTATCTCATGAAAAAAGGGCTAGAAATAAACTCACGCAAAACCAAGGCGATTAAGTTTCGTCGCGGCGGGCGTTTAGGTGCAAACGACGTTATTCGTTGCTGCGGGAAGCCATTCGAGTTTGTAAACTCTTTCCCATACTTGGGTCTCCGGATTCACTACAGGGGAACATCGTTTACTACACACATCGAAAACAGTGTTACCTCGGCACTGGCAGCTCTCTACGGAGTGGTCGGAGATGTACGGCGACTGTCCGTCGGTACGGCAGTGCGCTTGTTAAAGTTTAAAAATCTGCCAAAGTTGGCGTATAGCTTAGACAGAGTGTGGCAACATCTATCTCAAGCTAATTTTAATTTGCTTGAAAAGTGCTTTACACTATACATGAAGCGAGTACTCTGCCTTTCAATCAAGGCGAGAAGCCGCTTCGTCTATGTATTGTCGGACTGTGCGCCGATGGTGGAGATGCTTCGGCTTAGGCTGCGTATGCCATTGACGGAGCCACTTAACCATTTCTTGGAAGAGTGCCACTTAACAAATTCACGGAAGCAGCGACGGAGGTAAGAACGCTCGACGTCTTTAAATCTCCTTGGTTGTGGGCCGGGGTGGCCTGCGATGACAGGCATGTATATACCAGGTACATCGTACACGGGTTCCATCACCTCGTATGCTCCCGTAGGGAGTTTCATGAAGACTATACTACTCAGTGTATTTGTCGGTTCTGCTCGCAGCAATGCGCTAAGTACCACGCGGTTGATTGTCCGGCACTGCAACGAAGATCCTTACACTTCTTCTCTCGGTGGAACGGCAAAACAACAAGTATTTATGTTTAATATTAGCATGAACTATTTTGTACATACTCTATTTGAGTGAAATAAATATGATTGATTGAAAAGCACACAATGTGCTGTTGCGAGACAACCAGTCCTCCTAGACAGAAACTAAGCACACCTTCGTGTTCGTGATATAATTCTGCTCCATCTGAAGAATATGTAAGGCCGGTCAGAAGACGCGACATGGTCGCTTAGAAGAGAATTCGCCAAAAATAAAGTTCTTCATTAGCGTTTACGCCAAATACATCAGAATCATAACCCTACAACCACTCACAGCGCTCAAAACGGACATATTCAGAGGGCATGTCCAGATTAAGTGCATGAAAAATGACTGTGGCGACGCTCACTACCGCCGACGTATCGCGCGACAGCCGCAGCGCGTCATTTTTCATGCACTTAATCTGGACATGCCCTCCAAAAAATCGTAATTACTCCGCAACCACAGCTTGCATTGCCATAAGGTTGGTACCAAAATGATCGCCATGAATTGGCTGAATATGTCAGCTTCTTTAAACATCTAGATTGCGTAAAAGAAGAGAAAGACTCCAGTCTTTGGATATTCCAGACGCAAGCCGTGATATGACTGTGATTTCCAGAAGCAAGCATTATAGCACTTTTTGAAGCTGACAAACATCTGTTTGAGACACGCGTGTAACAAACAGATGGATGGGTGTCAGCTTACGAAACTCGTACTGTTGAGCTGTGTGTATTTTTGATTTGGTAAATGCCAAACTTGATTTGGTTTAATTTCTATTCAATCTTTAACAGTAAAATAACTGCAATAAATATTGCAACGTATTCATTTTTAAAACGAAGTTGAAATTAAAACTAAACATAAGAGATCTAGAAAATGGTAGTGTACTGCACTCGCTAAGCGATATCTCGCAGCGGGTGCCCTTGTAATGGCTATGGCTTTTCTAGTTGAGGAAGTCAGAGTAACAATCCGTCTACGTATCCGTAATATGTGGTAGATTATGATATTATGTTTATCTATAGCGCATACCTAAATATCTATTTTTTGCCAAATGAGAGCATTGTATAGCTGATTAGAAACTGAACACTTCAGCCGTCTAGTCGCAAACACCCCAATGCGTAGGAACAAACTTACTTGTTAAAGTAAAACTAATATAGAGATGCGCCAAGCATGTTTATTTAGTGCGATACTCGTTATGCCCTAGGTGCCACGACCACGACGAAGCCAATGCTTTATTTTAGTGGGTTACAAGCGTCTCGTCTAAAAAAAGACCGAATCCCTGCAGAATTTAAGGGTACTAGAGTTTACAAATACTGGTTTGTTTATGCACCGCTTTTAGTCAATGGTTCTGTTTTGGCTGTGCAGACTTACGGCAATCTCAAACAGCTAACGCGCGTAGTACTTCCAAAGCAGCATTTGTAAAGCACTTTCTGTGTCGCCGACGATTTGGCGCGGTGCCGAATCGACGTAGATAGTTACCTTCACCGTAAGTGCCTGCAAAAAAATTCGCGAAATATAAACGCCATTAAGTTTTGCTGTAGGGATCGATTGGCTGCAGCAGACGTTGTGGCCCTGTTGTGGCCAACCGTTGGAGTTTGTAAACACCCTCCCGTATTTGGGTCTGAGGCTGCACTATACGGGAACGACCTTTACCCAGCACATCGACGACAGGTGTCGGGCGGCCATTGCCTCTATTCACACAGAGGGAGAGATCCGCGATACTGTCTCTAAATGTGGCAGTGCTTTTTTTGGGCTTACGAGTGTGCCAAAGCGGAGCTACAGCAGGCAGAATGTAGGGCCTTTTTTTGGCAGCGAATTTTGCACAGCTAAAAAGATGCTTCATGAAGCGTGTTCTTTGCTTGCCGCGGATGGCAAGAAACGCTTTATGTGCCTGCTAGCGGGTAGCGGCTGGTAGTGGAAAAACTCAAAGCCAGGTTTAGGTCACCTAGTACAGGACAACTTCAGCAGTCTTTGTTGGGTGGCAGGGAAAGTGACCAACGCCTCGGGAGAGGTAGCGCAATTAGATGTGTACCTCACCAGGGAGCTTTGGGATGGAATGGCATGCACTAGCCGGCACGTGTACACAAGGTACATTGTACATGGCTATCATCACTTGGTGTGTTTGACTCAAGGATTTCACCAAGTTGGCGATCAATGTCGTTGCCGGTTCTGCTCGCAGGTATGCGCTAAATACCACGCAGCGAGCTGCCAATCGCATCGGCGGTCTTTGCACTTTTTTGCCCGGTGGGACGGTCGCTGAAGTGTTCAAATATAATGAAGTATTGTAGTTATGTACCATCTTGAAATGCAAAGTCATTGCGAAAAAACAATATGGCTGTAGAGCACGACGGTTATCAAACAGAAAACAGATTTTGCTGAAATGGTATACACTCTGCGACCTTTTGCTATATAATTTACTTTGGTGAAATTCTGAATTCTGAGAAATAGCGCCGCGGACGTTTAATAGAGACGAAAAATGTATTCGTTTTTATTAAGTTTTAATTTTATGGTCGATTTCAGATGCTATGCACTAAGTAGTCGCCTAAACTTTGATAAATTACAGTTAAAAAGAATTGAAGAAACGGCAGATCATCTGGTTATGGAGTATGAACAATTGGGAGGGACTAGGAATTTAGAATTAGGGGAGGCGCTAGGATTAGGCAAGAATGCAGAAAAGACACAGGTAGAGATTACGAAACAGAGGCTATCTCGATGGAAGATACTCAACACATAAGGGCAAAGAACAGGGGACTACAATATAGGTAATGAATGAACAGCTATTTAACACCCAAGCCGGATAAATGTGTTCATGTTACATCAACATGTTTTGCACAATTTAGCGTTTTGCTAAACCGCCGGATAAACCGCGGCGTGATATCGATCACATTTGGTCCAGCATTAATTGCATTAACATTCATCCTGTGGTTCATGAAAACCCTCCACGTTCACAGAATGCGCTGAAATCCGTGGGCTGCAAAGGCCGTAGTTAGATGTCGATCTCTTACCCCGCTATTCAGTGCTCGTCATTGCTTCTGTTCTATAAATGCGTATGTCCACCTCACTAATTTAGGTTTGCCAGTTCCGCAAATAAACTTCAAAGGCGTACGTTTTCTTCAGATTCCAACGTTTTTGTAGATCTTCCGTCCGCAGCGGGCCACCCTCCAACACGTAAAGAACCCTATTTCTGCACGTATTCTATAGCGCAAAAACCCTCTTTTAAAAGAAAGACCTCACCCCGCTAATTAAACGCAATTCGCCTACTCCCAGCTTATCCCATATTAGTGGAGCACCATATGTGGCTATGAGTGATATCTGTTTCCCGAAAAGAGCAATTGCTGCATGAACTGCAAGCATATGTGGACATTTAATTGCCGCAGCTGTCATGGTGGCCTTCCTGACCCTGTCCTGGATATGTGATCGAAAGCTGCTACCGCTTGTTGACAAGGTTATGCCTAGGTATTTAATTTGTTTACAAATTGTATTTCTGTTCGCCTGATTTGGAGCACGTCACACCTGGCCATACGGCCGCCCCTTCGAAATTACATAGCTACTGTATTTTCCCAGTTAACCTTCTGGTCCACTCTTGGGTCCAGCCCGCTTTTATCCGCTCTGGTAGTCCACTCAAAAGTAGGGAAACAGCAGAGGACGACGGTGTTGCTTGGAGGAACGTGGCCTGCCAGTTCCAGGACATTGCTGGGGAGGCCGGGCGCAAGACACGCGTGGTCCTGTCTTGCCAAATAACAGAGTCGGGAGACGATGGGGAGCTGACTACCAGGACGCTGGTGGCACTCCGGCTCCCCAAAGACGCGACGCTGCTCCAGCAGAAAAATCTCCTGGAGCAAGCAGCAAAGACCTACCACCGATCCCTTGCTACATGACCAGTGAGGGAGAGCGGATGGGAGTCGGCAAGCTCCTCGAGTGCCTGGCCCGCACTCACGAACGGCGTCTAGCAGTCACCCCCGTAGCGGGGAAACGGGCTGCCGAGGCCGCGAACAGTCACACATCCACGTTGACGACTACCGTTCTACTAAAAAAGAAGGAGGAAAAAAACTTACGCGGAAACGATTAGGGATCTTAGCGCCAAGGTAAACCCTGGCTCTTACAAGGTCTCGGTAAAACGGGCACAACACCTCCCCATCGGGGACGTGAGACTCGTAGTGACCGAGGCGACGCCAAGAGGGGCCAGTGCATTCTTTGTTGCCCTACAGTCGGCCGGGGATGGAGGGGCGAGCCTCGACCGGTCCTCCCTCAACTGTCTGATTGTCAGTGACATCATAGAGGGGACAACGGCAAAAGAAGTCGAGGAAGATGGTCGGCGCTTGTCCGTCTGGCGCCGCTCAATGCGCGCCGAACGCTGGACTTGAAGCGGGTCCAACTGGGATGGCTATCCTGCCCCATTGTGGAATGGATCACCGTCTCCACGTGCCCAATGTGGTGTACTGTCGAGGGAATGCACCCAAAATGCCAAATGCTACAACTGCGACGAGGAGGGGCACGCGGCCAATACCGCTGCTTGCCCTACGTACACAGCCGAACATGCAGAGCTTCGCCGCAGCGGCAGCCAGCCTAACAACCGAGGCAGGCGGTCGCCACCTTCGACAGTCTGCGCCCGGCCTAAGCACGGTGCCCCCCACAAAGGGAGACCACCCCAGAGGTGCTCAGGATCAGGACGGGTTCACCCTGGTAACCCAAAGGAGTCGAAACAAGCGCCAATTATCTCCCCTCATAGACTCCCGATCCAGAAAGCAGTCAAATACGAGCGAACAAACAACTTATATAACAACTATTCTGCAGAACTGCAACTGGAGCATGAATGCCCCCAGAACACGCTGGGACAGATCTGCTACTTCTCAGTGAGCCCAACGTCCAGTGGGCGAAAAACTGCACCGGACCACCCGGACCGTTTTACAAAAGAAAATAATTTGACAAGCATTAGACTCGACAACCGCTGTCGCCCCCGGGTTTCCGGACATAGCAGCGGGTATGGATTTACTTGGGTGGATATAATGGAAATTGGGCGGTTTTACTCCTGCTAGTGCAGTCCCAACGCCCCTCTCGAAGACTTTCATAGGTTTTAGACAATTTGACAGGGTCTTTTAAATCGACGCGCCCCTTTAAGTCTTAACCGGAGATTTTAACGCAGCTTTCACTGCATGGGGCTCTACCGCTACCAACCAAAAAAGCCACGCCGTCCTCGAGTGGCTGGCGGCGGCGGATCTAGTTGTTGATACTCCTCGTACATTGATCTTACAATAACAAGAAGAGCGGAAGCACACAGGATTTTAAACTGGAAGGTCTTACTGAACGAGGAATCGCTAAGTGACCATCATATATCTGAGTTTAACGTGACTCTCTCTCGCGAGGGACCGCCCACAACGATCCGTCCTACAACCAGGCGCCAAGGGGTCAACGAGTTTTTGGGAGTCTCGTGGAACCCTTATCGGCCAGGACGGGCCGCCAACAACACCCGCGGGCCTCCAAAACCTCCTCGGGGTCGCCTGCAGGGTCCTGACGGGCCGCGGAACACACTGATTGCACCAAAGGACCCCGAAGCACTGGTGAACGACCGAAATAGAAGACCTTAGGAGAAGGTGCATCTAGGCGCGACGTCTCCTCACTCGCGCCCGGCGAGCCACGCCTGAGGGGGAAGCGGCCCTGCAACACGGCACGGAATAAAAAGGGCTGCGAGCCTGCCTGCGTAGAAAAATCTCCAGGAGCAGGGAACGCTCCTGGAGAGCCTTTCTCGAAGAACTGGCGTATCTGGAACCCTCGGAGCCGCCCATATAAGATGGTGCGGAGCTGGTCCTCTTCAAACAAAGGGTGGAGCTTACGCCGGAGGACATTCGGAAAGCAGTTATGGCACTCTCTCCGCGGCACCCGCTTTTCGACCGGACCCCGTATTTAGAAGCCACAGGGGAGTCTGAGGACAGCATACTAGAGGTAACCCCGCACAAGTGCTCGCAGCGGGGGAACGCCTCAAGCCGGGAAAAGCACCGGGCCTAGACGGGATCCCTGTCTTTGCGGTTAAGCTACTGCTGAAGGAATACCCTGAAACGAAGGTCGCCGCGGCGACAGAGATGCTTCAGATGGACTTGTTCCCTACCGCATGGAAGGCCGCGGACCTTGTGCTAACCCTTTTTTTTCTAGGAGGTTTCGGGAATGCATGATGCACATGCGCCACTAGCAGCCTGCGTGACTAGTGTGAGACTCGCAAACCCACTAAACCCGGATTCCTCCCCACCCCCCAGGCTCGGTATTACTTTGGCATTACTTCGGAGCCGTGGGAGAGGCGTCTCTGCCGTTCTCCTTCAATCAGCTCTATCCCTGACTATCATCCCGCACCTGCGGTTGGATAGGGGTATGCCATTTTGTATTCCGTCCTGTGAGGGTGCATCGAGACCATAAGGGCCTGGTTGCTCCCCACCCCCGACCACTCTCCCGAGAGACCCGCTCAAAACTCTCCCGCCTGGCCGTTTTCTTGGCTGTCTTGGGTGTCCAAACGGCGTCGAACAAGTTCGTCGACTCCCTCCATGCCTCCGCCGAAGTTATCATATGGGCGACCACCTCCTTGCTGCGTCCCGTGCTTCCCTGAGAGCATCACACCGCAGAACAGTATACTCTACGTTGCCCGTTTCTCCAGAGTCGCACAGTACGCAGATATCGCTAATGGCCTTCTTGATCTTTGACATGTAGCTCTGGAACTGGCCGTGTCCGGTCAGAACCTAAGTCGTCCAGTAGGATGATCCGCGCCAGGTTCAGGGAGACCCTTTGGGCCTTTTCGGCCACGTACTTCACGTGTGCCGATCCGGTCAGTCCAGTGTCTAGCATGACCCCAAGGTACTTTACCTTCTTTCTATCGAGTGGCCCGCCATCACGAGGTTAATGCCGGTCGTCCTCGTTCTGCCTGTTAGGTACATCGCCTCCGTCTTGTCGGGCGCCAGTTTCAAGTGATAAGACTCCATCCACTCGGACACCATTGACAAGGCCTCATTGGCGGCGCTCTCCAGGGCTCTTTCGCTCCTGGCCGTTATCATGAGTGCAAGGTCATCGGCGTACGCCAACGTCTCTACCCCATACGGGAGACCTTGGATCTCGAGCACCCCGTCGTAAGCTATGTTCGAGAGCACGGGTCCTCGAGCCCTGTGGGACTCCGGCAGTAGCCTCGTACTCCTGCCCCCTTGCAACCAAGCCTCTGTCATCCAGGTAGGATGAAATCATTCGACGGAGATAGAGGGAAAGCCCTTCCTCTTCATCGCCTCCACAATTACTTTTCAATTCATTGTGTTAAAGGCATTTGACATCTAGGAGGATTAGGAGCACAAATTCCTTTGTTTTAGGGGTCTTCATAGTCTGCTCACCCGCCCGTTTCAGAACCTCCTTTAGAGCCCCCAATGCGGATCTGCCTTTCAGGAAACCGTACTGGGCATCTAATAGAGCGTTCTTTTCCTGAATCTCGTCGTTTAGTCTCTTGACTATAACGTCCTCCAGGATCTTACCTATGGCGTCAATGAGGTATATGGGCCGGTAAGCCGAAGGCCCCGTCTTCCCCCCGGGTTTGGGGATCAGAACCAGGCTTGCCTTTTTCCATAGCCTCGGGAATCTCCCCCCTCTCAGAAGCTTGGCCTTATTTCTTGGAAGACCTTAGGCCATCTTTTGACCAGGAACCTCGCTACCTCTGGGGGAATGCCGTCTAGGCCGGGCGCTTTCCCGGTTGCTTCCGGGCTTGCTTGACCTCCTCCAGCGTTACCTCCGGAATGTCTTCTGGGGTGACCGAGAACTCCTTGTTTTCTCTCCGCGGCTGTGCCGGAAAAAGACCGGTTACAGTCTCCCGTAGCACATCCGGGGGGAGTTTCGGGGGAGGTCTCCGGAGTTTGGCCATAACTACTCGGTACGTCGCTCTCCACCGCGTCTATCAGCTCTTTGTCCGCTCGGGCTTTACTTTTGGTGATGAGTCCTCGGAGTCTTGATCGAACAGCCTTGTGCTCCGTCAATTGGGATTCAGCTCTTGCGGTCTCTCCCTCCCCGTAAGATCCCTCCCGTCGGAACCCTAAACCAACCTCTATAAATAAAGATGTCTGGGTAGAATGGAATGTTTGCCTACTCTTAATCCCAGTCTTTCTTAATCTGCTTCGGCGATCTCCTAATGGTATTGAAAAAAAACCCTCAACGGCTTAAGCTCACCAAACACCGCATACACAGGTAACTGTGTCTTGAATAATGCCTCCAATATAGTCTCCAACAATTCCAGGGATTGTGTACATGTTGATTTTCTTTTTCTAGATACACGCTATCGTCCCGTTGGTGTTGCCCTCACTTTGACTAAGGGATCATTTTTTGTTTGTGTCAAAAACAGATTGTCCCTGGGAATGTTATGTATACACAGTTTCCAAACGTTATTCCTCGACTATTTTTGTGGATGCTTTTCGGTTTTTCCCTCGTTAGCTTTCAACATAATGCTGACTTCTTTTTATGCGTCGTCGAGGATTGATGTTCTGTTTTTCATATATTCATTAAATGGCGCTGCCCAACATGGTACGAGTGCCAGCGTCTTTTCAGGTGCTCATTCGATATTGTAACAAAGTTAGAAATTCCGTTCCGTCGTTTTAACATGCATTATTACTATCCGAACACTACGGCGTCCTCCCTCACGTTGTAGTCAGACCTTACACGTCTGACGGAGCCTACATTCCTCAGTTTACTTGAGAGTAACAAACATCGTTACAATATTAAATCATTCCCTGTGGGCCATTCTTGTTGTCTCTGCGATCTCTCTACTTAAGTTTTTTGTTTTGTTTTTAGGATAGCCACCGTTTTGTGCCCGATAAAATGCCTTTCTGTTTCATCGAAAATACTGTTTTCCCCGTGTCACCTCATCTGTGGCTGTGTTACTGTGTCGCACAATAAACTGTTCATATTGGTCGATTAAAAATTCGGCCTCCGGGTATCTGTAAGCTATATATATATATAAATTTTTTTTTTAATTTGAGGCTTATTCACGGAACCGCAATTTCACAATGTTTACGTTCTCATATATATATATTTAAAATGTGTATTATCACTAACATTATCTATACTATACTTCACTATGGGTCACTCCATGCGAAACTGACAATTGAAGTCGCTAAAACTCCTCTAGTTCACACACATGACACGTTTTCTCCAACCAATTGACAGGTAACTAGTTTTGACAAGAGTTTTTACTGCTTACTCATTTTTCTCCTCACGTTTAAATAATCTGAGTGATGTGAGTACACGAATTTCCTTGGGAAGTTCGGTCCAGATAGTCGGCAGGGTGTACGCGAGAGCATGGCCGGTGGACTTTTTTAGAGCTACTGGCCTCACAAATTCAGTTGCACGTCGAGTTGTGCGTCTAACAGCAGCTCTTATAGAAAAAGCAGCACCGTCCGGAATAACCCCTCTATAAATCTTAAATGCAAGCAAGGCAGTTTTTACCCTGTAAATATCCTTATGTGGTAAGTGCTTAGAGCCTTGAAAACACTTACGAACCGAATCACTACGGCGTAAGTTAAAAACTGCCCAGAGAGCATCATACTGAATGACTTTCGCCCTACGAGTTATACCCCTATTATGAATTCCCCAAATGGAGATACCATAACAAAGAATTGGCACTAATAGCATTTTATATACCATAAGAAGACCCTCAAGAGGCACTCCTAGTTCTCGTAGACGACGAATAGATGAAACCACCGCATAGCATTCAGGTGTAATAACATCTATGTGATCATGCCATCTAAGCGTCTCATGTAAAGTTAAGCCCAGACGATTGTTACCTCCGTTTCATTGAGCTTTAGCATTTGCACCTGTGTAGCCTTTTTGGCAGGGCGAAACAACATGAGTCCAGTTTTGGCTGCATTTATCGCCAGAACTAATTTTTCAAACAGAAGAAGAGCACACTCCACTACTTGCATAGCCTTTTGTATATTAGCCTGTATCGCCGATGGTTGAATAAAAAAAAGTAAGGTCGTATCATCAGCATAGACGATGGGCTTACAGGATCCCCCTGATGCGATCTCTGTTGATCAAAATGATAAACTTAAAACGACGACCTCCTCATAGAGATGAGCGAGGGCAAGCTCCGTTGAGCGTGCCTTACGAAATCCAAACTGATTCCTCGAAAAGAAACCAATCGAACTAAGATGCCCTTTGCATCTGGACTTAACTACCTTATTTTGGAGAGGTAGTCCACTAAAGAAATTGGACGATGATTATTCGGATGATTACGGTTGCTCTTATTTTTGAATAAGGGAATAATTGTGGACACTTTTAGTCTAGCGGGAAAGACACCAGTAGTCAGGGAACGGTTTATAATATGCGCCAATGAACGAGAAAGAGAGACGGAGGACAGATTTAGCAATCTGTCTAGGATTCCTGCAGCCCCAACTCTCCAGGAAGCCCTAGTGGATTTAAGACCTTTCTGTATCTCCGGCGTACTCATTGACAAAAAAAGTAAATGACAAATCTCTCTTGAGCCGGATGGTCATCAGACTTGGAGAACCGTTACTGTATTGGATCCTACCGTAGCAAAATGGTCGTTTAGCTCCGTTACCAACTTCATAGGCTCAGTCAGAGTCCAGAACTGACTTCCAGAATAGTGGGAAGCTCCACCGGCTTTCTAGCTCTGCCACACTAACCGTTGATAGAGTTCCAAAGTTTGGAAGTGTCACCCTGGGGTTGCCTAAAGCGCATCTTAAAAAAAATTAGTCTTGACATTACGAAGATCGTGTTCAATCCTCCGTGCAACTACTATACGGAAAACACCCTTGGAATTACGCATTGTGTTCTAATAGCCTCCATCTGCGATTGAAATTTCCCTAGCCGTATCTTTACTTATCACCTGGCTCTATCCATTACCCGAAACATCATTCTTCCCAGCCCCTTCAATGTCAATTAAATTCACAATCAGCTGAGTTGCTGCCTCTCAACACTGTTAGCGATCTCCTCGTTTCGAGAAACGTCACCTGTAATGATGTTCACCACATTTGATGATTTGGATCGCAGCTTTGGAACCATTTACAGCTGTTAAGCTACTGCTTGCTGCAGACACCGAATTCGACTCTGCCTGCCCTACATCCCCCATCAGCTTCTCCTTCTTCCCCTTCGACTCTTCTTGCGGCTTCGCCTTACGTTTATTTACCGTGGTTGCCCCTCTCCTCTTCGTTTCTACCGGGGCTCTATTGCCCGTAGCACCCATGCGTCGCCGACTACACAGCAATGCACGTAGCAGATGACCGGTGGAAGTAGTTCTTGTTTCGGTGAATCACATGTACACAAATCTGCTGAACAACACCATTATAGCCACTCGAAAGTAAAAGAAAGTCAACAAGCGCCAAACGCACTGCTGCACTCTATCAAACCGAAACCGGATACATATACTTTTTTTTGTTTTTTTTTTATTTGAATTAATCCATAGAAAGTCCATAGGCATTTCGATGCTTATGAATGCCATTGTCTAACAGAAACAGTAGTAAAAACGCAGAAAGCTCATGTGATTGCTAACACATGCGTTTTATTTGGGTTTATGATCTTCACTTTGCTCACGTCTCATTCAAAGAATCAATGCCCTAAAGTTATCGTATTTACATAGTTACTCAGCCGAACATTCAGGAAAAAGAAATATCTAGTTAAATAGACCGTCAACATTTCCATATGTCTCTCTTTCCAACCGTAGCTCTATGTATACCGTTTGTGTTTTCTGCGCCATACATAAGGAAGAACATGGCTGCCCAAATTATAATCAATACCCCGTCGTCGGCTTTTATCTAGCTTTTT
This sequence comes from Dermanyssus gallinae, assembly GCA_003439945.1. Taxonomy (NCBI): domain Eukaryota; kingdom Metazoa; phylum Arthropoda; class Arachnida; order Mesostigmata; family Dermanyssidae; genus Dermanyssus; species Dermanyssus gallinae. The sequence goes on along the minus strand of QVRM01006246.1, from coordinate 307,541 downwards.
CTTTTTGTCAGCGAGTTTGCACTGGCCCATGTTGCGCTTGATCTGCCTGTTTTCCCCTTGAATTTATTCTGATTTAAGCTCGGCACCATAGCTAACTTCAATTGCCCCATAGCGTGCTGCTTCCGCAAAGCTCGCCACCAAGCTTTCCACTGATAACTTAACGCAGACGCCACCCAAAAAATGTCCGACTTAATGATAGGCGTTTACTACAGGCATTGTCATTTATTCACTCCTCATTGTAGAGTTATACTTTTCTGCCGTGGCCTAACGGATATGCACACAGACCATACAGCCGTTCATTCTTCTTTCTGCTATTGTTCTTCGTAATTTCTTCTCCATTTGCCGCTCATCTTGATGTAAGTCGTCTGCCTGACATCCTTTGTCTTTCGTTCGTTGCGGCAAGCCGAGATGAAGCTTAACAAAATGGCATGTAATTGTGTAAGTCATCCAGTCCTACCTTTATTACGGAAAAATGTTTGACAGCGAACCGTCCCTATCTCAACAATAAGTGCGTGCTACAAGTGAGATGGATGGTAAATATAGCACTTCCTCGTTTCCTCGTAAGTGACTCATCATCATCACAAGCATTTTTGACCTTGCCTTAGAACTGCACACCCTCTTTAATTTGAACGGCAAGGGTCAAAGTTAATGCCCGCTCAATATGATAAAACGAGAGCAAAGAGAGCAAAACTCAGCTATGGATTCTGGAATGTCGCTGGCGACGTCGCATTACCTCTCTATCGTCACAGATGCAGGTCGCCAAGGAAATTCCTGCACTCAGCTATACTTGGACAATTACAACATTATAAATAATTAATAACACTTTTATTATAACAAATTCTATCAATAACTAGATGTGATACCGCCTTCAGCCCTGACTTATATGCGGTCCTTCACAGGCACACGCGTAACCACTTTCACAGAAAACGATAGCAATTCTTTTCCAAAGGCAACTCAGGACCTACGAAACAACGACGCCTTTCGTCGCAAACTCTGTTGTGCTTGCATGTAGCGTTCCCTGCATAATTTGTGTCATTTCGCATCCTATGTTTGATCCAATACTGTTCGTCTCGTTGTTAAGATCGCCCATCACCTTCTTCTTATACCTTATAACATATATATATATATATATATATATATATATATATATATATATATATATATTTACGCAATACCACAGGCAAAATGCGCACGCGTACATATACACACAACACGCCCACACGCATATTGATAAGCTACTCAGAAACCTAACAGTAGATCAATTTATCGTCCACAGTTCTCTCCAGGCAAATTACAAGCTAAATTTGGAGAAGGATATTATTCAGGCCGGATATCGGACTTCGACAGATGGATTCCCGATATACGTTCAGCGTTAGCAGCTTTGTTCCTAAATGAACGATAATTATATGATCAATATACGCGTCCTTGATGCTTTTGTTGTTGTCGTTGTTGTTGCATACGATTTTTGTTGCCCGGCGGTACTCGTGTTCATTTGTTTTTGTCTATTGCCATCGTGTGTATAAGGAACTACGCATCCCTGATACCATTACCAACAAAAATAGGTCAACCAAGGCGCCTGTCAACGGTTTGTATGAAAACCGAGGTGCCTTGAGGCCGACGCTATGCCACATGCCAACTGAGCAGCGCAAAAAGCTGAACAGGACGATCGCCTCTCCCCCAGGGCAATGATGTTTCTTCTCGATGACAGTTTACGGTCGCTGGTGTGCTTATTTATACATTGCCCATCTTGATCTTTGACGTCTGCAAACAAAGAATATATAAGGCAATTTTCTTTAACGGTAATATATATATATATATATATAGCAATTTTCTTTAACGGTAATATATATATATATATATATATATATATATATGTATATATCAAACATTTGGTTCATTCATCAAACGTTCAGTATTTTACTCAATATTGATATGTGGAAGATTAGGATTTGTAAGCAACAAAGCGAAGTTATTTACGACACGAACCATGATAATGGCGACAATTAGTCCGAAGAGTCCAATGGCGGAGGCAAAAATTTCGACAATTAACAGCTTCACAAAGAGTGCCGGATTGGCAGCGTCAGCAAGGGCCGCGCCTGAGCCCACGATACCGACAGACATACCACAGAATAAATTTCCCAGGCCAACGGTTAGGCCTGCACCGAACATGATATACCTGCAAGTACATACGCAACCACACAGTAAGTTTAAGGTGTAAATTTGCTTACATATATTCGATTCAGCGAACGAGAAGTCTAAGCAGAGCAGTCTAAGTCGCCGAGTCCTTATCGGGTCCGCTGCGTCGAATTTCGGCCTAGTTCCCTCGGTTGCGAAGATGCCATACCGAGTTATAACTTGTTAAATAACGTTGATCTTATACTGTCGTGCAAAACCCGTTTCGACAAATCGACCCGTGATGACCCAGGATTAACATTGGGAGACGTTTTTATTTTTTTTAGGGTGAATAGACCCACCTAGAGATGGCGGCATCTGTGTTCTAATCAGAAAAAGCGCTTGTGAAATTAGAGTTAAATTTGATGTTCCCAGAGAACATATTGCAATTGATATCCTGATAACACAAACCAAGCCTCATCTCGTTAGCTGTTTGGTAACATATGCAGAAATATCTGCTACCCGTAGTGACTGCATTCGCGATGTGTGTCATGCAATTAACGGTTGCTGCACTACTGACTACCCGGCGATACGCGTCGGTGAATACAATCGGCCTAAGGTTGACTGGTCAACTGCCGGCCTTGCTCACCTTTTGATACCAAAGAATCCCTCTTTGTAAATTGTTGTTTCTCAGATTAGAGTATTACGAGCATTTGGTGCTGCATTGGGAGTCCCTAGCAAATCATCTTTGCAACTTCTTCAACGAGAACATGAAGAGGGAACAAATGCCGGGAAGCCGGCATATGCCAGATTTTATTTGCTAGTTAAGGACTAGTCTGGCAATGACAGACTTATACCACGTTATAGCGCCCGAAAGGACACTGAGAAAAAGCTTCTGTAAATTGATTATAAAAAAATAAGAATCGCGTACGTCGTCGACCAGAACCTTCCGCCAGGGCCATTTGTACGTAGTCTTTATAGAATGCGTCAAAGCCTTCGACAAAGAACCTTGAGATCGCCTGGTAACATCATCCCGACACACAGGAGTTGGTGACTCTCTTCGGAACGTAATTTCGAGCTTCTTTATAGAGATTACCTTGCCGGTACAGGGTGAGCAGGATGTGTTGCGAATAAGGCAAAATGTGGGAACCCCGCAAGAGGATCCGCTGAGTTGCATCTCACTTTTCTGCTTGCCGATTGCGTCGGCTACATTCAACACGGGTATTTATTTATATATATATATATATATATATATATATATATACGCGGCGAAAAAGCCATGAGTACATTTAGCCAATGCAAGGAAATCCCATCTTGGAAAATTCCTTAAAAAAATCGATAAAACATCGCCGAAAAAAGGGGGCCGAATGCGAAAACGAACATCTGGTAGCGTATGCGTATAGCTTACCCGGAGAGGTAGTTGTTATGCATCGCCTCATTGGTGGCCGTTTTCGGATTGAAGTCACCCACGTTACCGCTAAGCACGATCGCCATGATGATACCGTAGATAGCAACGGCCTCACAGAAGATGATGGACACCAAGTTCTTCGTTCGAATACGTGGTGCCTTAACACCGCCGCCGACGATGGACACACCCGTCGTAAAGATTCCACTACAAACAAAGACAAACAGAACACCACGATCCCAAACACAAGGATTAATACAAGTACAAGCCGAGCAGGTAGGTGTCAGTCATAGACAGTCGCAGACACGATCAGACAGGCCACAGTTATAAAACACACACACAGACACCTACAACGAAATAGTAGAAAAAACGCAAACAACCTGATTATAAAAGCTATTGTGTTAGCTAATCGTCTACGTAGTAAGACGGCAATAATTATATACTTATACTACTTAGTTTACCAGGTGATAAAACAAGCGTCAACAAACGTAACGCCAATAAGAAGTGTCGAGCGCTTCGCTATCGTTAGTGATATATGCATCACGATTGCAAGGCACGCGTGTCTTCCTCAAATACGCAACGAGACCCGCATATCCCACGTCGACTATGATTTAACATGAGTAGTGTTTTTCGAACAAAAATAACTACACCTTATGTTAAATATGAGGTAAAGTTGTATATAGTACATAGCATGCCACATATTAATATTCACGCAAACGTTAACGTCAGCTTGTGAACACGTAGATTAGGCATTATCACTTATTATATACTGCAGAACCTAACTTGCGACAACACGTCTAAGTTCGACTGGCGAAGGCTGAGTACCAACAATTTACGTCAGAAGGCGAAATTCCGTTTAGTCTCTGAGATTTGACATTATTAAGGCAACACGGTTTTGTACAATGGCAGATCTGGTGAAGTAACAATTCAGTACAATGATGACAACTGTGTCATTTTAAGTACCGATAAATGTAATGTCGTTGCCATGTACTCAAGTGCCGCGGAGAGAATGATAGATCTGCTTGATAAGCTGTGTCGGTCGCTCGATTCAGTTGATCTACGAAAACCAACTTTACTCTGTGGTGACTTAAACTGCCCAATAGATAAACCCAGCAATAGTAGGTGCAGATCGCTGATCAACACCTTACATGATCGAGGTCTGTGGCTTGTCACCTCTCTGAATGTGCATACATTGTGGGACCACAGGGTAGATCAACGATCGATATATTTGCAACCAACATGGAAGAGACCTCCGTGACGTATCACGGCGTGCTGTCGCAACCGACAGCTTTCGGAGCCAAATCGCATCTTCCGGTTGGGCTCAGTGCGCGGATGCCGGCGGAATCTCTAGTTCAACGGAGATTAAAATGGTCGAAGTCGCTAAACATTAATCGTCTTGTTCAATGTTCCCGAGAAATCTTGCCGCCTCCAAAAGGGTTTTCGGTTGATGAAAACGGCTGTCGAATTGATTCAGTCATACGACGAAGCGTCTGCGAAAAGCGATCCAGGCGCAGCGTACCTTGGATGAACACAGAGCTGCGTAAGTTTAAGCATTATGTTGTTCAAACTTATATTCTATCCTGATTACAAGACATTATGTTGCCGTTATATCAATGGCTCAACAGGGCGTACAAACAAATGATCAAGTCAGCCAAAAAGGACTATGCTCTGAATAAAGAAAATCGTCTCATTCTGGAAGCCATGAGACAACCGTATAAATGGATTCAAAGCGAATTCTGGACTGTCGCTTGCCCTATCCCATTTAAGGAGTTAAGAGCGTACTTCCGGCAGATGTACGCAATCGACAATACCATCTCAAAAAACGTTCCTAAGCTATATCTGTGTGGGATGAGATGACTATGCAAGCCAGAGAGGGTATCTTGGCTAAGATAACTAAAGATGATGTTATCAACGCCATACTGAATTCAAATTCTCGTAAAGCACCAGGTCCAGATCAAGTGCAAAATGAACACCTGCACCAAGTTATGTTGCTGGTTCCAGCCATACACGCTCTATTCAACAAGATACAAGAATATGCATCCTTGCCCTCGTCATGGAGGGAAATTATTTTGAGTGTCATACCGAAAGGGAAAGGTAACCCGCTTTCCCCGTCATCTTGGCGTGCTATTGCGAAGAAAAGTGTTGTGTACAAGCTTTTAGATAATTTTTTTTTATTTATTAAATTCACCTTTGTTAGGTACATAGTCAATGGTCGAATGGTAAAATAAAAACAATATCACTGCGAGAGGCTCCTTAAAGAGACTACACGTGGGCAAATTGCCCCGTGATACTTTGTGCAGTAGGCCCCGCGCCAAGTACATATACATGATGGATGAGGGTTGTGGAAACCGTGTGTCGCGCACAGGACGTGGTGAAACCCGTGTACCGCGAAAAGAGTCACTATGTGGCTCACTATGCCTAGGTCCTTCCAGGTGCTGTCTCGCATGGCAGTTGTGTCAAATATGTCTGGGTCAATGTTCGCCATCTTATCCTCCCGCATGTGGATGAATTCCTTGTAGGCGGGAGTCTCTGGCAGGTTGAAGCGTCTCTTCAGATCCTCGACGAACAACGGAGTATCCGCCAGCAGATACACAAGGCGGTTCTTCCTTGACGAATGCAGACCCATTACACGCTTGAGGTGCGCCGGTTTTACGCGGTCCAGCATGTCAAGTTGCTGCCGCGAAAGATGTCTCCAGATGACCTAGATGCCATAAGAAGCGACGGGGGCGAGTTTGAGGTCAAAGAGGCCGAGAGCAGTCTTCAGAGAAAGCAGCTGCGGCTTCTGTATCCCAACAGATGCCACTAGCGTGTTCCTCACCCGATCTGTGATGTGCTCTGTGAATGAACGGCCGTTGGAGGGGCTGACGATGTCGAGATACTTAAAGCTTTTGACATACTTGAGCTCCGTCGAGACAAGCCGCAGAGTGTCGTTGCCAGTTACCCGACCTCCCTTGCGGAACTTCATAGCCTCGGTCTTGGACAGGTTGATCTCGAGACCGATGCCCTGCACGTAGGTCGCGAGCCCTGCCAGGGACTGCTGCAGATGGAACCTTAACGTGCTGTAGAGCACTACGTCGTCAGCGTATATCAGAATCTGCACCATATTGCGGGTGCCCTCCACCTGGCGAGGGAGGTCGGCCAGCAGCACTGAGAACAACAGAGGGCTCAGGTTGTCGCCCTGTGCGAAGCCCGTCGTCTGTAGAAAGAGGTCAAGTTCGGCCACGCCGTCGCCAATCGAGAGGCCGCTATCCTCCGTTCTCTTGGAGGATAGCGGCCAGCAGATGCAGAATGTTGGAGGGCACACCTGCCTCGGCCAGCTTATCAATAACCTTGTCTCTTGGTGCCGAGTCGAACGCTGAGCGGAAGTCCACGTAGACGGCGTACATGAAGGCGCCTCGGCATTTAACGGTTACCCCTCTACGCCATTTTTGTAGACTTTAAATCGGCCTTTGACACAACGTCGCGGAAACTGATTGTGGCTAAGCTGGCATATCTCGGAGTACCGCTCACATTTCTTCAGCTGATTGCCTCAATCCTTCAACAGGGCACAGTGATTCTCGATGACGGAGTGTCTGAGCACGAGCCTTTGGTTCAAACAACAGGGGCTGCTCAGGGGAACAATCTCAGTCCTCTCCTATTCTCCGTTCTGATTTCGGATTTACCATCAATAATCACTAAACGACACAAGTTCGTCAAAGTGTTGCTCTATGCCGACGATTTGGTCCTGTTTTCCAAAAGCCGTTTTCACACTCAGCAAGCGCTCGCAACTCTGCAGAAGTATGTGAATGCTGGGCCTGGTTATAAATGTGAGTAAAACAAAGGCTATTAAATTCAGGGGAGGCGGTAGGCTGGCTAGCAATGATGGGCTTCACCTTCAAGGAAACCCTGTCGAGTACGTAAAACATTTCGCCTATCTCGGCGTCGAAGTAACAACCACTGGGTTGTGTTTTACGCGACATATCAAAGAAAAAATCCGTAAGGGTCTTATGGCATTTCACAGTATTCAAATACCAGCAAGGCTGTCGTTACAGGCAGCCTTGCAGCTATTTGATATAAAAATAGGCCCCAGAGCTGGGTATGGAATACAAGTAATATGGCCGTACCTCAGCACAGCGAACCTCGCTGATCTCGATAGACTCAAAGCTGCATTCCTCAAGCGTACCCTGGGTGTCCACAGAACAAGCCGCAACCGACTTGTCTACCTGGCGGCTGGAACGCCTCTCTTCACAAAAACTTTGCAGCGAAGCTTCAACCTGCCTCACACTGAGGCATTTAGGCAGCACATCCAGAATTGGGAGCGAAACTAGCTGATGTCAATCCAGCTTTCTTTATGACGCCTGCCCTCACCTCGGACACGTGGAAGGATCCCAATATGGCAAATCGTCATCTTACCCATTAGATACGCTACGCATGGATTTCACCATAAAATTTGTGTTCGACCTGGCGACCATGAAGCTGACGAATAATGCACTTGTCAACGTTGCGGCCATCAGTGCACAACATAATATTTACTTGAATGCTCCAATCCGGTTTCTGTAAGCCGTCTAATGTAACAAAACATGATACCTACTATTTTGTCAATAAACTTGAACAATATTATTATTGAAGCAAGAGGGTATTTTATGATTATATATACTTATACAAACGCGGGGTATATCATCGATGTCGCGGTATATTGCCCATACATTGCATACATATTCGCTACAAATCTTACATATGGATCCAACTAGCGGGTTTGCTTTTCACAGTAAACACTGACCAGTCTGATTTAGATCATCAACTAATAACCCCATCCACACACATACACCAATTGCACATATTAAGGGTAATTTCTACTCCACTTGCAGTTACAAAAATCGATCATCGGGAATGCATCATCGTTCGCTGTAATAAATAGCTCGTCGGAGCTTTCTGACGGGAAGTGAGCGCGATATGAGTGACGCGATGTAGTTGATACCTAGCACGTGCCCTACTTCACGGGGTAGTGTCACGCGGATTAACGGCAACACTTACGCTGCGGCTCCGACGACAGATAGCGCGATCGACAGGCCGATGCCGAGAGCACACCACATGTGCGGATGGATGCCCAACAGGAACCTTAAGTCGATAGAATACAAAGCAATACCACATTCTTGTCATTGTCGTTGTCCTTAATTCCGATCTTAATATCATACAAGGTCATACAAACAGAGCTATATATATATATATATATATATATATATATATATATAGACACCAAGATGGAGCAACCTCCCCTTCCTTCCCGCAATCATCTGTCAGCAAAATCATCGTGACGAGAAAGCCGTTCTCCTGGTAACACTAACCATCCAAAGTCGATTCGTGAACCTCGCCCGGTGCAAAGGTAGTAGAGACCTGTAATGAGAATAAAACACTCTGTTAAAGGCCAACCCACACATGCCTAGAATTCCGCACCTACTCTTGACCGCAATACGCCTCCCGAGGTGCTCATCAGGGCAAAAACGAACAACTCTAAGGTAGTACATGATATAAGTGTAACTATATATCTACTAAATGTCACTATATAATCTGAATTGGAATCTAAAGAAACCAACTTGAGACCAATCCAATGACCTTGTCACTAAACTACCTTGCTCGATATATAGCTGATGCCTTCTGTGAGGTTCTCGTGACACTGGGTGACACAGAAAGTTGTTAATTGATATAAAGTATATATACAAGATGCAACAGTAGCCAGTACCACACCTACACCGGTGGCATTAGGGTACACCAACGGTTGCATGCCACTCATTAACCACTTTTCAGTAAAAATACTAGAAGAAAATATATCTTAATAACAACACACTAGAGAATTTTACTATTGTCGTTATTTTTTCTTTTGCGACGGGTGCTCTAAGGCGCATACAAAGACTCGAAATGGTTTTTAAGTTCTGGCTGCGCGATTCTATAATATCTGTCGTGGTTTAAGGCTAATCGAATATCCGCTAGTCGATCCGTTGCCTGCTAAAAGCGCGTTACTAAGCCTAAAAGAGAGCCCGAACTAGGATTAAATCGCGAATACAAAAAAAAAGATCCGCACAAAATGCACACAGCGGTGATTCGAACGGTGTAGTTGTGCTGAGGCAGATCCGCAACATTTTCGAGACAATGCCATACAGTTCTGAATCGGAAGAGGCTTTCGTAGGTTTGCAAATCCTCACGCGTTACTGCAAGCGGTCGGCTATGCGTGTGCATCAAGCTTTCGCGTAATTTACAAAAAAACTCCGCACTGAGCGAGTGCTGAGGTGCGGAAACCTGCCTACCGTTGGTGTACCCTTTTGATTCGCATGTGAAAGAGGCGTAATAACGATAAAATCAGCAATCTTAACCCTAAATTATTTTACTTTTTTTCCGACCGTGCGCACCCAGATGAACTCAGTCGACGAGCTTTTGTCGGTAATTTTTGTGTCTAAGTGTGTGTACCATAACCAATAAGTGCTTAACTCAACTTCAGAAGAGACCCATTTTGTGCACTTGCTGATCAAGCCAAGATAATCACGCTAGTTCTTAAGCGCCATTCAAACCTAACGTTAGTACGCATCCGAAAGTTCGATAAGACGTCATATAAAGCTCTAAAAGTGAATCCATAATCACCACACTTTTTTTAAAGGAGGCAACCGAGATACATTGTTTCGTAATGTTCAGGAGTTCGTAAAAATTAAAACAGTGACACGCTGGGCGGAGCTGAGAGTAATCGCATAAAATAATTTGCTGATGAAACAATAAACATGTGTCTGGCGTCAAACTGAGCTTCGATGATACTCTACAAAAGAACCACCTCGAGTATACGTTAGCTATCGATGAGTCGAACAGAAGTTGCAACCGCCCGCATCACCAAAACATAAACAAATTCGTCCTATCAGAGGAAAATAACGTGAACTACTCTGGCAACAGTTCCAAGGCAGACACATAGATGTGCGTCATAAGCTACATCGCTTTTGTTCTGACAAATCAACGTGCGCAGCTCAAAGTGACTCGGCTTCATAACAAAAGTCGTTTTCATGAAGGACAAATAATCTGGTTTCCCGTGACGTATTTTTTCATTCGTCCTCGCAGAACAAGCAAAATAATTGAAAGAGCACGCAAATATAAAATAGAGACACGGATTCGACCTCTACGATTACTCTCGGAGCCGATTTCACGTGATAACGATCTCAAGAATACATTACACTTATTCTCTCGTGTTATAAATGTCTTAATAAATATATGTACGACTGTACATATATTTATTAAGACATTTATAACACATGTAATATTATTTTCCGGCAATCATTCCCATGATATCGCGGGTACTCATTGTCACAATGCTTGCCAACATACTTACTATTTCGGTCATGGAAACCCTCCCCCTAGTACGGCAGAGCACGTGATGAGAGCCGCGGAAAGCGAACCGCACATAAAGGTGAAATACCACACTATTATATATTAAACAAATAAATATTTGCGAAAACGCGAAACGACTGGCCGCTAGAGAACTGCTTTACTAATGAGGAGGTTCAGCCGTCTATGGTTCAAATATTAGTACCACGTTTTGGCAATATCACTTCAAAGTCAAGTGGGTCTATCTATAATAGTAACAGTAACACAATAACACCTTGCAGCGCGGCGTATGAATGATTAGGAGCCAAATACGATGTTAAGAAGGCAATTCCAAAGTAGAAAAATAGTGCTGATTAGTAAAGGCTGCTTGTATTACTAGTATTATAATAATGATGGTCATGTATGTCTCTGATTTGGTTGTTCAATTCAAATGCATGGTACAAATCAACTTCGAATGTAGGCAGGCTGCTCTTTTGCAACAACGCCCTTTTGCAGACTTATATTTGTTATCGCTAATTTCCAGGAAGTTCACTGATTGCTGGTTGCGAGCGTACTTATTATTATTATTATATTATCAACTCTCAATTGCACTAACTGAATGATAATAAATAAATATTATTTTTATTAAAAAAACATATTATGATTATTATTAGTATTATATTAGCGAATACACGTTTAGGTCCCACAATTGCAGGAAAAAACTGAAAAATTGACTACTATGACCACACACAATGGCTAGTATTACTACGATGTTTTTTTACACACACAATATATATATATATATATATATATATATATATATAAATAATATATAATATATATATATATATATAATATATACACCTATTAATGTACTACTACGATGACAACTTGAGTGAAGCGACTACCACCGTATTATGTGGTTATTACTGGCTAACCAGGGCCCCTAACCAGGAGTGTATTACTAGCGTCGAGTGTATAGAGACATTCCGACACACAGATCGAGGGCGGTCGTCGGAATAACGGCTCATGCTGCACCGCTGTTACCACTACTACTACTACTACTATTTCTACTACGAGCGGGTGGCATAGATGGTGGTGGCGGCGGAATCACGTGATGGTCGCGCCTATCGCAGCTCCTCACGTGGGATCATCTGGCCGGGCCGGGCCTGGTTGCTGCTGCTGTTGCTGCTGTTGTATCACCTTGTGCCAGCCGCTGTCAAGGCGGTGACTGTGAGACACAGATCATATCCATGCTCCATCCCCTCCACTCGCAGCCTATTCACAGGGCCGCCCCAACCCCAGAAGGGGTTCGACTGTTCCTCGACTATATCATGAGAAGAAGTATGATGATAATAATAATGATAATCGTGATGATGATGATGATAACGTTGATAATGATAATGATGTCGTCTACCAAAGAGTCTTTCCGCCCCTTTTCCATTGTTCATTCGTCCGTTTTTTTCTCAGAAATCAGACCAGAAACAAACATGTTTTATGCACAGCCGGTAGTCTAGTAGTAGTTGTCGTCGTCGTCCGTCGTCGTCGAGTAAAACTAGTCGCATGAGATTCTCAAACTGTAGAAAGTTGAAATGTCGATCCTTCACCAACCGGCACGACCAACCGACGCCTGCGCTATCATCACCAGATCAGCTTCATCTGATCTGGGACCTCATCCTAGGTCGGCTTATTGTCTGGGGACTGGGGAACATTGATGATTCGTCCATCATCTGGCGTTCTGGCTGGGCATGGATGAGTACCATGCCCAGTTGGCAATGCCGGCTAAGTGACGAATCACCGTCACATGACAGACACAACGCTAGCCAGTCAGCCAACCAGCTGATTGAACTGTTTGCATTCAGTACGTTTCGTGCGCCATATATATGATTATTTTAATAAAAGTAAATTATTTATAAAGCGAGGTATGTCCATATGCCCGTTTCTGTGCCTACAGGCAACTGTTAAGCTTACAACAACTGGTGAATATATATATATATATATATATATATATATTGATGAGATTAGCCACCTGCGGAGTTCACAACACACGTCTGACTCACCAATGACGACTGCGACGAACAAGAAGGTGGAGTACACCACCTGCTGTGAGTAGATCAGCAGACTCATCGCTGCTGCTGCTGCTGTCGTTGTTGCGGGGTCGTCAGCGAGTTTCCAAAATCCACCGTAGTTCTCACAGTACTAGCTACCAACGGTATCACTGTCGCTGTTGATGTTCTTTCAGAGCGAGTATCGAGGGAAGTTCGTCGCGTTCTTTTTCAATTCCTTTTCGTTTTGGTTTCAGCGGCCGCGTTCGTCTCGCGCCTGCTGAGATATGTTCTCCTCCCACAGCCAGCGCGATCAGTAGCTGTTGTTGTGGTGGTGGTAGTAAGCAGAAGATTAAGATGACGGCGAAGAAGAGGACACTTAGTTAGTAACGATAACCGTCATCTAAGCAGAACAGCAGGAGTAACACAAATTCGTTGGTGATATGGATGAACAGCACGTAATGTTGTAACACGCATGTGAGAGGTGCAGGATCGCAGTTTTCGTAAACGTTGTTGTTGTTGTTGTTGAGGATGATGATGATGGTATTATTGTTGTTGTTGTTGTCGTCGTCATCATCATCATCCCGATGATAGATGGAGCCAATCGACGACGGATCGTCAAGTAACAATAGTTGTGCCGTGCCAGAGAAGAAAAAGACAAACAAACACATTGTAGTAGTCATATAATTATAATTACTATGATAATCATAATAATAATAATAATAATAATAAACAATTATTAATAGTATGATTATGATTCATATTACTATTGCTGTTGATGCAGCAGAAGAAAGCAATTATTAGCACTCCTCATTCCACACTTCAGCAACAGCAGTAGCGGCAACTGCCCATCTATCGAACAGCAAACACACCATCAATTATCACGCACGCGCGGTGGTTACCAATCTTACCAATCTAACAGTAACCTGCAGCAGCACCATCACCATTACCACCACGACCACCAGGATCGCGACCACATAAACCACTGACTTGTTATAAGCTGTGCTTCGTTCGCTGTAGTCTAAGCATGGCTGTCATGGTAGCCTGGAATTGTCCCACTCTCCCGAAGGTAGGCAGAGCAAGGGAAGAGGGTGGAACGGATTCCCGACAGTACGACAGGCGACGGCGTATTCCGGCTACGTCAACGGCAAGAGCGGCTGTTACAGCAATAGTAGCGGCAGTAGCAGCAACAACAACAACAACAACAACTCGCGCCGTCTAGTTCTGTGTAGACAGATGGGACCTCTCTCTGCTGATGACTGTCGATCTCTACGCTGCCGCTTTGTTTACTTACACTTAATGAATGCTTCCACCACGAACTCCTCAAACCTTCTACTATAGTATCGACGTATCTGCTATTGGCAGGTGCATAGCACATCTGCTATTACTGTGTTATAGCTGCTGCACCACCACCACCACCACAGCTGCCAGAAGGCTGCCAGAGAACTCAATTGTCAGTGTCAGAGGACTGAGTCACACAGCCACCCAGCTCTCCCGGCGGGCGGACAGACAGTCAGAGAGAGCGAACTGAGCGAACCACGTCTCGGCTCTGCTTCTGCAACTACTCTCTACGACTACTAGTAGTAGTAGTAATAAATGTCTCTAGCAGCTATTGGCATTGGTTGTCTTCTCCTTTCTCCTGCTTCTAAGCCACGATCGATCGAACCCTGCCTGGATCGATCCATGGACCGACCAACCCACCACCATGGACCAACCAACCCACTACCATGGACCCGCCGTTTGACTGATGACCACCACCACCACTGACTATTCATTGATCCTTTTGTTTGTCTCTGCTGAACTAATGCTCTGTCGCCTGTCTCTCATCTACTGGTTGTAGCTGTAGCTGGTGCAGTGTATGCGGTTATTGTTATTCTACTAAAGCGTACATACATACCTGCACGTATTACGCGATCGCTCTGTCTGGCTAGAGCTGGCTGGGCGTCTGCAGATGTCAATCGTGCTGCTGCTGCTGCTGCGGCAGCTGGGTGGAAGGGGTGTTGCTGTTGTTACTGGTTGTTGTTGTTGCCATTCATGGGTGGAATGGCGGGTGCGGCGAGGCGAGAATGGCGCGCTGTGCTGTTTACATCTCGTCTCTTCTCTCCTCTCCTGTCCTGTTCCTCGGGTCTTGTCGTCCCGACGTTGGTAGGTGGTAGGCAAGTGAGAAAGGCTACACATTCGCACAGACGATGACGATATGAACTGTAGTAGTATATGGAATTGTGCTGCGGACTGTCATGGGATGCGGCGGCGGCGGCTGCTACTGTTGCTGATAGTGACGATCATGATGGTAATGATCATGATGACAAACAGACGGTCTGAGAGAAAGACAGTTGGGTAGAGCGACAGCTGTTGGTGCTTCTGCTGCTGCTGTTGCAGTTGCTATTTATTTGTGGGAAAGGAGAAGCAATTCGGTTGGCCGGTCGCCGTAGAGGCGCGTCACAGATGACACTCGTGATATGACAATAATGCATTGAATCGCGTAATGAACTTAATCCATAAGTGTAAATGAATGAATAAAGAAATTCTCGTCTCTCTCTCTCTCTTCTTTCTCTTAGTGTTGCCAACATGCGCGGCTTGCCGGCCACACCATAACAACAACGACGAGAGACGACGACGACGATAAAGGCTGCTACTGCGCTGATTATTATTATTATTATTATTATTATTATTATTATTATTATTATTATTATTATTATTGCTTATTATTATGTGATACATGTACATATTGATAAAAATAAATCCTTATTTAAAAAAGGTATTATTATTTTTATTATTATGTGAGGAAATGGATCGCCTCAGAAGTTCAACGCGGCAACGCGATTCCCATTTCACTATCACACGGTCACGCGGAGATAACTGTTCACGTTAAGGTTCTGTGTGATTAAGTCACCACAAAGTAGGGAATACACCAAAAGTACACGCCTCTTGATTAACCGTATAATTAATCATAATATAAAAAAAAATATATATATATATATATATATGTTATTTTTATCGAAATTACAACTCTCAGAACTATTCAGGAGTCAGGACGGCCAACGTAGCAAAATTCCCTACTGAAATTTCACCTCGTCCTCATGAATCCGAATAATTTTATTTCATGGGATTTGCGTGTGGCACTGTGGATAGCGTTGACTGGCGTTGCCGGCGGCTAAACTAGCGGCCTGTGGTACAATTCTTGGTACTATTTGCTTTGAAGCTCCGACCGCCGCCAATCGAAGGTCTTTTATCCGTGCAGCCTACATTTACCCTTGCCGCTGTCTTCCAGTGCAGGAAAATAGCTACCCGCAGCAGACGGCATTCTCTAGTAACGATCACGAAAGTGACAGCGTTTGCCATTCACTGTGAATATGATTAGAAATTATCATATATGATCTTACTAAATCTAGCAACTACATGTCATTGCCCTATCGGACCCATCGTTAGCAATATTAGCGCATAGTCACTAAAATAGTATATAGACACGCCTCACCAAGCATGGAACAAAACAGAAGTCGAGTTAATGCCGAGTGATGAGTCCACACACATCACAATCAGTATTTATCCCAATAGACCGCTCTATCCGAAACAGCCAAGGTCAGGTGCGTGGAGAGTGCATGCTGAAACGCTGAACTGATATTTAACCAAAACAAATAGGAATTTTTTTTTTTTAATTTTTCCTGTAAGGAGGCAATTGCCGTGAACGGATTTTTCATGTCATGGCTAAGTTTATTCCACTCCGGCATTTACCTTGTCGGAAATTGGAAACCATGCAAACCAATTTAAGAGTGGCCGGTCTGGGTCTCGAACCCAGTCCTCCCGAATGCAAGGCAAAGGCTTTGCCACTACAAAAAAAAAAAAAAAAAAAACACCTTGCTCGGTGATGATGCCTATTTCGGTTCGACCGCCCGGCCGGCCGGATTTATGCGCGGGTGTCGTCTGGTTCAATCGCTGCTACTGCTGGCAATGCGGCTACGACGTGACTTGGACAAACAATTTCGATCAAGTTTAACCAACAAATCAAGTCGCTACCGCCGCCTCAATCGTCGTCGTCGTCGTCGCCGCCTCATACTTTCATTTCTGCTATTACTATAACTACTGCTACTACTTCTGCTGCGGCGATCACAGACGTCTGCTCTGCTGCTGCTGCTGCTGTGGTAGTTGCGGCATTAGCGGGCATACCGTTCGCGGCGGTAACGAGCAGTGTTGTTGTTGTTGTTGTTATCGGCGATGGTGGCGGCGATGTCGGCTATGTTAGGTCCAACAACCTTACAAACAAGCAGGTCGTAGTAGTAGTAATAGTAGTAACTACTAATACGTACTACTAGTAATAGTAGTAGTAGAAGCCAGGCAGCCAGTCAAGAAGAGCAGGCCGCCAGCAGAAAGGATTAGGTGAGTGTCCTGATCTGTCGACTTGACGACGGATGCCGATTGTGGTCGATGCGGTGGTGGTGGTGGTAATAATGGTGGCGGTGGTGGTGGTCTTGATGATGATGCTAATGTCGATGTCGGCGGCTGTGGCAACGATGGCTCGTGTTGTATGAAGTAAGTTCGTTGAATAGTTAGTTAGTTAGTGAAACAGTCTGTTAGGTAGTCCACTCCAATCAACTACTGGCGAGACTGGTTGATTGATTGGCCATCATCGGCCACCATCGGTCATGAGTCGTCCGTTGTCGTCGGTGGTGATGGTGAAGTGGCTGTAGTGCTAAAGTCGGGGAATCGGTGGTGGTGATGGTGATAATAACAACAACAACAACAGCGTAAAACCGCGGTCTCGTGGTTCGTCCTGCGGCTTGTGCTCTTGAACAACAACAACAACAGCTCACGATTGTGTGTCGTGTGTGAGAACAAAAGAGAGAAATAAAAATATCTAGAGAGTGCGTGTGAGAGAAAAAAAGAGAAATGAAGGGATATCGATTCATCAATGGTCACTCTTTCTTCATTCTGAATCTGTAGGCGCTGCAGGTGGCCTGTTTTTTCAACCATGAGATTGTCGTTGGTTGTTCAGCCTGCTGTCCTGCTGCTGACGCGGTTTGGATGGCTATTTTTGCTGCTGTTGCTGCTTCTGCTTCAGTTAATGCTGGTGATGCATGCAGTACGTGAACGATTGATCGAAATTAAGTCGAACAAGTGAGATGATAAATAAATGAGTGAGTAAGTAAGTGAGGGACCACTTAGGTCGTTGTCGTAGCCGTCTGCAATGCAAAGGCGGCTGACGAAATCAGGCGGCCGCCGGACAGACAGATAAACAAATAGACAAATAAATGAGAGAGTCTCATACCCACTACAGAATAGGTGGACAGGGCCAATAAAAAGGCAGACGGAACCAACAAACCGAGTAGGTAGATAACTGGTGAAAAAAAGAAGAAAGAAAGAAGAAAGAACGAACGAAAGGCAAAATCAAACAATTCAAGAAGACCTTTCAGCCGCCGACAATATCCAGTAACAGGTGAGGGCTGTGCGAGCATCTCACTAGAAGTCATCGCGAGAGATGAGCTCATAACACGGCTGTCATGCGTTGTTCTTGTTGTCTCTCTTCGTGGTGGTGTAATTGGTCGTGATTGTCGTGAGTTGTTGCTGTTGTGGTGGTGGTGGTTGTGTTGTTGTTTTTCCCATTATTATTGTTATTGTTGTTATTTTTCTTTTATTATTGTTATTGTTGTTGTTTTTCTTCTTATTGTTGTTGTCGTCGTCGTATTGAGTTCGGCGGCATCTGTCGTCGACGATTCGGTCGGGATCGAGAGCAGGATGCCGAATAGTGGCATCTATGGTATCTCGCACTAAGTAGAGCCTTAGTGAACACAAACACACTAAGGAGTTAACAATGTCGAGTTGTTGACTACTGGTTAGTCGTCTGACTATGCCGATGGTCGCTGGCGGTAATGCTCAGTGCGTCAGTACATCTTGTTCTTCTGGTGCTGGTGGTGGTGGTGGTAATGGTGGGTGTTCTAAGTGACGAAAAGCGACCACGTTTTTGGTGAACGCGCCGGCGTTGCCTTCATCTCGGCATAGCAAGGCGAACAGCGAACAGCCAAGGCAGCGAAAGAAAGCATACGTGAATTGTTGAAACAGAGCTAGTGGCTTTAATAACGGCAGCAACAACAACAGCAGCAACAACAACAACAACAACAATAATAATACTAAAAGCAACGTCCTCGTTGTGACGACTGCCATCAGACCTGGCCTGTTGTTCTGCGAGAGAAGGCGCCATCTTCTTCAAAGAGCAGCAGCTTGAGAGCTTATTGTTCGTTCGAATTCTGCTGCATAGTAGTGTGTTTGTGCGACTGGGTTTGCGAGTGTTTGTGCGAGTATGTGTGGATGTGGATGTGTGAGCGTATATCTGCAATGATGATGGTGATGTCGAGACGAGCGAGATGCAACGATGATGGTGACAACGAGCGAGATTTCTAGTGGTGGTGGTGTTTGAACGAGCATTGAGCGATAAGGAGTCGTCGACGTCCAGTGCTGCCTATATTCTAACAACTTATTGTCAATTGTTTGATTCGGTGTACGGTTCATTACAGCTACTGCTGGTTGCGGTGGTGGTGGTGATGGTGTTCTTGTTCTTCTGATATGCACGGTGCAACATCTCGACACTCACTGCCCAGACTCGGCTGAAATCGTCTGTGGTAGAATTGACCATTTTTGGCGTTCTGCGTCCGCTGATGCCGACTAAATAGCCATAGAATGAGAAGACGACGCGAAAATAGGCATTACTGACCTCATCATTATCAACAACAGCAGCAGCAACAGCAACAACAAAACCAACAACAACAACAACAACAACAAATCAAGCAGCGACAACTAATTCAAGCAAGACAACAACATCCTCGATCAATGAATGCTGCTGGTGTTATAGCAGAGCTACGTCTGGCATCTAATCACCATCATCTACATCTACCGTCGTCAGGTCCGGCTGAAACACAGACAAGTTTGCTGCCTGTTTCCTGTGCAGGATTCAACCAACGGCGTTAGTACGTCGAACTAGCTGCGTCGCCTCCACCATTGTCATCGTACGTCACAATCGAACGCCGCGACATGTTGAAACGCAAATCCCGCGTGGCGCTTGCCTCCGACTCGGAGCGTTCCGACGCCAGCTCCGACGACGACAACAATAAAACCACCACCAGCGGCGGCAACAGTAACAACAACAACAACAGCAGCAATAACAGCAACAACAACAACAACAGCAGCAGCAATAATCATCCATGGCGCCGGCGGGGGTGGAAATAGCAACAATAGCAGCAGCAACAACAACAACACTTCCTCCACGGCGAGTACCGGGGCGAGCTCGGCCAAAAAGCGGATCCGTCTCAACCAGGACCAGGATGATGAAGATGCCACGTCGGACTTCTGGTGACGAATGGGGCTCAAAAGGTAATTAGAATTGGTTGGGTTCTTGCAATTCAATTCTATTGTATCATCAGTCCTCTTCCCCTGTATACATATACAGGATAAAGCATTCTTTTCATATATATATATATATATATATACATATACATATACATATATATGTATGTATGCATATATATAAATTATATGCCAAGGCGAGCACTGCTGAGTGTGCACACGTATTGTAAATGATTAATAAATCATCGCAATATTTTATATATATGTATAAGAGGATCGATGATGTATGTATATATTTTATTTGTTCAAGGCATTCCTATGAGCTCAAATCGAACACCTTTTCATCCATGCAACGACGGTGCGATCTCTCCGCTCTCGTACGGCGATTTTTCAGCGGAATCTCTACTTCGTAGACACATGTGGTCACCCGTGTGACGTTACGCCCGGTCGGTCATACGATCATCACGATAATAACGTTATTCGAGTTTCTGGTCGTCGTCTGTGGTGTCGGGTCGTTCGATTTTGAACTACTTTCCGTTGTTTCTGTTTTGCGTTTTCTCGTCTTCCCTCGCCTTTGTTCTGCTAGTGCTCTGCGGCTCGAGTTGGTGTGATGACCTTTGCTCATTTAGATCTTCTATTAGTCAGCTGTTTGTGTCTTCTTCCTCGTATTCGAGTATCTACGCAGCTCAACCTCCCTGTTTGTTTTTTTTAATACGGGGCGCTCTCCTCCCATATATATATATATATATATATATACGAGGAACCGAATAAGCCTCTCACTCTAACATCGCCAGATACATCCATTAGTGTTTTTGGCTGGTAACGACGCATGGATAACCATGCTACCTTGTGCTGCCTTGCCTTGCCAACTAGATAGTTTCTAGAAGCCAACTTGCCAACTAGATACATTCTAAAAGTAATACGCCGTAAAAACGAAAGCAAATCATTTACATAGGTACCTTTTTTCACATACTATTAATTTACATATTGCTCTCGAAACAGAAGCTTTCCACTTAATTCCTGGTCTTGTTTTCTTTCTCAACGCGCGATTGATGAATAAACGTTATTCAATTGACCCATAAGGGACACTTTGAGCAATGCGAGAGTATGAATGTATTATCTGGTGAGCAGACTTGTACTATGGGAATGTATGTTGGTGGGGGATGTCTGCGTGTGCTCTCCTGTTTATTTTGACCCTCTTATTTTCGTCTCAACTAAGCAAGTTCATAAGCTGGAATTAGCTATTTAGTCTTATTTGACATGAATAAAACTGTTAAATCTACCACAAAACGAGTTAAGCGGATGGAACCTATTTCAATTTACCCTGAAGTCGTGGGGCCTCGAGGCTTGCTATGGCTCGAACAGTACAAGCAATTCGCGTCTAGGGCATTTGGCCATAAGCTGTGGATTTTAACTTTGTTTTGTTGTAAGTGTGCCCGCTTTATGCATGCATATAGTCTTAACTGGCAACAGTGAAGGGTTGGGCGGCTATCGCACAGTTCTAAAGAAGAATGAACCCTGCTCGTGTAGTGTTATTTTAGTACTATTTTTAATTATCTATATGATGCATTTAGACGCTGTCGTGCACGGACATCTCAGCGTGTTACGAGCGCCTAAAATGTGGTTGTCAGAGCGCGAAAAAATGTATATTTTTAATTTTTGTCCCGTTTGATTTTGAAGATTTATTTAGGACCAAAATCCAAGTGCATAGGAACAAATTACAAGAACGATTTTTTATGATTTGTTGAGCACGGCACCCGTCAACCGGCTTTTTCTCTGCTTTTCATACTCCAACCACTGGCGAGACTAGAAATGAGTATTGCCAATATGTAGGGAACCCCTCCAACAATCATTTTAGCAGACACAACGATATTGCTTTTAATAATTAGAAAATCGTAGTGCTGAGATTAAATCTCCTTCGATATTTGAAAGTTCCGAAATCGAGTGCAAAGAAACGCCTTACGGAGGCATTCGTCTGTAATAAATGCGGGATAACGTAAACTGCTGACCATAATATTTCACACGTCTCTAGAGGAAAGGCAAGTGCCGCACGCGTTCCGACGAGTGCCCGTCGTCGAGCCCGGTGGCGTGGTGGATTAAGTCTGCTCCTCGTAACCGGAGGAGACACATGGGATGCGGGGGTTCGAGCCCCACCGTTGCGCATTTGTATTTATGGGGGTCCGTCTATGAAGCAATGTGAAAAACAGTTCCGTGGACGTTAAGAGTTGACCTGGAGAGTGACCAGGGTCAACCCGAAAACTTTACTTTAAGGTACACCCAGCTTCGTTGACTTGTGTTTCTTGCAAGCTGGTAGAAAGCATACTAGCTAAGACTGACAACGCTGATCGACGGGGCCTCATCTTCCGTTTCAACTGGTAGAAACACGGCGTTTGAATTCATTTTGCACGGCAAGCTCTTTCTAGTTAAATAAACACTGAATTACGCAGTGCCGGAAGCCGTTTGAGTTAAAGTACATGCGGACGATAGCGAACAGAGTAGAACCATATTTCAAGAAGAAATAGAGGGTTTCTTTTAGTCGTCCCGAAGTCTTGATCTACTATTGTCAGAACACAAGTGTCGAACTCTGCACCAGGCAGATGCAACCATACTCATTTCACATAGTTTCACGCTGTTGTCAATTAGCGCCAGCTGGCTATTGAGAAATTTGTACTCAATGACCTTCGTCAGGACGACTTTACAAACAATATGTTCTCTTTGCGTTGCTGTATGCATTACCTGTATGGAGCACGGGTCTAATTGGGGATCTTAACCTTATTGTGTGAAAATGTATAAAAAACGTTTATTCTTCGCGTTTTCTCATCATCACTGCGGAATGAACCCTGATAATCGACCAGTGTCGATTGTAGTAATATTGTAGCAATAATCGATCTGATGAGCGAGAACAAAATGTTCACGAAGGTATATTCCAACCGACATCATCGGGGACACCTCGAGTGTTGAGAATATATAATACAATCGATGGTTACGATATGCAATCCCAAGGTATTTTATTCATGTTGCACGCTTTTCTGTTTGTGTTGGTTTGCGGTCAGGTGGGACTGGTAGAAAAAAGGTTCTCACGAAGAAGACGACATCCCCTCGGTCCGGTACTGCCGGGGGATCTCGCTCTGCTGGCTCCGGTGCTTCTGAAGGCGCTGAGGAGGGTGAACTCTCTGGAGATTCGTCAGTTGCAGAGAACAGCAATGAGTCCGGAGGCGACTCCGACGAGAGCGAGGAATTCAACGATGGCTACGACGAGAATCTCATGGGCGACGAAGAAGATCAAGCTTGGTGTGTTTGTGCTATTTGTTTTTCGGTATTGAAACGCGCTTTTGTTTTGAAGGGTAGTTTACCTTTCTGACATACACCCTGAGAGGTCAAGCTAATGTTTATGCAAAATCCACAAAGAAAATTCGTTTGTCTGTTCCGAAATATTTGAATCTTAGCTTTACTATCACAAGAATATTGTCGCTCGTTGTCATCCCTCAGTGTCTTGTTGTCCGGCTTGATTTTGCAAGTTGGCTCTATACAAAAAGCGTATACATACGAAATATTTGTGCATCACACATATTGACACATTCCTTGTAAACTTTCGTTTTATTCCATCTAACTTTAGCGTACATCTGAAAATCTTAGCGAAAGAGTATGGGTCAAGCCGATATCGGACCCGCGACCCCTAGTGCTAGACTTGCTGGTTATCTTCTCCATGCTGTCGTTCCGTGAGGGTACGTTCTTGCTTGAGTAATCGTGCTTGCCTCAGTCACTCACGTCCCTGCTTGGCACATTTCTGCGTATCTTCTTTCTAGGTTGCGCCAGATGACGGAAAAGCAACGAGAGCAGGAGATCTTTAATCGAATCGAAAAGCGTGAAACGCTGAAAGCTCGGTTCGAGATCGAAAAGAAGCTCCGTCAGGCCAAGCGGAAACGCGAGTCGAAGGCCAAAGAGGAGCAGCGACTGGATAGAGAGAGCAAGGGCAAAGACAAGTCCTTTACCGATGTGTCGATGCGGTCGAAGGAGCGCAAGAAGAACCTCGAAGGTCGGCAGGACAAGAAAAGCCAGGCAATTCAGAACTTGAGGGCAGAACGCGAAAAGAAAAAGAAGGCCGAGGAAGAGCGCAAGGTTTGTTCTTCGCCTATTTGCCATAAACGACTGCGCTGCCCGAGAACGTTAAGGGACATCGACAATCGCATATATACATACATGCTATATATGTATATATATAACCATGTCTGAATTGATATGTATATATATATATATCGCATATATATATACATATATCTTATTTACTACTTACACACATAATGGGGGAGAAACACATGCAACGAACTAATGTTAGCGGTTTTATTAACGGCCTGCTGCAGGAGAAAGAGGACACAGAGAAAGAGCCAGCGCCGTCTCGCCGTGATAAGGACAAGTCCGCCGACAAGGCTGACAGGACCGATAAGGCTGACAAGGCGGACAAAGCTGACAAGGTCGAGCGGGACAGCGGCGCCCTGAAGAAGCTCAAGGCGTCCGACGTGTATTCGGACGACGACGACACCGACAGCGACGGCAGTGACTCGTCGTCGCGTTCGCGCGCGGCGAGCTCGAAGCAGAGCCGACGCTCGCGAAGTCGCTCGAAAAGCCGCAGTCACAGCAGTCGGTCGCGCAGCCGCGACTCGCGAAGTAAGAGCGCGAGTCGTAGCAGAAGCCGGTCATCGTCGTCCAGCCGAAGTCGATCGAGGAGTCGGAGTCGATCCTCAGGTATCTACTGATCGATATATTTATGTATCTATCTATCTGGCTGTCTGTCTGTAGACCTTTCATCGTCAGCTTCGTTCTCACCGAAGAAGACATATCGGTAGGGTTGTTGGCAGGTGCGTCGACAGACTGGGCATTTATAGGCTGCTTGCAAAACGACCGACCGTCTCCTAGAGAACATCTAAAGAACGAGAAGGCGCTTGGTGCTTCAACGCTTCTCTCGCGAGAAGTGTAACAACTTATCTGACGATGGTTGGTGGCGCCTTTAGACGCGGCTGACGTGGCTGAATAGAAGCAAGAATTGTCTTTGTGGTACCTATTAAAAGTAGCGGTTGTATTGTTCGCGCTGCTACTGTTGTTTATAAGATTTGGGTTTGCTTGTCTTCCTTGTAGTGTGATTAGAACGCTAACCACGCATGTGTTCGTTTCCTTGGCTTCGGACAGATTCAGACTCGGGTGCTAGCGCGGCCTCACGTCACAGCGAGGAGAAGGTCGTTTTTTCAAAGGATCACGTTTCGCAAATTCGGTTGTCGAGGTTTCGGCTCGAGAAGTGGCTATTCGCCCCGTTCTTCACGAAGACCGTTGTTGGCTGCTTTGTGCGGATAGGCATCGGTCAAAAAAGTGGAGAGTCAGTTTACAGGGTAAGTAAATAGTTGCAAGTTATTTATTTACATACACGGCTGTGGCATTTTTTGGCTCATATCGTATTGCTATTTGTATTTATTGGTAATAGTAGTCGCAGTCAGAGACGCAAACTGGGAATATGGAAGATGTCCGGCCTAAGTTAAAAATATATTTATATATATACAACGACTGATAGTCACACCTGCTACTAATCTATGCTTGATGGACGACTTTAGGTGGCAGAAATCCTCGACGTCGTTGAAACACCAAAAGTCTACCAACTGGGCAAGAATCGTACAAACAAAGGATTGCGACTCAAACACGGAAAGGATGAACGCGTCTTTCGAATTGAATATGTCTCTAACCAGGTACGTCATTAAATTGGTCACTTCAAAGATGCATATAAATGTATTTAAAAAAAACAATTTTGCTATAGCTGCTGTGCTGGTGTTTGGGCTGCGTTGTTTGTCTGAATTTTGCGTACTAGAATTGCATTATTGGCGGATATGATATCGCCGATGATACTAAACTCCCGGTGGCGTGAACGGAGCAATGCCTATGCTCGAAATCCACAAATAGATTCTACACACACGGTTACGATGTGTTGTGTGAAGTTTCTTGACATTTATCGAACTTGAACACTATCCTAAAGAGCTATTGAGGCGTAGACTTCCATTTTCTGACGTGTTCATCAACTGTACAAGGAACTGGTTTTATTCTTGGGAATACTTGAAAATAAACCCTTCCCTAGAGCTCTCATATCACCCCAAATCAAAGCTTTACTAATTCGATTTATACATTGACGTTATTTCACCTCGATTAGTTACTTATTCGATGAAAAGTACCTTGGTTTCATAGAGGTCGAACGCAATCTTCCGACCCGTAGTTAGGTAAAAACGAGTCGCACAGCATGGACGCCAAGCTCGTTGTCCGGCGGATTGCCAGTTAAGCGACTCTAGCTCCAACATTCCACCTATGACATACGCTCTCGAAGAACACCCTGGGATATTTCCTCATTCCTGGTGAGTCTCATTCGGATGAGTGGTGTGAGAGTGATAATAACGAAAGGCCGACCGGGCTATATCGTGTTCTCGGCAGGACTTTACGGACGCGGAGTTCGCTAAGTGGATGGAAGTTATGGCTGTCGACTCGCTAAGCCTTCCAACGATATCGTTCGTCGAGCGAAAGAAGCGAGACGTGGACGCGGCCAACAATCATTCGTACTCGGTATCCGACATCAACCTGATCGTGTCGGAGAAGAAGAAATTCAAACGAAATCCACACAACTACGCAATGGCCAAGACCGAGGTGATGAAGAAGAAGGAGATGGCCGAGCAGTTGGGTGACCTCGAGGAGGCCCGCAAGTGAGTAATGGCCTCTCAAATCGCCAAACTCGTCATGTCGACGTAGCTTTTGGCTTTACGGACGAAACTTAACAAAGGCGAAGAGCTATGATGTCTATCTACATATATACATACGCCTATCTACAGGACGATATACGATTTTTGGTACCACAGTTTGACTGAGGAGCGGCGCATCACAACGTCCTTCCTCATTCGTAGTATAGGGCCTCCATGCACAACATTCTTGACTGACGTGAGGGCACTCATTTCTTTCGAATTCTTCCTACACGCAGAATGGTAGCTAAGTACAAAATTGTATCACGTCACATTAGAAGACGATTCCAAACCTGCAAATGTAGCCTATTTATGGCTTTGCAGTTGCCGAAAATGTCCAATTGCCATGTGTGCAACGACAGCGCTATCTTGCAGAAAGTAGTGTTCTGTCAATCTTTTGCACTGTGCGAGTGTTTCTTCGTTAGTCTCCGGAGTCATATACAATCATACACGCTAAATGTATTCGAAGACCATAATTTATAGGTTGCTAGCGAAAACCACAGACAACCATTGTATTCCGTAGATAATCCGGCTGCAAACGAATGTACGCGGGTGTAAGGGTCTAAGTTATATAGTTTTTTTGACCTAACCGCTCTTTGACTTCTGCTCTGTTTTAGGTGGGGTGAGGAGCTCGAACGGCTAGAAGATAGAGCGAAGGAATTGGACAAGCAGAGAACAAGTACGATTTCCGCCATCCAATACATCAACGAAAGAAATCGGCATAAGAACATTGTCGATATTGAGAAAGCCATTCTTGAGGTGCGTACCTATATATATATATATATATATATATATATATATAACACACATAAATAGGTGAGGCTGTACCCTTAAACCGACCCTTCGTTTGGCTTTGTTTCCAATAGCTCTAATGCCAGTGGCTTCATAGCCAGTCTAGCGAGCTTATTGAGTTTTTTTTTTACTTATTGTAGTTACCGTCGATACTACATCAGTAAACCTAGGGCTCATGGCATTTAGTAAATGTGTGTCACTGCCATCGATCTACCCAGCATATGCTGGAATGGAATCGAACTTATTTATGGTCTCATCATATACGTGTACATGCATCATTGAAAGTAGTTTACTGCAGTAGATTCACTCGTCATAATGGCTCATCTAATGCTTGCATGGTAGCTCGTCATCGTTTTCCTTCCTTTTTGTTTGATCTCATCGAGATCTCAGATTCGCGATTAGGCAAGCGACGCATGGAAATCATTGCTTTGCCACGCATTTTTGTGCTGCCCTAGAGCGTAACTCATATGTATACGTATACTGGCTGATCTCAATTTGCAGGATGCAAAGAAGAACAAGATGAGGGCAGACGACCCCTTTACACGTCGTAAGTGTGCTCCGTCTCTCGTGACGAAAAAGTCGGGCGGCACAGACAAACTGACGTCCGAACAGCTCCGAACGTTAGAGGAAGCGCGGCGGCTGGACGCCGAACGTCGCAAAGCTGCTGAAGAAGCCAAGCTGAAGGCGGACGAGGAGAACGCCCGAAAAGAGAAGGAACGGGCGCGTTCGCAGCTGGCGACGGCCAACGGCGGTGACCTGTTTGCAGCGCACAACTTTGACATTGCGATCAATCTCGACGTGTCCATCTCGGCGCCGCATGTCGCCCACAACACAGTGCGCGCGTCGCTTGGCGTCGGCGGCGGCGCCGGCTCAACCGGCGCGACTGGCACCAGTGTTCTACTCAAAGACTCGGCGCCGAGGAGGTCGCTTAACATCGAGGAGTACAAGAAGAAGCGCGGCTTCATCTAAGACCAGGGCAGGAAGGAAGGGAAGCAACGGAAAGACTCGATCAACTTACCGCCTCTGGCCTACCACTAATCATCACTCGGAGTTTGATTGGCTGAATGGCTGACCGACTTACTGACTAAGTATCAATAACCGGCCGAAATGAATCATGCATATTTGTTCGTTGTAGAACACAAGCATACCATGCTGCTGCTGCTGCGCCGTTGCTGTGAATGCGACTACGCCCAGTTACTGTGACCATCATGACATGAGTGATTCTACTGCAGTAAACTACTATTACTACCACTACCACCACCACGACTACCACTACAAATGACCAACTTCTTTGCTATTGGTGCTGCTACTTTCACTGGTGTCATAACGGCAGCGCTGCGCGGCCGTTGACTGCCCGTATCCGGGGACACGTCCCCTCCTCCTCCCCACACATATAGGCACAGATACACCGGATACATACATACCAGTCAGTACTCCGCGCTGTTGAATGCTCGCATCAGCATGGTCGTGGTACATTCATACCCCGCTCTCAGTGGATAATCGAGAGCGACAGGTAGTGACGCTGACATCCCCAGTATGTGTCTCCCGTGTGTGTGTGTGTGCGTGTGTGACCAATATCACCGAGAATGGTGGGAAATTATAATCACCAGGATGTGTGTGTATATAGATATATACATTCGGTATATACATCTAGATATGCTCGAATTGTATACATTATAAATTCTTGTTGATATACCGGAAATGCGGCTCTTATTTCTGCGGAGAGGGAAATTGGAAGCGTTTGAGACGATTTGAGAAATGAAGGAATCGAGATGGTCCGTGAGATGGTCGTGTAAAGGACAGCTGGAAAAAATTAGAGAATTACACGACAAAGTCCGTTTACAGCACGGCCTATGAAGCCGGCCGACCAGTGTATTTAATCGTGTAGATTTCTAAACAGTCCAAACAAACTCCTATTTGATGTGATTCTCCTGAGCCTATAGACGTTTGGTGTGTGGCGGTGGTATCTCAGTACTGTCTGTGGCTGATTTATGACCTCGGTGAAGCCTGTATTGAGTGGACCTTACCGCCGAGGACATAGGACTAAGCCTCGTCTGTGAGGATACGACTGACCGCGGGGGGGGGATTAGGTGGCGACTGAAGAAGGTTAGACATGTAAGTCTCTTACAGCCGCCGCCTAATCGCGGGGAATAAATTCTTACTTTTATTCTATTACCGTCGCTTGGTAGCTCTGTGCTACGCTGAGTTGCTTTTCACTCTAATGATTTACGTGAGCTGGAGCTTACACAGGTTCTACGGCCTGTTACTTGTCACGCTAGTGATGCTCAGCCAGCACCTCAAGACAAGCCTGTCTAAGTAGAGAAGTGAGTTTTTTCGTTTGTCCTTGGCGTCTGCGGTTGTGTATCCCTAAACGGCGGCTGCTTGCATTACTATATTATTTATAATATATTTCTGTTGTAATTTATCAAACTTGTTGCGAGGTCCCGCGCGTTGCGATATTTAGTTGCGGATATGGATTTTATTACTTAAATATGAAACTATTGCAGCGATTCCTCGTGACAGAGTAGTCTCGATAGAGCGCGAATATGTATTATATGCTCTTAAGAAATATTACAACCTTCTCTGGAAATGTCGCGGTATGACACGGTTTGTTCTTTTAACGTACCATCGGCTTTTTTAATTTAATCTTGTTTTTTTCGGCTAAGTGTCGGTATTGCCCCTGCCCTTTCATCGTCTTGCCATAAGAACACACTTTGTTTTGCTCATGGGTACCACTGAAGGTTTATCTGAGGCAAAGACGAGATATCAGAACGAAATACAACCGTGGAGTTTGTCAAGCGAAAACGAGGGAGACCCTTAATGGTAATCAAACTGTTTCAATTGGTTTGAAGGTGACTTGTGTTTACTAGGATAGATGATGGCCCGAGAGGATGTCACGAGTGAGAGGTACAAAGAAGGATCGTGGCAGGCAGTATAGAGCGAACACAGTTCTGTATACTGTAGGTATTTCCGTTAGTGACGGGTACCAACGCACAGCATAAGGTGATGAAATATCCAACATGTATGGTCGTAGGAATAGGGCCAGGCAACAAGTGTCCCCACAAAACAAGTAGAGAGGCAAGGAGTTTCTTGACTCTATGTCCTATCTCCGTGGGATTTCTAAGTGCGAGATAATTGATAAGTAACTTTATTTTTCTTATAATTATTCGGCGCGGCGTCGATCTCGTGATGTTGGTCATCTTGCGTTTATTAGTTACATGTTGCACAGAACGGCGTTCAGCTCCAATGAGGCGGGCCATTGAGGTCGTCGTCCGCCGTTTGACATCGGGTGTCACAACTGGGAAGTCACGTTCGCTAGAAGGATCCATCGTAGGTCGCACGGAGAGCGAACAGTAACTTCACAATTAATTGTGGTGGTGACAGCATAGATGATTCCGAGGAGTGGAAGGCAGAGGTCACACCCACACAGAAATTTTACAAACAGATGTCTTTGTCGTCCGCTACAAGAGAATAGCGCGATGGTACGATAGCGTCATTTGCTGATGAAAACGAAATGTCATAATTACACGGCTGTTATGATGATGCATTATTATTATTAATAATAGTAGCTTGTTCATTTGTTGATGCATTATTATTATTAGCCTTGCAATTGTGGCATCATTAGCAGCGGTACGACTGTAGTAAAAGCAGCTGAATGAATACTGTATCAACCATCGTTAGAACTAGCGTTATGCAGCCGTGGACACATCTATACAGGGCCTCGGAGGAAGCTACCACTCCCTAGATGACATTGCATGCCATCCAATTAAATAATAAATTGTATAAAATATGTAAAAAGCTTTACAATTTGGACTTTTTATTTGATACTAGATAGATCTGTCTTAGACGGCATAGATCAGATCAGTGCATAATTTTAGTGGTGACGTGAACGCGCAACGCGTCTTCAACAAATATTCTATTTAAGTAAGGTACAATTATGCAGTAGTGTATACATTGCTTACTCTATTGAAAGACAATTCCAAAATGAATGCATTCCGCTACTTGTTAGCTGTCTATCTGATAGAAGTTTCGAAGTATGGCATGAATCATTTTTATTTAAAAAAATAGATCTAGCCTTGACAGCCCTCGATTCCATCGCAAGTGCGTTTTGATAAACGCTCCAAATAATAATCCTAGCGCAGCTTATTTTTAGCCCTGAGACAAAACATTTGTTTCGTCGCACTAGCTGAGAACTATGTACAGGTTTGTATGTTTTGGCCCTGCCAACTTATCTTTCCTTTTAAGTAACCATATATGGTAATTCACTAATTGTTCCGTAGCATTTGATGAATACCTAATAATGTAGTCAGAGTTTTGTAGCGTTTCTCGTAGAAGTTGCTTGGCATAACATGATTATTTAAACCTTAACTATTATATTCGAGGTACTCCTAAAATCCGTATTATAGTCACAACCAGGGTTATTGCAGACCCTGTACAATAAACCACGTTAGATACTGAAACATATTTTCGTCCGGGCTCGTCGGCAGTAAGCCGGTCAATGACCAGTTCCGCGCCGCCAATAGCCCACGACTTGGCATTGCCATGTTCGAAAGAGAGGAATGTCCATGTGGTGGAACGGTGAATAAGCACGGCCTGCACTAGCTCAGCTGCATCAAGCTGGCCGGGCTCACGCAGGGCCGCCTCGACACCATCAATGACATCTTCAGGCGCGCTTTCACACAAGCCGGCTACCGCGGGTGGACGACATGTGTCGGTCGGATGGCTTTACCGGTCGGGACTGAAACCACAATCGGCCGATGGAGTGGGACGTCACTGTTTCCGAGACGTGCGCCCTCGTCTATCGTGAACTAGCCAGCGCGGGCGTCGACTACATCATTTATCAACGGGCGATGCATAAACGGCGCCTATACGTGCAACTTCTTGATGACCAGGTTGTAATGGCATTTGGTTTCGAGTCAACTGGCGTTTGGAGCAAGGATGCACTCAAACTGATAAAAGAGAAGACTCAAGAAGAAGCTTTTTGGGGCCCATACTAAACCGCGTTTCTCCGACAGATGGTGTTGTTGAAACTACAGAGGCAACACCAAGATGATGTTGAGTCTAATATATATATATATATATATATAGCCAATTACAGTCGACCATCACAGCTGCAAATTCACAGTTGTGAGGGCTGACTGTATTTTATCGGTTTTAACGACAGTAAATTATCTTCTCGTACCATGGTGCCAACTATGGAAGCGGCATCGCTTCTACACTACGGGATACAACAGTTATCTTAACCATCTTCCTCCCCTGTCACTGTCTTTATTCTATTCACCAGCTTCAAAATAAACCTTGTCGTTTTAGCGTTGATATGCCCCAGTCTCCATATCTATTGGCACTAAATAACAGCTGTCCTTAAGGTCATATTTAGGTTTCTTTAGGTATATCATACCATTTGAAAGCTTCACCTCGGAATGGAAAATAAAGTTGAACAAGTCCGACGAGAGGTTGGAGACCTGGATATTTTCAGTGCCTCTGGTCTGGTCTTGCATGTGACAATTGTCACGTCTACAGCAGATACCTAGCTTATGGCTATGTTATATTTATATCCAAAATGAATGAAATAAATGCGATGGTGAAAATATTTAGCTTTCAGTATGTTCCATGTGTCGCCATGCTTACAGAGCTATGCCCTATATAGGAGGGAGGCACAGTGCAAGGCACTGTAGCAATCTATGCTAGGTATTTGCCACAGGACGACAGTGGAAATGGTCTTCTCATCAGGTCTCTTGTCGTTATGCAATCCGAAGACTAAGGGTTCCAGTGTTGACGGTAGTCTGACTTTTAAAGCTCGTTCTATAGTTTTCGTTCAATTCTGTTTATATTTTGTATTATTATAATTATAATTGATTACACAGACGTCTTCGAAATAATGAATGCTTAGAAAGTGGGCTAGCGTGGGTGCCACATACATACGTAAGCCAAAAATTGTTATTATTGCTACATTTTAAAAATGCCTTTTCCGTAAGTAAAAAGAAGAAAGAAGAGCCAAGATGAAAACAAATAGAAGAATTGAGAGAATAAGAACAACTGAATGCTGCGCTCTACCAAGACGGTACTGGCACTCCCCGTTTACAGAGCTCGTAACACTGTGTCAACAATTGCCAACGATGCCCCTTTAAAACGGTAAGCGCCATGGGAAATGCAGAGGGCTACTGATTGAACATAGGGCAATGCTGTTCCAGGACTACATATTCACTCGGTTTAAAACTAGGAAGAGCACCATCAAAAGGCGACAGAAGGAAGGGGAGTTCAAATGCGCGCGGAAAACTTATATTGGCCTCAGACCCGTATGCTAGCCTAGAAAAAAATACGCAAAAGTCATTTAGATCCCTATTATCCCGATGGAAGGTGGTCAACCCACAAGGGAGGAAAACGGCGGAGCACAATGTAGGTAATTATTAGGTGCAGCGTTATGCGCCCCTGTTACAAAAGGGTGATCAATCGAATTAAAAGTAAATCGATAAACCAATCAGAGTTTGCGGATATTCGTAGGCCAGAGGGTTCTGAAAGTGCTAAGTGCTATTTGGGTTTCCTGTGGCTCGGGCGAAACGATGACGTGACCCACTCGCCCTAGCAGCTTTCCTATTTTGCAGAGAAAACAGCTACATAAGCAATTAACGTCTCGTTTTGAGGCTGTGGATTAGATGCTAAAAAACAGAGGAGGTTGAAAGAATAGCCATAAATGAAGCAGAACATGTATTATATGTTCTAATTGATAATCCGGCCGACGCCGAAAGTCCCATATTGCTTAGTCGTGGTGGTTGAGCTGACCGGGCATAAAGGCGTTTCATATAAATCTGCAGAAGATCTTAGGTAGGCTAGAAAACTTTGCGTACATATGCAACACAAGAACGGCAAATTCCTATCTATAAACGATAGCATTTACAGTGATATACGCAATTGCGTAATCAATATTATGTATATGTATCGTATGTTATTTGCTTTCAAGATATGTATTTTTTGTACAAACTAGAAAATGCGGTACGCACACACAGACACCACTGCAAGAAACTGGTCTGCAAACATGAGCCAATAGCGTGGGTCTCCAACACAATAAAAAACACTTATGTTCCCATCCCCGCATCCGATCGAAAACATAAGCATAGCTGCAAACAATCGGAGGGGTAGCGTAGTGTGAAGAACTAGCTATCCCGAGACGATCCGCGGGACTTTGTCATGTAAAAAAATGTTTCCTTCTTGGCGCCCAGGACGTTCCCAATAGTACGAGCAATACTGGTGTAGCCGTGACGTGTCTTGATGCTAAGCTGTATCAGCGTTTTAAAGTTGCCCACGCGGCTGAGAAGCTCATGCCAGACACCACAGGAATGTGTGCCCAGGCTTGTCCTCGGTTTCGCTTTGGCAGTACTTGCAGAATGGGTTGTAGCTTCCCCGTTCGAAGCCCGAAGTAGAGTCCCATTCGGCGTGCCAAATGGCAAGGGTTCTATTTTTTCCTTCTCCCTTTACTTTCCCAGGTCTTCCCACAAGCGGCGTCGCTCACTGGCTTTGACGTTCCAGGAGACTGTACTGGGCAGAACGAGGAGACCCGCCGTGCTGGTCGTTCTGTAGGCCCTTGTGATCCTCAGAGCAAGCACACACTGTGCTCTACGCAGCGTCTGACGGCCATATCGTGGCCGGTCACGTCGTTCTCCGGGTGCAGGGTCGTTGTCACGTGGTGTCTTTCGTAGTCGGTTACTATTGCTCAAACCTTATCAAAGCCTATGGTTTGAGCGATAGGCTTAACTCTCGACGCGGTCGTACTGTCGGTGGCCGCAGGGTTGTTGTCACATAGTGCATCGCTCGGTTTGGTAGAGTTGAATTCTGGAATGAAGAGCCTAACGCGGATCTCAATACGCGGATTGCTTGCCTGCTTGTCGGGGTCCGGGGATTACTGCCTGTCTTGGTTAGTGCAACTGTGATGGTGGCGGGACTAGTCACTTCCACGACCACGTATGGTCCAACGTATCGGCGTTGCAGTTTGTCGGATTCTCTCACTCGGCGTACGGGAGTGTATACGAGCACTAAGCCATTAACTTAAAACGTCGGAGTACGTCGCAGCGGTCCTTGTTCGTTGACTTTGCACAGACGGCTGCTTCGTCGCTGTGCAGGATAAGGCGGTCGACGTTGTAGGACAAAAGGTAGATGTTCGTTCTAATCGCGCTGTCTATCGCCCAAGAATTTGCTGACACCATGTGCTAATAACGGGACTGTCGCCAAATTCGTTTGTTTGGAGATGGTACGGTGACGTAAGACTTGCGCCCACTGATGGGTACCCTCAGGACGCTATGTACTAGTCGGTCGGTCGAGAAACTTTATCTTCTTTAAAGACCCGATATTTCGTTCTAGCCATTCTCCTTGATGTTCTCAACGCGTTCAGCTGCGCTACATGCTCTGACATAATTGATCCCAGTAAAGCCCCAGGCCCCGACGAAATGCCCTCCGGAGTAGTTCACATTCTAGTCAGGAAGAATCCTCAGCTTATAGCCGAAGTTGTTACACGACTCTCCAGGTTGGCATCTTTGCTTCGAACTGAAAACGTACGTACCTCGGGCTGACACTTAAGTCGACTCCCCGCTCCTATAGGCCGATCTGTCTACTGAACACAGTGGGAACATTCTTGGCCTTTTTGACGCTG
The DNA here is from genome assembly GCA_003439945.1 of Dermanyssus gallinae. Classification (NCBI taxonomy): domain Eukaryota; kingdom Metazoa; phylum Arthropoda; class Arachnida; order Mesostigmata; family Dermanyssidae; genus Dermanyssus; species Dermanyssus gallinae. The sequence goes on along the minus strand of QVRM01006246.1, from coordinate 271,136 downwards.
CAGAAGCCACTGGAGCTCTTTCACTAAATCAGCATGACTTCCGGAAGAGTCACTTCACACTCGGCTCCATCGAGACCATCCTGACCACGGACGGCCGAGAGACTATATCTTCTTTTAAGACCTGATATTATCCTATAGTCATTCTCCTTGATGTTCTCAACGCGTTCAGCTGCGCTAAATGATCTGACAGCCGCCCATGGATCGGCATTCCGTATGGCAATACGTCAAGTTTCTGCTGACCTAGGCCAGGGTAGAGCAGGACGGGACCATATGCCAACATCGTCCGGCTGCCCCGACGCGCAGAGCGCGCACGTGCGCGTTTTCCGGGCTAGGTGTTCCCAGGGAACCTGGCGGGCGAGAACGAGGGCTACCTCTCTGCTTACCGTGTAGTATACCTGGCAGACCTGAAATATACGAATGATCGGGTACTGAGAGATTTTATAGTCTGCTGGTCCGCCCTCCGCAGAATCCGCTGGAGCGAGTCTATCGTTAACCGGCCCCGCCGAAAGTCATACTTGTCACCCATCCGGAAATGAAGGTTCTCGATCTCTGCATTTAGGCGCTCTATTAAATATCTGGTTTATAAGAGGTAGAGTCCGCTTTCTTTGCGCGCAGAAACTGCATTCCGAGTTCTAACAGTCGAATGCCCATGCTCGCCAACTCTTTCCGGGTGCTGCCTTGCCAGAAGGTGAATGACCCCGGGCGGCACGTCCTCGGGGCCAAGTGCTTTTCCGGGTGCCAGATTTATCAACCGTGACAGGTGGGATGTCATCTTGGCAAGCGAAGGTCTGCAGCGGGCGCGAGAACTGGCTAGGGAAAAGCAGTCGAATCTGCTCCAGGGTTTTCTCAGACGACAAGGGAAGTCTGGGAGTCGGCGAAGCTTACCCATGACCACCCGTTAAAGTAGGCGCCGGCGGTGATTCTCCCGCCACGATGCCATCTTTGCCCGAGCAATGACAGTTTTTAATGTCTGTCGGAAGTAATTGTTCTGTAATTTGTCCGCCCGTCGCTGGGCTAGAAGGAAGGAATTCATGTGGCCACTTCTCACTCATTTTGCCTATTAAGCCAAGGCAGCAGGCGTCCCGGACGGTACCACCGGGTGTCACCCGGGGCATTAACCGTCCGGCCCGGGGGTCATTATGCAGCACATTCCCCCCGTATTGGCAATAGCCTTAACAGCCCTCGAATGGGCCACGACAGGATGACAATATAAATTCGTTGCCAACCAATCTCTATCGTATGCCTTGCCCCCCGTTAGATGTTAAAACGGGGGTGTTACTATTGGGAGTTTGTACCGTCTGACTAACTTACATAGGGGCTCGTGAAGGTCCCCGCAGCGCGCGGAAGTCGCGCACCAGCAGACCAAGCCGGTAAGAGAGTCATAGTTACTCCCGCATCAAACGTAAGAGTGAGATCCAAGAACGACCGCTAGGGCCACAGACAAAGGTGGGCTTATTGCTAGTGTTGGTCAGGGCTAGTCCCATTTCAGACATTAAATCTAAAAGCACCGACCCTCTTTTATTTGGTACCGACCCCCAAGCGACGCTTGAAGCTTTAAAGTTCCCCGGCACCAACCGTCCTACCTAGTTCGCGTCATATCGTCCTACTTAAATGACCGATGTCTAGTAACAAACCGGTTGTACCTTATCTGACACTGCCGGTGTTCCAAAAGACTCCATACTGGGCTCCACCCTGTAAAACATAACATACGAAAACGTACTTCGCAGTGAGAGCATGCCCGCGATGTCGAGACTAGTCTATGCCGATGACTCCTCATAAAAACCCGCAAAAGAACCCCGTCTTGTAGAGCGTCGTTAATGACGCCATGGACCAAGGGCAATCGAAGACGGTCCGCAGCGGGCGCAAGGACTGGCTAAGGAAAATGCATACGAATGGAGAACGGCCTAGAACTAGCACCCGAGAAGACAGATGTTATGTACTTAAAACTCCACGCAACCCCGCCTGGGCGAACATGGCGCTCCAAACTTCGTGTTATCGGCAACTGCTCAGGTCGCCCCAGAGGCCGGGAGCCCTCATGATCTGAGTATTGGACTTTCAGCACAAAACACTGCTTGTCATCGCCAAGGCGATCGCCTTGCATCTTCTCCGACCCCAACGCAGCACTCTCCGCCTGGATGACGATCTGGACTTCGAACGCGTCAAGAGGCGTCGATGCAGTTAGGCACTGAGGAGAGGACCCAGCTGTCAAATAGGACCACCCGCGGCTCCTGGATCTCCTTTTAGCGGAGGATCTCAACACGTGGGACAAAAGTCCGAGTACCTGCTTCCTCTCGAACTACGCGATACAATTGCTCAACGGACCCAGGCAGGTCCAGACCTGTATGGAGAAGATTCACAAATCTGACTAGGATGTATGTGTTCTCTGCATCCTGCAAGCCTCCGATGATATAGTCGCCGAGTGCACTGTCGCCGTTTGCTCCGACCTTTTGACGCCTTGGTGTTCATCCTCCGACCTACTCGCGAGCGCAGATACGAACACGATTGCTACATCGATGAAAACCACTGTTGAGGCCTGGGCGAAAGGTGCAGCTTCCTTGGCCATATGACCAGCGAAATGACCTCGCCTGGAAAATGTCCAGCGCTCAACATTTACTCAAGCGTCCGAGTCGACAACCCTCAAGGTTCAGCAGGTGCAGTCCATGACGCGTTGGACAACTGTACTGAACCATCGGGAGTTTACGAGAAAAGGTAGGGTTAAAAGGTAGTGGGTAGCCCCGCATCACCGGGGAGGCCGGCTTCGTGGTCAAAGTGAGCCAGCAACAAACCTTGGCCTCGGTGGGTAAAGTTGTACTTGCAGAGAACGTCGTCTATTTTCTGGAATTCAGTGAATAATCGTGCGAGAAGCTGTTGAATTGCGTGTTGCTCGCGGGCAGGGTCGGTTGTCTTAATGGACGATAATCTTTGAAGCGGTCTCTGGTCGGAGTTGGGATCGGTGTTATAGTGGGTGTAACGCGACAGACATCGCGGAGTTTACGGCCTTGTTTGTACACGATGGTAATGTCGTGCTCACACATCGAGCCATTCTAAAGGGAATCTAAACATCGACACGAAAGGTTCGCTCGATGTAGGCAGTATAGGACATCTCGGAGGCGTTGGCTGTTTTCGGTAAGCCTTCGGCCGGATACGCAGATATTGTCAAGATAGACAAGGCAGGACAGTGTTGTGGGGGTCGGGCAGTAATTCGGTGATATTGGTAAAATCCCTGGTGCCGGCAACCTGCTGCCCGGTTGCCACGGTAATTTATCCCGGCATTATGATGCGATGGTTCGGCCATGTCGTATAGTCAGTCGCCAGTGATGTGACTAGCAGAAGTGTTTTCTTATGGAACAGTGTCGCGGCGGTATGCAGCGGCAGGATGGTTGTAGGCAGGGCGTGGAAGCAGCATGTGGTTTAACGGCTGTAGGGTGTGGGTGGTTGCAGGTGAAGTACGAGTTCGTTAGACTGTAAGTTGATGGTGACTAGATATGTGCGCAAGGGGCTTTCGTCTAAAACTACCTGCTCGGTGAGAGAACCCATGATAGCAAATGCATATGGTAGAGTTGGCTTATCGTCTCCGATTCATACTAGTAGAGTGCAAGTGGAAGCATTGGCGTCCCGTTAATGGCGCGGCGCTTTAAGTAAGGTCAACGCTCTCTTGCTTTCCTTAAAGATCACCTTACGGGGTGGCAGGCGGGCGGCGTAGATGGTAGATGGATGTAGACGCCGAGGTTCACCAGTGCCATCGCGACGCCGAGGCCCGCTACATTGAGGCAGACTCGAATATGCTGCAATGTCGTGGTCGGGATCGAGGTCAGAGGCGATGTCCCCTTCACGGTGGGAACCCTCATCCCTTAAGCCTTGTGATCTTCCGGGTAGTGTCCTTGGAAGTTGCACCAGTTCACTGCATAAGGCATTTTAGGCCCATGTGGTGGGCTTGGCCCTCAGCGGAATGGCGTCATATCCGTTGGCGGCGGTCAACGGATTCGTTGATCGTTGGCGGATTCGTTGATCTTCAGTGCAATTGTTGAGTCAGCGGTCATTTCGAATTTGAGGAGCCACTCCCTAGCTTAAGTGGCTGAACATCCTTCGAATCGAATCTGGTTCTGCGAGAGTAGCAATAGCCTGGGAAAGGGTGAGAGGAAGGATGGCTGCGGCGAGGAATAGATCTGCGTCGTGGTCGGTTCGCGGTTGGCTTCGAAATCTTCGAGTGTTTTCATGCCCTTGCCGCGCAGGTATAGTAGGGTTTCGTCTGGAGCTCTCTGGTTGTGGACTAAGGCAGATGTCGTGAACGTCCTGTGGTGGCTGTGGTATGGGGTCGACGGTATACAATAGCTTGATAATATGACGAGGGCCGATCTTTGTTCTCGAGACTCGCCACAGGTGGTGACCCTATATTTTTGTGATCCTCTACTTAAGTGCCAAAGTTCGCAGTGGTCAAACGTTGGGGCGTCACTATGCAAAAAAAGTGAAACGCCCACGGTAGGCTGGTAAGTTGATGGTCGCCAAATTCTTTTTTAGAAGTGAAATTTTGGCATTGGTCGAACTAGAAGAAGGTGGTACAGCGGCGAGCGATTAGTACTATACAACAGAATGCCTACCAAAGGTTTTCAATGCGAACACCAGGAAGAGCTCTAAAGCGTCTCTAAGAAGATGCTGCCTCCTTTCATGAGAACTCGATAGCCCACAGGGCTGAGAACACTGAGGCTTTTATCGCAACATCTAAAGTCAGCCCCCTGGCGAAACACGCAGCCCATTCACCCGACTTGGCATCGTGTGATCTGCTTCCCTTTCTGAAATTACTTTAAAAATTGAGAAAGTCTATTTGAGTCACATAAGTCGGTACTTGAAGCCGTTGAGGTGGAGCCGTAAAAACACGATTTAGAGGTGTACTTCGATGCATAAATCCACCGCCTCATAAAATGTATTTGTAGAAACGACGTGGGAAAATTTAAATACTAATTCTACCTTCTAAGAAATATCTATACTATATCATCAAAATGGCAAATATTTTGTTACGTCCCTTTGTTACGTGAGCTCATATTATTTTCAACGCAGGGATCTGGTTTGCCTCTCATAGGAGGTTTCGGTGGCGCGTTGTATCCACTGCGAAAGGATGTCATCCAAATCGGGACTCTAAAGAGTACAATGGCCTTTGCCACCAATGTCAGTCGTCTCGGGCCATGTATGTGTTTACTTTGATGACTGAATGTGTCATCTGCAGTTGTTAGAGCTTATTCAGTTGCCCATTTACATGCGGGGTGCCGCTTAGACTTCAATCTAGGAAGATCTCAGGTAGCTTCGTTTCGATGATGAATCTTCTAATGCAAACGCAGCTACAATCAATCATATTTATTTCACTCAAATAGAGTATATACAAGATGGCTCATGTTAAAATCAAACATCATTATTTGTTGTCCTGCCGTTCCACCGACACGCCTGCACAACCAACCGAATGGCGCTTGGCGCATTGTTGCGAGCAGAACCGACAAATACATTGACTACTATAGTTTTCATGAAACTCCTTGCAGGAACATACGAGGTGATGAAACCTGTGTACGATGTACATGGTATAGATGTCGCAGTGGATAGACGCCGTTTTACATACGTCGATCTCTAGCCCTTTTTCCATAAGGTACGCCTCTGCTATAGCAGTAATGCGTGAGATGGTATCGATGTTACTGTGGACAACAACGATATCAACAGCACACATTACCACCACGGCATGTTAAAACTTGACGCAGTCAATAAGGACTGCATACAGGTGACCTCCTGGACGAGACACCGACCGCTCTATCTTAGACTGAAGAACGTAGATTGCGTTGCTGATCCGCATGCCGTTCCTGAACGCAAACTGCTCCGAAGAAAGAACATGGTGTGCTGCATTTGCAATCATTTCAATGATCAGCCTAGAGAAAATCTTCTAAAGCGTTCGCTTCGACAGCACTCCGCGGTAGAGATTCGGGTAATTTCCATTGTCGCTGTTTTTGCCCTTGAATAACAGAGAGGGCCTAGCAATATGCCAAACCCTGGGCATCCGGGGGCAAAGCTGCCTTAATAATTTCATTAAAACGATCACAGAGAATTCCCTTCGAGAACAGCGCCCACTGCATCTAATGCTCATAGTAGACATGGTCGAGTTGACAAGTCGACTTCATCTGTAAACGTTTCTGCTTTTGTGCTCTAGAGTAGGTACGCATATTACATCTCGTACAGGTAGATGCTTTCTTGGAGCTAGCTCCACAACTCTAAGATTGGCAAATTTGGGCAAACCATCTTTGTATTTTTTTTCAAAGAGATTATGAAGAGGGGACAAACACCAGGGGCTTGACATATCGCCAGACGTTCTCTGTTATTTAAGGGCAAGCATGGTGATGACAGACGAGACCCAAACCTATACCGCGGTATAGCATCTGAAAGAACGCTGAAGAAGATCTTCTGCAAATTGGTTATAAACGGATCGAGTACGTGATTGCCCAGACCCGTCCGCCGGAGCAATTCGGCTACCGGAGAGGTCGAGGAACGCGTGATGCAATCGACGTGCTTCAGTCAGAGATAGAGCGAGCTGTGGCAAGACGCGGAGGCTATTTGTGTGCAGTCTTTATAGACTGGATCAAAGCCTTTGACAAAGCACCTCGAGATCTCTTGGTGAAGTCATTTCGACACGCTGGGGTTGGTGGCTCTCTTCAATAATTGCGTAATTTCGAGCTTCTTTGATGAGGACACCTTACTCCTACAATGTGAAGAGGAAGTGTTGGAGGTAAGGCAAAATATGGGAACCCCGCAAGGGGACCCATTGAGCTGCGTCTCCTTCACTTTTCTGATTGCCGATTTTGTCGGGTATACTTGACAGGAATTCCAAAAGGCCACAATTGTGATGTACGCAGATGACATAGTGGTCGTTCATCACGACCTGGGCGCCATCAAGCGCATCACTTTTATGACAGAGGTGTACCTTGTCTCATGGGGGCTGGAAATAAACGCCATGAAGACCAAGGCTGTGAAATTCAGAAAAGGGGGCCGATTGGCTGCCAAAGACTTATACGTTGCGGCGGCCAACCCTTGGAATTTGTGAACTCTTTCCGGTATCTGGGGCTTCGGCTTCATTATACTGGGACTATCAAGATTATAAAGCAATCCCGGTGCTGCATAAAGAGTGCAAGGCAACAAACGATGCTCTTAAAGTGCTTTGCGATGGAGGTTCGATCATATATCAGCCTCTTACCAAAATCCAGAAAGCAATGCTTATTAAGGCTACCACGACATACGATGACGAAGCAGCAGGCACTGTTGCCCGTATTGCAGCTCGCAACGTGACTGCTTTTTTGGGACTACCGTTACCGAAAAAGGCAGAGAAGAAGCCAGAGGTTATCTTGGCCAGGAAGAAAGGCGCCACCAGGGTCGACCAGAAAACCGCCTCAACAATTACGCCGGCCCCGCTCCCACCCGACTTAAGTCGCCTATGCAAGTCGTTCGAGGAAGCGATAAAGGAGTTGAAGGCGGCAACCGAGACCAAGAAAAACACCCAGAACAACTCGGCACGACGACTCGACCAGTCCAACCGCCGCAACTACCGGTCAAACCGTTCCAGAGGCCGACAGTTCAATTAAGGGTGTGCCAGTGGAACTGTGAGGGCATACGGACAGTGCTTCCGGTCGTTCCAAACAGCGACCTCGAAGGTTACGATATAGTCCTTTTAACGGAGACGTTCACTACTGAGCGCTTCGATGTTAACGGATACTACTCATATCACTGCCCAGCTTTACGGCCCTCGCGCGGTCGGCCAATTGGTGGAGTCTCTCTGCTGGTTGGCCCCCGACTCAAACAAGCAAGAATCCTATTGGCCGAAGACAACACCATCGTCCTCAGCACCTCCCATTTAACTTTTATTGGGATGTACAGTAGTGGCAGCCGGGACTCTGTTGAAGATATCTTAGAAAAGATTGGTCGCGCCGTTGCGACTATTCCAACTGGTGTACCAGCTCTTTTGGCTGGAGACTTGAACTGTAGGCTTGACACTGCTGCGTCGTCCCGGACAATCGGCGTTCGCCAAGCGCTTGAGGAGTATGGATTCTGGATATGTACTACTCCGTCGCCGCCAACGTTTTACTCTGACGGAGGTGGACCTGGCGATAATCCGCAGAGGGGTGGGTCCTCTACAATCGATATATTCGCTTACTCAGGTCCTGAGGGAGACATCGAATATGGCGGACAAGTGATTGGCCTTGTAATTACCGGATTTAAGAAGCATGTACCAGTTTCTTTAACAGTTAAAGTTAAAGATGGAGGTGGGAGCGCTAGTACGCCGAGACGCCAGGGGCTCGGAAAATGCATCGACGTAAACAAATTACGCATGAAACTTTGCGCTTGGCATCCCAATCAACTACTAGAAGTGCCGCCAAGTCTGCTCTCCGACATGCTGACAGCAGCGGTGCGCTCCTCTACATATAGGCGTACTCTGAGGGGAAGTCGGTCACCTGAGTGGTTCGACTCATATTGCTACCGTGTGAGAGCTTATGTTATTCAGGCTCTCATTCTGTCCCGAGAACACCCAGAGATGAGAGACTTTTATTGTAGACATCGTCGCTGGTACCGACAGCTAATAGAATTCAAGAAAATCTTGTTCGCCAAGGAAAGTGAAAATCGTATGATTCGAAGAGCCAGGTTTGAGCCTCACTGCGCCCTTAAAAGGAACTTTACGTTCTCTAGTTGTCCAGTTGCCTCCGACCGTCTGCGCCAACACTTCATCGACGCATTCACAACAACAGATAGCACACCAGGGATCATCCCGTTATCGTGTGAATTATCGGATGAATACGAGAGACTACTATCCCAGCAGATAGATGCTCCGTTCTCTCTTATGGAAGTTCAAAGTGCGATCGAAAAGTTGAAGAATAACAAGGCCTTCGGACCCGACCTCGTCCGGAATGAACATATAAGGGCGGCGGTCCTCCTAACGCCGCTTTGGACGGCACTTTTTGACAAGTGCTTGGAAACAGGTGAAATTCCAGCAACCTGGTCGGAATGCTTGCTAAAGGTCATCCCCAAAGGCAAAGGTGACCCGCTTTGTCCATCCTCTTGGCGAGGCATTGCAAAGAAAAGCTGCATCTACAAAATATTGTCATGCCTCCTGGCACGCCGGCTTAGCTTCTATCTCGAAGCAAGGGGAATCATCCCTCCGGAACAGCATGGATTTCGCGCGAGACATTCGACAATGACCGCATCCCAGGAGCTTTTAGACGAGGTGAAGCGCTCGGTCACCGTCAAGCACCAAGCACTGTACGCGGTATTTGTAGACTACAAAGCGGCGTTTGACACTGCCCCCAGGGATATTGTCATGGAGAAGCTAGCCGCCGCGGGTGTGGGCCCACGAGTTTTGGGGATACTGGCAGCTATCCTGAAGGCAAACCCAGTCATTCTAGATGACGGCATTCAGGAATACCAGCCTTTCCTACAAACCACCGGCTATCCCCAGGGTGATAATCTCAGCCCGCTCTTATTCTCAGTCTTACTCAGTGATCTTCCGGGCCTTATCAATGACCACTACCCCTGTGTCTGCATAACTCTCTATGCCGATGACCTGGTGGTATATAGTAGAGTGTTCATGGATCTAAAAAGGTCCCTGAGGCTGCTGGAGACATACAGCGAGCAAAATGGTTTAACAATTAACGTATCGAAGACAAAAGCTATGAAATTCAGATCCGGGGGACCCCTGAGGAAAAGTGATAGGCTCAGCTTGGGCGGTGTCTCTGTAGAATTTGTCTCGGAGTTTACTTACCTGGGTGTTAAACTAACGCCAAGCGGCACCTCTTTCGCAGCTCACATATCTCAGCGAATTAATAGCAGCATTGTCGCCATGACCTCAATCTCGGCTCCACAGAAGCTCTCAGTAAAAACAGCTTTAATACTGTTTAATCTGAAGGTGGCCTCGGTGGCATCTTATGGTATCACATTAATTTGGGAACACCTATCCGCTCAGCAGCTTAGCGCTCTCGACACGGTGAAGGCAACGTTTCTTAAGAGAGTTCTGGGCCTCCCTAGAAATGCTCAAAACAGGCTAACTTATAGTCTGTCGAGGACCACGCCGTTCATCGAGGACATGGTAAACCGCTTTCAACTTCCGACCACCGCCTCACTGCGAGAGTTCCGTAGGCACTTCGAGCAGAAAATGAGGGAAGTACCAGAAGCCTTCTACAAAACACCGGCAATGTTGGACAATACATGGATGGAACCGCTCTTCGAGCAACGACACGTTCTCACCCGCTACTCCGTCCATGGGTTCCACCACAAGCTGTGCCACCGCAGTGGGTTCCATAACCCTTCTGATGAGTGTTGCTGCAAATTTTGCGGCCTTGTATGCACCAAATATCATCATGAAACATGTCGGTCTGCGCCAGCTATCTGGGCGTTAGGTCGCTGACATCTTCTTGAGATGCTTGATTAATGAATACGTGTAATGTAATATAATTAACAATACCGAAAGGTGATGTAATAATAAATAAATAATAAAGCAATAAGTTACTGCTTCCCCCATGACAGACGTAGGTGAAGTCATCAGTACGTGCTTTAGCACACAATAAACCTACATCATCCATAAGGAAAACTTCCCAATTGTTAACTCCGTCGTCAGTTGTGCAATTAAAATCACCTCCGACAATTGTTGGAGCCCTAAGATCAGGGCCTGAGAATCCGGCAAATACGACGTCAGTGACCTCTACAGAGTCATACAAGAATCCCGCAAATACGACGTTGGTAATCTCTACGTAGGTAGATAGAAAATCCTCCTACTGGTCTGTCCATTCCTCCAACAGGTATGGTGGCCAACTGGAGAAACTCTTGCATCTCATCGAAATGCAGTCCCCACTGTTGGAGCGTCTCCATCAAGAGGGCAAAGTATATTTCTCGAAACTAATCATCTGGCATTAGATCAATTGCCCCTTTAAGACCCTCAGAGTTATCCAGTAGTATACGTCGACGTAGGGTTGCCATCAAGCACACCTCTGTATCGCTATATACTAATTTCAAGATACACACCCCTCAATCAGAACTCCTCATTGGAGCACCGCACGAAGTCCGTACTCCTTACAACAATGTAATCTCTTCCTCTTCAAAGCTCTTTCCATTTTTGTATGCAGTTTAAATACTGCATTAACCTCAACACCTTTGTCGGCCAGCCAACCTCGTAAGTACAAGTTGCCGACGTATCCGCAACTATCATATTCTAATCGAAGAACCTTGATAATTGGTTTGTTGATCTTTGCAATTTTTTGTGTACTTTCAACTTACTATTACATTTGTATTGCATGTCCGGCTCGGAGACGGCTTGTGGTTGGCTCACTGTTGATACGTAACTGGAATGAACCGTTTTTCCTCGTCCTCCTTATTAATCAGCCTCTACGGTCTGTTGCTCCTATCTTTCTGCGCGGGCATCATTTCAATTGCGCCACTGTCAGAACTCAGAACGCACCTATATACAAGGGAGCTTCGTCTGCTCAGCCAGCTATAGTTGTTTTGTCCAAAGCTGTGGGATTTATAGAACCCAGAGTCTTGTCGGTAATTTTTTAAATAATGCAAAACAAAACAATTTATGGACCCTCGTGTTACCCTCACCTGCGATTCGTCTACCGGGTTGCCCAATCGTGAACGCGGCATGACACTATGCGACACATAGCTAGTGCGCTTTAGAGTACTCAGGATAACCTTCTATGGCAAAGTTTTGAAACCATTTCTAATACTCAGCATGATGTCTACATGTAGGCCAGTTTCATGTGTTTCCCTTTTTAGTACTTTTTTTGGTCGCGACAAGCACGAACGTTTACTCCTGAATCCGTATCTAGTTCACAGATAAGAGCAAATAACCCTCCCAGTTGCGATAAGTTTGATTCCTGGTTCCTTTCGCATATTTTTTGGACTTTTCCCGGCCCTAATTAAAGCAGTGGCCACTGCCACTACAGCATTCGGAAATTGCTTGCATATCAGCGTTATTGTAGCCTGCCCCGGCGTTCCTTCAGTTCCTGATTAGCCTTTCGTACTTTCTTCTTGCAAACGGTTTATGGGTCGGAAGAAGCGTTCTTATAATTATTTAGTTTTACTCGGGTAACAGAGTTTCTCTCATTTTATCGTTGATTAAGAGGTGATGGGCAACCACGTAATGCAGCCTAAGACGAACATGCTTAGAAAGTCCGAGATGCTCGAAATCCTGTGGGAAGGAAGGGTCACGAAGATACATTTTCCCAAACACGCACCAGTATGATTGGGTTGTCGATAGGATGACGGGGGCTCTCACAGACGACAGATTTAGTAAAAGTTAGAAATATATTATTATTATTATTATTAGTATTATCACCTTTGTTAGGTACATTGTAAAACTTGTGTTAGTACACACATGCCTGTTCCGCATTCAAATATACATCGAGGACAATATCCTTTCCGATGTACTCATGATAAAATAATACGCTATTGGGATCCCTCCATTAGAGCGAGATTCCCTAGCGAAGTCACCCTAGTCAAAGTATATATATATATATATATATATATATATATACATATGTATATATATATATATATATGCATATATGTATATATATATATATATATATATATATGTATATATATATATATATATGTATATATATATATATATATGTATATATATATATATATATATATATATATGCATATATGTATATATATATATATATATATTATATCAGCAGTTCCTAGCTGATAATGATGATGATGGGCAAGTTGAAAGTCAAAAAGCGCGCCGTTCCGCGCACCGACGGTGGCGCCCCCTCAGCGGCCGCTGCTACTTGGCCTCTCCCAGCTCAGACGACGGCTGGATGGGCGGCCTATGATGGCCGCCAGCCAGCGGCGGGTGGAGACTGAGTGGCGTAGCAGTTTATGTGTTAGTTGGTAGTTAGTTGTGGTCGACGTCGGACGTCCGTCTGCCTGCCTGACTGCCTATCTAGATAGCTAGCTAGATGTTTAGCCTATACGATTGGTCGTATAGCAGCAACAGCAGCCAGCAGCCAGCGACTCCAACGAAATCGCTCATCAACCATCTGAGCTGTAGTTGAGCTCTCACGTACGTCGCAGCCACCACCACCATCATAGTAGGCATGCAGACAGGCAGATAGATAGGTAAGTGGCCACCCAGTGAACCAGCGAACCAGACGCAGACGAAAACCAGTAGTAGACGCAGCAGCAGCAGTAGCAATAGCATTGTTGCGACGAGTGCGCGTCGCACCATTGTTGTATCTGCTGTTGTTTCTGGTCGGCCGCGGTCGGTTGGTCGAACGAAGCGCCACAGCCCCGCACCCCGTGTTCAGTTGACGAAGAGTCCACTCGAGTCGAGAAGTCCTGGTGAGTGATTCTGAGGTTTTGAGGTTGTGCTTAAGCTGCGCTTTGGGCCGCCCAAGTTCTCGTCACCGTGACGTTCAGACACCTGAAACGACGTGACGTTCAGGCTACTCCTGACTAGTCGGCGTAGGCCAGACGTTGCTAGGTGGTGATGGTACTCATGCTGGCTCCTGCTTGTACAACAACAGCGACGACGACGACGAGAGACATTTCTATTACTGCTACTACTACTACGCCTACGGCTAATACAATCTGCTACTGCTGTTGCTGCTGTTACGATTAGTACGCTATCGGCCGGAGGAAGGACGGACGGACAGAGGGGCGGACCAACAGACTTCTGATTCTCCTCGCTCGCCCCAAGATGGCGGACATTTCCACCACCACCACCTCTGTTACTGCTGCTTCTGCTTCTGATGTTGATGATGTTTATACTGCTGCTGCCGTTGTTGTTGTTGTTATCGCCGAATCCGTCTCCGCCGCCGTCGTCGTGACGAGGAGTTGCCGCTGAGCTGAGGAGATCTGGCTGAGCTGAGCGAGCTGAGCTGAGCTGAGAGGGCGCGGACCAAGCGCGCGAATGTTCAAAGTTCAGTCACGAAAACTAAACGACTATTGCTACTACTTGTTATTGTGGCGGCGACAGCGGTGGCTCGTCGTGCTGCTCGATCGACAACATCATATTTTTTCTTCTCCTTCTTCTTCTTCGTCTTCGACGGCGTGAACCGCGACGGCTGGTAAGTTGTTTGGCTGGTGTTGTTGTATGCTGCTGTAGTAGTAGTAGCAAAAGGAATAGCTTTGGTATATTATTATACTAGTTTTGGTATAATATTGTACACGTTTTGGTATAATATTGTACACGTTTTGGTATATTATTGTACACGTTTTGGTATAATATTGTACACGTTTTGGTAGATTATTGTACTAGTTTTGGTATATTATTGTACTAGTTTTGGTATATTATTGTACTAGTTTTGGTATATTTATTGTACACGTTTTGGTATAATATTGTACACGTTTTGGTATATTATTATACTAGTTTTGGTATAATATTGTACACGTTTTGGTATAATATTGTACACGTTTTGGTATAATATTGTACACGTTTTGGTATAATATTGTACTAGTTTTGGTATATTATTGTACACGGTTTAATATATTATTGTACTAGTTTTGGTAGATTATTGTACTAGTTTTGGTATATTATTGTACTAGTTTTGGTATATTATTGTACTAGTTTTGGTATATTTTTGTACTAGTTTTGGTATATTTTTGTACTAGTTTTGGTATATTATTGTACTAGTTTTGGTATATTATTGTACACGTTTTGGTATATTATTGTACACGTTTTGGTATATTATTGTACAAGTTTTGGTATATTATTGTACACGTTTTGGTATATTATTGTACGCGTTTTGGTATATTATTGTGCACGTTTTGGTATATTATTGTACACGTTTGGTATATTATTGTACACGTTTTGGTAGATTATTGTACTAGTTTTGGTATATTATTGTACTAGTTTTGGTATATTATTGTACTAGTTTTGGTAGATTATTGTACACGTTTTGGTAGATTATTGTACTAGTTTTGGTAGATTATTGTACTAGTTTTGGTATATTATTGTACGAGTTTTGGTATATTTATTGTACACGTTTTGGTATATAATTGTACACGTTTTGGTATATTATTGTACACGTTTTAATATATTATTGTACACGTTTTAATATATTATTGTACTAGTTTTGGTAGATTATTGTACTAGTTTTGGTATACGATTGTACTAGTAGTATTTGAGCTGTGTGGGGTGTCAATGTGCTCGTGGCGCTCTTCTGAAGCAGTCTTGCAAATATTTTTTTACATTCACAGTATTTATTCTATTCGTATTCGTTATATGTTTTTTTGTCGTTATTTATTCAATCGTTGTTGATTTGTTATTCAATTCATATTCGTCGTTGTAACATCACCGTCGCCAGCATCTACTTCCTACAGGGTACATGATACCCTTTCGGTTATTATTATTACTACTACCCTTCAAAGCAGTCGTAAATTGCGCGGCTTCAGCAAGTTCATGTGTGTTATGTTGCTGCTGTTGTACTGTTATTGCTATTGTTGCTGCTGCTGCTGCTGCCGGGTGCCAAGGATGCTGGTCGATTATCGATTATTCTCTGGCTAATATATATATATTTCTTTTCATTGTTTGGAGTTATTAACATGGCGTTATTTATTTAACAGCACTAAGTAAAACGTATGTGTCGATTGTAGTAGGCTTAATGTGGGGAGGCAACTACCTGAATTAAAACGTTATTGTTCTATCGAGAAGCTTATGTGCGAATTTGGTTACTGTTTTTATTTTAGTGGGCTTGTTGTTGTAGATTTAGTCAAGTGTTTTGTAAGCGAAATGCATATTTGTCCATTGCAGTCTAGTTTACATTAGCAGGCTTTAAAACGTAATCGTTTTATGGCGGTCAATGCAAAAGTTCAACCTGCATATTAAAGTCTGATTGTTTCTCGACAAACAAATGTTTCTCTGTGGATGGAATGGATATGGCTTATGCCTTAAGTACGAGAGTATTGGGCTCTGCATACATATATGTGTATATAAATGTGTGTTTGTGTCAGCGTAATTTTTTACCATAGTGATGCAAAATAAGGGTAGATATTTGTTCTCAGGGAACGCGTAACTTCATATTCCTTCTATGCCTTACGCCGCTAGTGCAAGGTCACCAACTATCACTGGGCTGATTTGTCGTTGTGGCGTTTCCTTGCGAGATACCCCAAGATGGATGATAGATCGTTCCGATACTTTATGGAGAAGTTGCCTAGTGAGAGGGCCTTGGTCACCTAACGTCTTGAATGCCAGCTGCATTATTAAATTATAAGCATGCATTAGTTCTGAAGAGTTCCGTAGCCTTTTCTGCTCGGCCTGCTCGACCGCGTACCCAGGCTAAGATGTGCCACAATCGACGATAGAGTGAGTTCGAAGGTGGATCCTAGGGCCGGAGGAAATCCCAGTCAAAAACAGGCAAACTCGACTTGAGTAGCATTCCTGGATGTGTGTGTATGTGTGTGTGCGTACCACGTAATGCTCTTGACAGTGAGTTGAGAAAATTTACATTGCCGCTACATTAAGTCATCAGGACGGATTTCGTCATGCCTCAGAAAACCCGGTTGGTTTCTTAATGCAAAGTCTTCTCGCCAACGTAGGACCCGTTCAAATATGCCGTTGGTGGCTGCGTGCCTCGGACCTCGATTTCTATTGCAAATACTGACGTAAACCGCACGTAGGCATATGTATGTATATATATATATATATATATATATATATATATATACAGGGTGTATCAATTTTTTTTAATCGATTGTACGAATTGTAGAGCTCGTTAAAGCAAATGTTTTTTTCCAATGGAACATGGTCTCGAAGAAGTCTTGTTTCGGAATGAGAGTGAAATTACTACAATTTGTGACACTGGTGTTTTTTGCCCGACATAGGAGCATAAAATGTGCTGTTGCGAGACAGCCAGACAGAAACCTCCTAATCCTAGACATAAACCAAGCACACCGCCGTGTTCGTGAGAAAATTCTGCTTCTTCTGAAGAACATATAAGGCCGGTCAGAAGATGCGGTATGGTCGCTTAGAAGAGAATTCGCCAAAAATTAAGTTATTTATTAGCTTTCACGCCAAATACCTCAAAATCATTACCCTACGACCACTCACAGCGCACAAAACTAACACTTTCAGGCAAATGAGTATCTCATATGCGGCATGTCGAGATTGAGTGCATGACCTAGAGTGCTTTATCTGATGGAGTAGCTCATTTGTGCATGCACTTAATCTCGACTACTCCGCAATCACGGCTCGCATTGCCATGTATTTGGTACCAAAATGATCGGTATTGGTAAGATCGGTATAAAAATTTGACTGAATGTGTTAGTTTTGAGCGCTGTGATTGGTTGTAGGGTTATAATTTTGAGATATTGAACGTGAAGGCTAAAAAAGAACTTCCTTTTTTGCGAATTGCAACCACAGCTCGCATTGACATAGATTTGGTACCAAAATGATCGTCATGAAATGCGCATTTGTCTGAATGTGTTAGTTTTGAGCGCTGTGAGTGGTCGTAGGGTAATGATTTTGAGGTATTTGGCGAATTCTCTTCTAAGCAACCATGCTGCATCATCTGACCGGCCGTATATGTTCTTCAGAAAAAAGCAGAATTTTCTCACGAACACGGTGGTGTGCTTAGTTTCTGTCTAGGAGGACTGGTTGTCTCGCAACAGCGATAAATGTTGATACACCCTGTGTATATGTATATTTATATATATACAACGAATTCCCGCACATATATATATATATATATCCAAGAGGAAATTGTAATGCTCCATATGATGTCTAACTCGACATCGTTAAACAGCTTGCGGCTTATTCATGGGCCAGTTTTAACATGTGGTTCTTTCGTAGCGTGTTTAACTCATTCTGAAAATTCGAGTTTTTGCTAAGACTGTCGGTAAAATGCGTAAATCAAGAAAATAATGCGTTGCATGGACCACCGTTCGTATCTATTTTGTCTACTGTCGTTTTTATCTATATTAGTTTTGCGAGAACTCAGCTGGGTCAAACCGAGAGATCTCTCGGCTCTCATAGATATAGTGTTGGTTGAAGCAACATTTCCTCCACCCACACATATTAAATGTTACTAATCCCCCACTTAGAACGTCTAAAAGTAAATAGAACATTTGCTAAACACAGTGTTTGAACAAGCATACTACGTCAAGTGTGCCCACCTTTTCTGCACCCGCTTATAATAATTGCCTACCAGTGTCTCTTGAATAGGCAGATGACCCAGAGCTTTATCTTCTTCGTGTGATCTCTAAGATTCTTACTCTTTTTCGCAATCATCAGTCGATGGAATCGCCCATTTGTTTTGAACATGGTATGCTTGTTTTATCTAACAAATGTGCCGTTTTACTATTAAATCAATGACAATATGCCACAGACTTTTACTTACACACCCTTGACCTAAGAGTACACGTTTTATTTGGCCTTGACTTCGGTCATGACATTATCTATGTTGACTACATCTTACTCTGCCATTTCATACGATTTTTTTTATTTTATCCTAACCATGTTTCTATTTTGCATTCGTCTGTATAAAACACTTCTTCGCTTTTTCCAAATTAACTGCTTTCCAGTTTGGGAGCCTCGACTCGTAACATGTAAAATACCGTCTAGCTATAGGAGACGTTCCTCAGTAGCCTCAGTAGGCTGTGGTGATCCCAAGAGATTACAACTGACATTCTACATATATTGTTAACCTACTGTTTGAACGGCGGGTGCGAACCGCAATACGATACACTTGCGTACCAACTGCTCACACGATATATATATATATATATATTTATATATTGTTGAACAGTTGTACGTAATGTACGTGCATATATATCTTGCCTGGTAAATTTTTAAAGTTTTTTTTGGCAATTGTTATTTATTAAATTATTTTATATATTACATGTTTGTGGATAAAGCAAAAGGGAGCATCTTCTAGGATTTTGACACTAAATTACATACAAAAAATTACGCTTACACACGCATATATATATATATATATATATATATATATAAATATATCGCGCTTCTAGAATTCGCACAACAAACTTTGAAAATCTAGTACAACTCGGCGAGAAAAAAATCCCAATGGAACGAGGGGGAAATGTCTTGTTTTGGAGTGAGAGCGAAATTACAAAAAATGGTTGTATCGAGCTTTTATTCTGACATATCTTCACTAAATGTGCGACTGCGAGAGTCCCCGGCATCCTATCGACAAACCAATCATACGTACGTGTTTGGAGGATAAGTTTGCATCTGTTGAATGACATTCTACGTTAGCTCAAAGCAGAACAATTGTTGTATTTAAGAAACTTCTCAGAAAATTAAACTCTTTCTCGGTTATTTTATTTTGTCTTTCACGCTCGGTTACTCATTTATAGAGCCCCCTCATTTGTAGTACGTTCCATTGGAAACAAACATTTGCTGAGCTGTGCTACACCTCAAAGGTTGTTAGGGCGAATTCGGGAATACTCTGTGCATGATGAAGAGGTTCTGAATAAGTTTTACCGTGCTATTTTTGTTTACTGAAGTATATATATATATACATATATGTTATTATTAAAAGTTATTTATTATCATTGATTCCGTGCTTTATGAACGTTATATTATCAATTGTTTACTAATCACTAAAATGACCGATGGCGTTGTTGTTTTTCTTCGCTTGCAGTTGAGGCGCATATTCAAGAACGGTCACTTAAAGCTAAAAGGACCCAGAAGCTCTGTAAGATATGGTTGTACACCGTAAGTACGAGAAACGAGGTGGCATCAACCTACGCTGTTGATCTCTAATTGTTCTTGCCGCGGTCTCCGGAATTTCATTATACCGGAACGAGAAATTAGCGGAACGAGAAAAGAGGGAGACGTCTCGAGCAGACATCGGGGCATTTCCCGACAAAACGGCGTGGATTAGGTGGTTGGTCTGAGAAACGCCAGAATGGAAACAGCCGTTCAAACACCCCCGTCGTATGCAGGTGAAGGGACCGGCTCACGTCGCGATCCTCATTCAGGACCCAGTGGTAGTAGCAGTAATAGTAGTAGTAGTAGTGGATTAGCACACCACAGACGCCAACAAGCTTTAGCTGCAAGAGGTCCACCGTCGACTGCAGGAGGATCCGGCCGTACTAGGGGAGGTCCGGCCGACGGCGGGGGAACTGGAGGATCGTCCCGGAAACGACCGGCGAAAACCGGCGTATCGTTCGAGCCGGATTCTGCAAACACAAGCAATGGCAATGGTCCGCACGAGGCCACCGTGGCACACTGCGGCAAATCTAAACGCCGAAAACGGCAGCATCCGGACTTAAAATTCATGTTGGGTGGCAGCATCACCGACCCGCTAAATCTGCGAAGCCTTGAGAACGAGGAGGAAAACCGACGGGCTAACCAAACGCCGGTACCATCGCCCGCTCCGGCAGGTGGCGGCGGTAGTGAACGAGTGGAGGTCATCATTCCGCGCGACATTAACGATCCTTTGAACCTGAACGCTCCTGAACCTCAACCAGGTGTGCCCGCCTCAGTCCCTGGCGCCGGCGCCGTCTCTGGGGAGACTTTGACTGCTCAGCAACACCAGCAGAAGCAGCAGCAGCCACACACAGAGCATCAACAACCAAAACAACAACAACTACAGCAGAACCATCAGCAACAACAACAACAACATCACCACCAGCAGCAGCAACAACAACAACCACAGCAACAGCAGGGAAGCTTTACTGACAGGCGACGAAACAACAACAACACCCGCTCTAACGACAATTATAAGCCACTTCAGCCTACGGCGTTTAAGAGAAGCCGGCGACGTCGAAATCGTTATCAGCATCAGGCCCGGATGGCTATTGCAGCTGGCTGGAGAGGCCAAGGAGGAGGTCAAGGAGAGGTGTCCTTCCGCGACGGCTGGAATAGCACGACAACCGCTAGGGCCGGCCCGAGCACCGATTCGACTCACTGTGGAGGGGGTGCGACGATTCCGGGTTCTGCCGCATCGGGTGGACGTCGAGGTACGCGTAACAATCCGCAACGCCAGCAGCTGTCGGCAAATGAAGGCAGTAGTAGCAGTACATCTAATACCCATCAAAGCCAAAACAATAGCATCAACAAGGGTAACAACAACAACAGCAACGATAAGAGTAAACCTGATAACCACGGCAGTAATAGTGGTATCAAGAACAACAGAAATAGCGCCGGCGGCAGTAGCAGCAGCATCAACAACAACAACAACAACAACAACAACAACAATAACAAAAGCGACATCAGAAATGGTACCGACAATAGTTGTAACAAAAGTAACTCGAACAATGACAACAACAACAGCAACAACAACAACAACAAGAACAGGTCTGGAAGTGCAAACTCATCGAGTAATCAGCGATTTCGCTTTGGCAACTACAACCGGTACTATGGGTATCGCAATGGAGCCGATGGCGACTCCCGGCTGCCACTGCTCCAGCGGGAATGGTTTGAGGGCAATGTGTGCCTCGACATCGGCTGTAACGTGGGCCACGTCACGTTGAGCGTGGCTCGCGACTTTGCGCCTAAGGAGATGATCGGCATCGATATCGATCCGGCGCTGATTCGTATTGCAAAGAAAAACGTCCGCCACTACATGCACGAGGGCAACACGCATGGCAACTGGTTTCCGGAGTCGTGTGCGCTAACCTTCGGCCCGATCTCTATGGGCCCGGCGAGTGCGGCGGCGGCGGCTGGTAGAGCTGCTAGCACGCAAAACAATACGGGCGCTGGTGTTGGTTGTGGTATTGGTAGTGCTGGCTTTGGAGGAGCATCACCACCTGACCCTGTTGATGATGGGCGCACTAGCCGCCGCAGTACCTGTAGGAGGACCGGTAGTTGTAACGATGTCCGTGATAGCAGTGGGGCGGGGGGTGGTCCAAGCCGTACACTGCTCTCGGAAACCGCCGGTTTGAGCCGGCCGGACGAAAACGCGGCGATGAAGCGACCGCAGTCGTTGTGTCGTGGGGCGCCAACGTTTCCGTACAACGTGTTTTTCAGCGAAACAAACTACGTCCTCGAGAACGACGAACAACTCGAAACCCAGCAGGAACAGTTTGATACCATCATGTGCCTGTCAACGAGCAAGTGGATTCAGCTAAATTTTGGCGACGCTGGACTTAAGCGAGCGTTTCGCCGAGTGTTTCGTCAGCTTCGACCCGGCGGCCTTTTTGTGTTTGAGCCGCAACCTCTTTCGTCGTACCGCAAGTTCTGCGCGCCCGAGCACCGCGAGAACTTTCGGCGGATGCAGCTCAAGCCAGACGACTTTCCCGACTTTCTGATCCGCGAAGTTGGCTTTGCGTCGTGCGAGATTCTCGGCGTTGGCAGCCATGGCTCGAAAAATTTTCAGCGACCGGTGTACCTTTTACGCAAAGGCAAGCAGCAAAATGCTGGAGGTGAACACAAAGACAGCAGCCGAGCCCGCAGCTGCGCATCGGACGACGCAAACCCTTCGAAGGGCGACACAGCCAGTCAGAACAGCAACGACTCGAAGGGCGAATGTGGGAAAAATCCATCAACGTCAACGAAAATCACCGCTGAAAGTCACGAACAGTCACCATCGGCATCGGATTCAGCGCTTAGGCCTTCACCCGCGCACGAGTGTGATACGACAACAGCTTCAATCTAATTTAAAATGATCGATGCAACACCTTTTTATGTGTCTGTAGGTTCTTCAGATGTACTGAACATTTGTTATACATTTATAGTACCTATATATATATATATATATATATATATATATATATATATATATATATATATGTATATATATATATATATATATATATATATATATGTATATATATATATATATATATATATATATATATATATATGTATATATATATATTTATGTGTTATATATATGTATATATATACAATGTATCTCTGCAGAGGACCTCATTCACTTCAGAGACTGGACGTGGGCCGACAAGGGCGCGTGGATGCAGCCAATTCGGGCCGCTCCTATAGGTTTTGGATTTATCCCGAGCTTTCATGTTATCGAAGGAACGACTAGTGATTTTCTGCCGATGATCTACCGTAAGGTGGCGATCATCATTAACAAACAAGTACTCACTGGCCGCTTGAGTGAATGATGACTTTGTTCGTATATGTGTGGGGTGGGCGACTGGCCAAGGTGTGCCATGCTATGTACGTCGTGCCGCAGCGAGCTACCAGCATGCAAGACGAGAAGATTGCGAGAGGATTGTTGTCTGCCTATCAGAATTCGATGGCAGCGTTGACCAAGACCTCTTTCTAGTTTAGTTGCGTTAGACGCGCCGGCAGCATTAACATGCACACTAACTTGTTTGAACGAGGCCTAGGTTAGCTCAGTGAAGAGCACATATACACGATCTTCAATGGCTACGGCAACCGCGTGAGCTCTGACGATGGCCAAAAAATGCGCCCAACAATCACGAGCTATTATGCCCACACACGACGCAAATGTGCATTAAGAGAGGAGATCTTGTATAAAGTCAAAAAGTGGCTGTTTGCAACGGTACTTCGCTGTCATAACCAAGAGTTTTGTTGTTTTGCCTTTCAGCTTTGTAAGCGAAGTGCAATGGATATTAGCCTACGCTTCTTGATACACGATGTGTAGGGGGAAGGAATCCTAAAATAAGCTGACAGTGGTCTACTAACTAGTTGGTTACCTGTTGCGAATTGCCTTTATTCTTATTGAATCTACTGCAGTGTCTAGTCGTTGAAATTATCGGGACGAAGTCGTCGTCGTGCGATTAATCCGTCAAAGGACACCAATCTAAGTATTTTGTGGGCCTAAGAGATCTTGATACTGGACTCAACTTAGCGATATTACTTTGGCCTACTCTCGTTCGAGACCACTTTGTTTATCGTTTGTTGTTGTTATTGTTGTTGACGTTGTTTTACGTTTTTTTTTCATTTATCATTGTACTTGTTGCCACCATGGCTCTGTTATCGCAAACCACCAGACAACGTCTGTTGTTTGGAGATCCTTGGTGTCCGTCATTCTGTTTACCCCGTCAGAGTTGACATGGGCCTACCAGACATGGGAAGACCAGTAAGGTCGGATAAGTTTGTAACCAAAAGGAATCCGGCCGTAATTGGCTCGCCTCCTACCAGAGCCCCCTCCTATCACGATTCTACGGACATTTTTGTTTTTAGCTGACATCCACTGCTGCTGCCGCCTGACGATTTGCTATCGGCCCACTCGGCCCAGTACGTTGCTGTTTTGACAACGGTGTTTTTCGTGCCCTTTCTGAGCTGAGAGTCGTTGTATCGGCTGAATGGTTGAATTCTGCTCCAAGAGGCTGTCATAAGAGAACACCCTTGTTCGTGTTTCCGCGAACAGCGACGTGCCACAGCTGGTGGCCAAAACTTAAACCTGTCTATCGTCTCGTCGGAGATATTCTACTAGGTTACTTACTGTTAGAACGAACTTATTATACGAAACGTGCACGATACGTTATACATGATATATTAGTCGGCCAGTGATGGGGGCCGACGAGGGGGCGTTTGACTTTGAGTAGTAATTGTTTATGCAGAGTGATTGGCGATGAAATGACCAACAGGCGAGACAAAGCGGATTCCGTTGGAGCTAGAATTGATGCCAGTGCCAATATCGTGTCTTGACGAGACCTGTTCCGGCGGTGTTTGTTTAACTGTACATGTATCTATGCTAATAGATTTCTGCTAGATTGGTATACCGGCTGCCCGCAGGTTTTTCTTCTATAGTTGACGCAGCGGTCACACTGGGCCCTACGACGCGGATTGTGTGGACACCGATCAAACCTGTGCTGTGGTGTAGCTCTTGTGTCAGAATGTACATAGCGACTGTAAAGCGATGACTGGCTAATGCGGATATAATTATTCGGAGTTAGTTTGCGCGTATTGCCAGAATTACTATTGTACAAGTGTATCTTGTGATTATGGCAAGCTTGTGTGAATGGATTTGTCGACGAACGTGTAAAGGATGAACACGAGAAGAGAGGTATGGGAGTGCGGCGATATTTGCGTCCCTGTAGAGAGCCAACCGCGTGATACAGGCATGCATTGAGAATATAAAAATACTGTAAACAATAAAGTTTAGTATCGTCTGGCGATGTGAAGAGAGCTTGTCTTCGCATTTAGGTAAGGTGCTTCTTAATCTGAGTTTTGAATCTTTCATGCAAAAAGACGTGCAGCAAACGACAACAATTGTCATGACATATCGATTCGTCATATAAGTTTAAATTAATTGAATTAAATGTAATCATATCATAATTATGATTTAGTTTAAATAGTATATAGCACAACCTTATATCAACGTTAAGTTTTGTCCTATCATCTTTTGAGAAAAGCTAATTTCAATTCAGCTTTCATGACGATTTCATAACGACAACCAGATCAGTGTAATTTCAGAACAAGTACGATAAGACCGATGTGGAAATTATGGAAATTTCAAGCTCAATGATTAATTAATAATCATAAATATGCTACCGAAAAAAAAAAGACCGATGCTCGTACTGCATGCAACGTCATGGCAGACAGTGTTGAGTAGTAGATATGCGAAGGAACGGCACGTGTCTATAGATACGTTTAAAGGGAAATGTGTTTTGAGTTGAGCCGCAGTGTTTGTCATACCCGACCGATGACGCACACAGCCTTCAATTAAGAAACATTTGATTAACACACCTATATCTTAAAACTAAATCTTCGCCTCAGCGCAAGGCTCTCGTGTTCCTTCTCATGAATTCATTTTTTACTCCTTGAACAGGTGCCTGTATTTCTAGAGAGAGAGAGAGAGAGCGAAGCCTTGACTCTCCTCATAACAAACAAAACGTTTTTATTCAACTGATGCGTAAGGTAGGCAGTCGTGAAGCTTATGTATGCGTTCCCGAAAATGCTCTGCTGTTTTCTGCGTTCCCATGAAGTGCTTACGATCTACCTTAAATTTGTTCTTGGTACAGTTGATGTCTTGGCATTGGAATTGATCGTCTGGGATGGAAAGACAGCCTGCCAAAGAGGAACTTCGTGTAAGGCTTGGAAGCGCGGGTCCCCAACACCATTGATGAAAACCGGAGCGCTACCGTGACGTTCTTTGCAATAACATTACTAATACAAAATAAAACAGTTAAATTTATATTAATATGCCAAACTTTTTGCTAACATTTAATTTGTCGTCATCTATTGTTGTTGCTGGTGGATGTTGCTATTTTCGTTGCAACTGCCGCTGATGTTCTCCTATAATAATTACCATGCCTAATTGTGTTAGAGCTGTCGTTGTCATCAATCTTTCTCGTTGAGGGACATCACATCATAGGATTATTTTGCCGTGTTTGTGTGTAGACAACATTGCGCTTGACCTTAGCCATGACTAACAATCCGTCCGCAATGTGTTTCCGTCAATTTATGAGCGATACAAGAAGTGATTCGTCGTTACAAACATGTTATCTTCGTTCTGTAGGTCTGCCTAGATCCTTAGACGAGTTCTTTCTAGAAAGAGACAATACTGCCGTGCCGTGTCCTCGTTTTTCATGGTGTTCTTCGGTGCTTCGGCTACTTCATAAGGGCCTTGACGACGGCCTTCGGGTTAAGCGCCTTCAGGTCGACGTATGTCTGGCCGGTTCCAACGAACACGATCGGCTGACCGGTAATGTAGCTCATCGAAACGGCCGCCCCGACTTTGTCGTCGATTGTGTCGAATTTTGACAGCACGATACCGTCGATGAGGCGCGGGTGTCCTTGCGATCGGCTGTGGTCGGCCAGCGCCATGTTGAAGCGGGTCAGCTGGTCGACGGCTTCGTTTCCTACGAGCGCTTCGCCAACGAAAAGTAGAAGGTCCGGCTGGTTGACGACTACGAGCTTGGCCAACGCGCGCATCAGTGGCTCATTATCCTGTTGACAGTCGCACGCGGCACAGAAGGACGTGATTAATTGAAAGCGATCAGTTTTTACTACTATCCTTGCAACAACCGAAGTCATTCATTGACTAGCAATGGCAAGAGCAACAACATCATGTATTACACATAAAAATACAACGAAAACAAGCGCGTACGAACCTGCATACGACCCGCTGTATCTACAAGTACGACATCAAAACGGGAATCTTTTGCGAATCCAACGGCTTCAGCTGCAATTCCTGCTGCGTCCTTTCCGTATCTGTTGATATGCAACATCGATTTTGGTGCAATGAAAACACATTAGCATCTTACGTATCACCGCCTCATCAAAAACGAGGTGTTTACTTCGAGGTATTTCGAATGTCCAGCTAGTTACTTCTCCGTAGGGTCGGAGATAAAATGTAGGTGAGTCAAACTGACAGAAAAAATAGGCAGATGGTGTTGCTGCATGTAGTAATGCTCTTTCAATGTGAGCGTCGCAAACGCGCTGTAATAGAAGCTCTTCGCGTTTACAGGTGTCCTTGTGAGCAAAGCAATCGTACAACTTGTCCTTGTCTTTTGTAACGCTTAATACGACGCTTATTTCTTAATTTGTTTTCACTAATCTGTGTACTTAGTTAATTGACCAGAGATGCAAGCAGAAGTTTCCTCTAACGTGTATTGAACGCGCACAGTGAACACACAACTGAACAGTAAGATGCCAGTAAAACTTGCCTGCAAGCAAGCGGAAACTGGACTAGTGCGACAACCAGCCACGAAAAGCAATAGTCATTTCACTATAAAACGCTACATATCTAAAGCAGGATGCTGCTAACTGTTAATTATTCAGAAACGTGCGGAAGGAGTTTAGAAACGCCGTCGTCGTTATGTACGCGGATGACATAGTAGTGGCCCACCGGGACCGCGGTGCCATTCGTCGTATTGTCGGCGACGTAGAAAGTTACCTTCACCGTAAGGGCCTACAAATAAATTCGCGGAAGACGAAAGCCATTAAGTTTCGCCGTGGGGGTCGATTGGCTGCAGCAAACGTAATACCCTGCTGTGGCCAACCGCTGGAGTTTGTCAACTCCTTCCCGTATTTGGGTCTGAGACTGCACTATACGGGAACGACCTTTACCAAGCACATCGGCGACAGGTATCGGGCGGCTATTGCCTCTATTCACACAGAGGTGAGAGACCTTCGACGACTGTCTCTGAGTGCCGCATTGCGTCTTTTTGAGCTTAAGATTGTGCCAATGTTGAGCTACAGCCTTGGCAGGGTGTGGGGCCATCTTTCCGCGGCAAATTTTGCGCAGCTAGAAATATGCTTACAATATATATGAAACGCGTCCTTTGCTTGCCGCGGACGGCAAGGAATCGCTTTGTGTACCTGCTAGCGGGTTGCGGACCGGCAGTGGAAACAATCAGAGTCAGGCTTAAGTCACCTATTACAATGCCACTTCAGCAATTTTTGTTAGAGTGGTAGGGAAAAGTGACCGAGGCCTCGGCTGAGGTCGCGCAGTTAGATGTGTACCTCACCAGGAAGCTTTGAGATGGAATGGCATGCACTAGCCGGCACGTGTACACAAGGTACATTGTACATGGCTATCATCACTTGGTGTGTTCGACTCAAGGATTTCACCAAGTTGGCGATCAATGTCGTTGCCGGTTCTGCTCGCAGGTATGCGCTAAATACCACGCAGCGAGCTGCCAATCGCATCGGCGGTCTTTGCACTTTCTTGCCCGGTGGGACGGTCGCTAAAGTGTTAAAATTGTATATAATGATGATTGTATCGTAATCATGTACCATCTAGAAATGCAAAGTTATTGCGAAATAAACAATATGTCAAAATTGTTCACAAAAATCGCACATAAATAACAGTTTCGTCTAGCTTCTCTTCGACCTACTACTACTACTACTAAGTAAAACAACCATTATGATTACAGTAATTCTTCAACATTACGGCTGCGAGCTTTGTTGATCTTAGCTAGGGCCGTCAATGATTGTCCTCTGTTCAATGCTTCGTATCGTTTCGGACGCTTCAGTTGCTTCACGGTTGCACCGGATGGTGACTAAGCAATGTGTCGATGAACCGTTTATAGTGCTGTATCTGTCGCGCATCCGCCACGGATCTGTATGGGGCCGAAAATACGCTTGATGAGCGCACTGGAAAGACGCGTCAGCCATGAGTTCGTGAGGCACGAAGTCGTTTACTTACCCGCGTTCGTAGAGTTGTACACGACCCTTGTGCAGAGTGTCGAGATGACGCACATGTGTGCGCAGCTGTTCGACGGCACCTGCGCGGAAGGTGTCGCAGGCCGCGATCAGCACCCGACAGTCGTTCTCCATGAGCCAGAAGCAGATTTTGGCAAGGTTTGTTGACTTGCCGACGCCATTCACACCGCAGAACACAATCACGTACGGACGGCCATTACGGCGACAGTCAATCACGTCGCGCAAGATATCCATTCGGCGCTTCGGCGACAGAACCTGCCAGAGTCGCGGAACAACCCGAAAACCGTCACCACTGCGCCACGGCGTCATTTACGCTCAACTAGCCTTTACAGCTCATTGAGTCTGATCCTCTGTTCATGAAAACCTACAACAAGTTTTTGTGGTTTTGCACTCTGGGGCTAAGAAAACCCAGTAAAAATAGCATCTGCTACGATAGCAACGATAATACGAGAACAGCAGTTAGATATTTATGCGCCCAGATGCGTTGCAGGAACGGAGCACCTCAATAATAAGCTCGCCTGGCGCGTGGCTAGGAATATTCACGACAGGACGACTGCACGGGCCCCACCTGCCGACCAGTCATTCCTTACCCTTGTATTGCATGAATAAAAAAGCCGTTTATATTATTCTATTTGAAAGGCATACATAGAACACACTCCAATACTCCAATACAGGACTCCAATAGAGTATCATTTTCGAGCCAGCCTGATTCGTTTAATACGATATACGTACTTGTACGAGAGCCTCCGAAAGGGTGTCCTTAATGACAGAGGTCACACGCTGGAACGAGCCCAGAACCTGTCCTTCCATCTGTATCGCGACGTTTTCGCACAGCTGCGAAGCCACTTCTGCGGCTACGTTCTTCGTGATGAGGTGCTCGCGAAGCTTTTCCAGAACAGGATCGATCTCGACTCGCGTGAGTGCCTGAAGGAGAACACCCATGCACAATTGCGCTACTCAATCAGCTGGCGCAACTTATTGTGTGGCGCAAGCGTATGGATGTTCCGCTTATTGATCGAGTGTAATTCGCAAGGTCTACGTTGCCAGTGAACACTACGCAATTGAGCCTGTATGCATGTGTATATATATAAACGATGACTCTACAACAGAAGGAATATTCGACTACTATGTTTGCTAGTAGATGTCCCTAACTACGCTGTCACTTTAGGGATAATTTATGACTATCACATATCCTGTGTAGTCAAAAAGGATGCTTTCGATTCTGTAAGCACATCTCGCACCTTCTGTCCGACAAGTCCCTTGAACATGCCAAATAGGCCGCCCTTGGATGCCGCACGACGTTCGGCGCTGTCCGGTCCGTTGCTGTCGCCATTAGCTTCGTCGTCAGACGAAGAATCCTCGTAGGCGATGTCTTGAATGTCGCCCTTAGCCTGGCCAACCCAGGACGTCTGAGGCTGAAACCGTTCTCCAGTGCCACCGTTGGCGGACTTCAGTGCGATACGTGTGCAATAAGTATTAGAAGAAAGAAAACAGCAAAACTTAATATATCAAGCAAGAAGATAAACGTGCGCCTGTATCATATATAACATAGCAGACACAATGCACCTAAACACACAACATAGGAAAGTATTAAAGTATTCAACTAGCACGGGTATATTAGAAGAGAGAACGAGGAGTGTGAGGGTTGATGAAAACTTCGAGCAATGAAAAAAAGTTTTAAACAAATACTTGCTGCTTGCTTCCCAGCGTAAGAAATTTGGTCGAACATGTTCAGCATAAACAAAAACGTGTTAGCCAGATATTAAATCTGACGGTTATTCGTCACCGTCAGTTCATCCAGTCCGGAGCCATCTCAAATACTACGGGGGTAGAGGGATGGTAGTAAGAGTGAGAGCAGAGAGAAACATACCGCTGGCGGGGGTGCTTCAGAGTAGTCGAGGCCGGCCGTCGAATGGCCCTGATTATCCCAGACTCGGGCCTTCTTGCCCTTCTGAGCGGGTTGCGGACTTTTGTGCGTGTCGGCACTCCCGGCACCTCCACCGCCACCGCCTTTCGGGTTCTTCTTGTTCATACGGTCGAACAACCTCTGTCGATTGCGAGCCACCTCGTCGAGCCCGTCGTTATCCGCTACGGCGGCCTGTTGAACTAGCGGCGTCGCCTGCGGACGATTCTCCTTCTTCGATTCCACCACCACATCCTGTGGTGGCCGGCAATCGAGGAGCAGGAAGGAGACAGGAAACAACACATCACGGCGGCAAGCGATGAGAGAACTTTAGCTCCGCAGTTCACAAGCATTCTCTCAACGAGCTGTTTTGAATCTACCAACGAATATCCCCTACTCATATAAATATATATACGTGCGTGTGCATATTCTCATCTAGCATACACATATATATATATATATATATATATATACCAGCGACAATTCTCGCGGCTGGTGTCAAGAGAAAGCGGAGACTCTTGTAGCGGTACATACTTCCCACAACAACTTTCCCTTGACATACAACGATCCAACAACGATACAGTGCGTGGACAGGAGTTCACACGCTTGCTTAACAGGCAACTTCAGAGCTTGAAATTATTCATAAATGACTGTATATATATACCCATGTATGCAATTGTGATTTAAATATATTAGCTTTATATGTTCTGAGTTGCGCAAAGTTTTGAGAGGCGCGTACCTTACTAGTTTTGTTATGATTTTCAATGAGAGCCGCCATAGTTTTCTTCGACTTGTGACTCTCGTGGAAAGTGCGCATTTTGGGTACACGGTTCTCCTTACTAGATTCCTCGGCCAGACGAAGGATCTTGGCAAATTCTCCGCTCAAGTTGAAGTTTGCAAAATAATTTCGGCTTTCCAGATCTTGCCTGAAATGTATTTGTTCGTACGCGTAATACCGCGTTCCGTTATTAGGGTCTGTACGAGTTGATACCGCCTAGCTTCGCAGCTCAAATATATCTGACCGGATAACAGTGCCATAAAACGACGCAGGTCTGCGAGGATTTTTATTATTATGCGAGGATAATTATTGAAATGAAATCGAATACCATTTTATTAACACAAACTCCTCTCACAGGATCGTTAATACAATGAATCCACAAATACTTTGTGAAAGGCGCCATTGAAAATATGAAGAAATGTTTCTGAATAAGATTTAAAGCCTAGCAAACTAGCATTGACCATATATATATATATATATATATATATATATATATATATATATATATATATATATATATTATTTTAAAATAAATGAATATTATTAAATAGGGCAGGGCCAATAACTATGCCTTAATAATCATTCACATACGATTTAAGTTACCTGTATTTATCCCGGAACTCGAGCTGGATGTCATCGAGGAATTTGTCTACGTAGGATAACTGTAGAATTCTCTGATAAGCTGTGACGAACACGAGGTCAAACTCGTTATCCATGCGGAACCTATCGGAAAAAATCGGATTAGCACATCTATCGGATTTGACGGCGTTCAGACGTTCAACTAAACTATGCACATATCTTTGGATAACACCAAACAGAAAACAATAAAATGCTTTTAAGCGAGATTTTGTCTAGGCGGACACATGCAAAGTCAACGACCATCAAACAAATCATGTTGCACAAAAGTCATACTTCAATTTATCCTGTGATGAAGATGATACTGTATTTAACAGAGCTGCCTCGAACGAACAAATGAAACGTTCACAGTCTCATTGCGATAGTGTCATAGCAACAATAAGAGAATCGCAGAAATTTGTTTGCAAGACAACAATATGAAGCTCAGTGAGCTACGCTAATACGTCAGCTTATGAATTGCTTGATCATTAAATGATAAGTCAGTCAGTCATTCGCCACCGCAGGTTTAGTGACACCTATCAATCAACAACTTGTCTTGGTCGGTAGCTTCCCATGAGGCGTAGTGCTTTTCGAGAGATTTCGCGAATTCGTGATGCGCTTGCGTCAGTGCTAGTCAGCAGTGTGTCTATGTCAGTATACGGGACTCGCATACCCGCTAAGCCCGGATTCGTTTCCCACCTGCCCAGGTAGAGGATTGATTGCACGACATTTGTTGTCTGTCGTAGTCGTCGTCGTAGTAGAGCCATACGTGCTCAGACTTGGTGCTGAGTGACACTCACCGTAGGGCAAGCTGTTCATGCTGGAATTCTTCCTTATGCGACCGGCCCTGCAAGATGACCTCGCGGATCAGCGCGTTAACAGCTGATGTGAACGCCTCGCCTGTGGACTGAAAGCACCACAGCACGAGGCCGCTCTTCGAAAATATGGCAAAGAGGTCCAACATGTTTCGTCCGGCAACGCCAGGACCCCCGAGTCCTCTGAAAGATCATCGCGCACCAACAAGCATGTCTGTAATCGCACTGCTGCCGATGTGCGCCAGGTAGCGGTCTCATTGTTGTCAAAGCTTGTTGACAATGTGGTTGGTGTTCCTTTGATTAAACTTCGCTTCGTAAATACAACCAATAGCCACCACATGTTCTGTAGGGCCAGTTCATACTATTATTATTGTTATTGTCGGCTAGAGAGATAGAGCAGAAATGTTGGAACTACACATATCGACTAGCAGGCGTCTCACACCATGCTAGGACGCTTAATATATATATATATATATATATATATATATATATATATATATATATATATATATATATATATATATATATATATGCAAATGTACGGTACACAATTGGTTCACAGAGGTAGAAGCACTCTTCTGAAAAAAAATTGATACGTATGTATGTAGACGGCATTCGAACGTCTAGTTTTCTCATGACATAACATCTCATGGGTATTTAGTCCATCGCATCGCTTATTAACCTACCAATCTGACATAGATGAAGCGAAACAAACAGAACTGGAAAGCGTACTGGTTATTGAGAAAGAAGTGAAACGTAAAAAAAGTCGAAGCTACATTTTGCAGAGTTTCACCCACACCCCGCACAATGAACCTCTCGCTTGGTCGAAAAAAAACAGCGAACACCGAAAGCACTAGTAGTATTTAATCGAGGAAACCGGTAAGCAGAGTACAGTCAATGAAAAATAGGAAGTCAATGAAAAAACAGGAAAAATAGAAAGACCAATAACGCAAAAAAACAACCAAAAAAACACGTTCCTCTGTTTACTTCACGCAAAATCTTCAATAACAGTAAAAGAAGCTGCAGCAAGCAAGCAGCTCTAAAAAATTCAACCACGGAAAAATAAGACGCACGGAGACGCACGCCTTGCAGCAACGAACCTGTAGCAGCAGCAGCAGCAGCAGCAACAGCAAACAACTACAACAACGATAGCAGCATCAGCAAGAACAACAATACCAGCGAAAACAACCAAAGTATCGTGCTAATTGTACTTACGTGCACTGCGACGTACCACCCTAAGACGACAACGACGACGACCACAACAACAGTAGCAACAAAAATGTTGTACTACTACCACTTCTACGACAAACAAATCTTCTCTGCTATGTTCTTCTGTGTGCTTGGTCCGTCGGTAAGTCGTCCTACGGTCTCGATACGTCTTGGTGGCTTCAGCAGTTTTTTTTTTTTTTATCTCTCTGGCGTTCCTGGCCAGAAGACCTCGGACTGGTCGCTGCAGCAGCAGCAGAAGTAGCACCACCACCAACAGGCCACGATCCTACCAACAGCTGTGTCAAAAATCGAACGTGTGACGTTGCAACAACAGCATACACATAGTATCACAGCCGTCTATGCCGCTGCCGCCGTTGACGGAAACCAGCCGCATCATCGCACCACCAGCATCAGCAGCCGCACACGTTGCTCCAAACGAAACGAACCGAACACGACGACACTCGTTGTTGCCAACAACGCTGTCGCGCAACCACAACACCAGCCGCCGCCGCCGGAGGAAGGCTCGGTTGGTCGAAATTGCGCTGAATCTGCGAAGCAGACAGCTGTCTGTCTCCGTAAAGTAAAGTTTACGGGCTGACTGACCCTCAGCCAAGATTTAACGGAGTCCACGGAACAGTTTTTCACATTGCTGCTTCATAGACGCACATGCCCCATAATAACGACAATGATCATAAGAATAATAAAACCTATCTATCTAATTGTGCAACGGTGGGGC
Organism: Dermanyssus gallinae; assembly: GCA_003439945.1. Lineage (NCBI taxonomy): Eukaryota > Metazoa > Arthropoda > Arachnida > Mesostigmata > Dermanyssidae > Dermanyssus > Dermanyssus gallinae. The sequence goes on along the minus strand of QVRM01006246.1, from coordinate 236,045 downwards.
TCGAACCCGCGCGCCTACCTATGTGTCTCATCCGGCTGCGAGAGCGCACACTAGTGCATCAAACGCCACCGGGTTCGCTCACAGCTGTCTCCGAACCGCCGTACATAAAGCCCCTTTCCTCCTCTGTTAAAGGGTGTGTGAATATAGCAGACGCCAAACAAAGGGTCGGTAGATTCCAACGCTGTTTACGCGCACCGAGCACCCTTTCTCTCGCTCTATTTACTCCTCTCTATCTCGCTCGTTCTCTCTCTCCCTTTCGGCGCGAAATTTCGAAAAGACAGCAACTGTTGGGGGCAGAGAGCGACTGGTAAAGTTTTCGGGCTGACCCGCCAAGCCAAAATTTAACGTCCACGGGAGACTGCTCTTTGCATTGCTTAATAGACGGACCCCATGCAAACAACTGAGGTATTGCTTCGTAGACGAAATAGAATAGCAGTCTCATTAACTACTACTACTACTATTATTACTACTAACCTCGTTACTACGTTTTTGATTCTAGGTGCTAACCAGCTTCTTCGTAATTTTAGGTGCGTCGGGCATTTTAGGCATCAAGCTGATTAGTCATACTAAAGTTCGGAGAAGGCTAGGCTGGAGCGCTACGCTTCTCTAAAATCTGGTCTACAACGTAACATGCAGCATGATAAGTCACTATTATAATGCATACATAGTTTCATTTACGCTGTTATTTGTTTTAGTTTTTTGAACGTACCTGGCTCATAGAGTAGCGCAACATAAACATCGCTAAACCGAAAAGTATGCAACCATTTTTTTAAAAGCACCTATTACAACTGTTTAGTTTTTTAATCAAACATTTCTAAAAGAAACCCTAACACCACAGTTACCGAAACGCATAGCAAAGCTACGATGAAACCATGCAGTTACGATTGTGCTAGGTCTTCTGTTAAATGAAATATATTCTAGAACCATAGATTTTTATTTCGTTTATTGAGTGTGTTTTATTGAAAACGTGACTCTAATATGTCGTGAGGTATATTTGAATGATTGTGTACGGCTATAGACGCAAGTGTCGATCCACAATTTTAAACGACTTAAAACTTCGATACCGATGCGATGCTTAATGGGTAGAATTTGGGAGCATGTTTTTCGCTTCTATTGCCGCAAGTTAGATGCATACTCAATATGAATGAAATAAATGTGATTACCATTTATAAGTGAGTGTAATTACCATTGATTCGTGAGTGTAATTACCATTGTAAGCACGTATGGCGGATGATACACTAATACAATTAAACTATCATCACAATATTGACTTTTTTTTTGGGGGTATGTGATAAAGGGAACATCCGGTTTGCGGTAACCCGCAATGTCTGTTTGGAAGTAGCTTTAACTAAACGGTCGGATTATTTTGAGACCGCAAGGGCTGTGTCTTTAATTTACGGATTTAATTTGTATAGTTATGCTTAGAATATTTTAATATTATTCATACGGTTAAGCCTTGGGTTATTTTACATAGTTAATAGCGTCATTCACACCTTGACTATAATATCTATCTAGCCTTGATGTTGTTCAGTTTTTGCTAAAAACTGAGCTATTTCACTAATGAGATTTAACCTCTACACATCTCGGGCCTGGTTATAGGGTGCTCAAATTCTGCTGTCATTCGCCTTACAAGGGTCGTTTGCTAGTGAATAATTTTCCAACTAATGAACTTTTCAACTACTTGAAGAATATGTGGCATGGAGCAAAGTGAAATAGTATCAAGTAAAGCTACATATGAAATCTGAACAAGATAAGACTTCACGGAATACTTTCTAAGCAGTTATATTAACTCCTGGTTTGTTTTTATCTAATCCGTGATTCTGTTTTAAAATCCAGCACTATCAGCTGCATGCCAAACTTACCTTATTTCCAACTCGACCCGACAGCAGGTGGCCTACCAGACTCGTTTGATGTGTTTCCGAATTCTTACAAAAAAATAGGAACGTTCGGGTTGAAGCCCAGGACAAACGCCTTTATAACGAGTTGATTTTTTGGTCAATTTTGTGCATTCATTCATCACCAGAAAAAGACTCAAGAGAAATTGCATCAGCGACGCGCGTATATATAAGACTAATTGCAAATGTGTATCTCATAGATATAGCTATTGAGTCGCATACAACTCAATAGCGGCACAATATGATCTGTGTAAGGCAAGAGAGGATAAAGAGACTGGACGTTGCGAGTGTGGCAACTTTAAAGACATTTTATTATGGCAGATCGTGAAATAACTGAGTTTCTTATTATATATAATCTTTATATTTCTGGCAATATTATACGCATACTGAAACAACAGAGAAGAACGAAATATGATGTTCGCAGCTCCTAACAGCGCCGAAGAGCCGGCTTTCCTCTTGGACAGACGTATGGAAGAAGCCAAGTTATCAAAACAGGACCTTATAAGGCAGAATAATTAGCACGGGTGCTATTAGGTTATTCGCATTAACATCCACTCAGTCAATGTTATAAAAATGCTTTATACTGTGCTAAAACCTCTTAGCATCTCTGCCATATATGTGTTTTTCGGTACGGCAATTTTGCTTTCCTTCTTTTTCTTCACGGTTTTAGGCATAATGAAACCCATTTGTTCAAAGTGTTGGCTGGTATTAGACTATGCCATCACTTTGTCTTTACCATTTTAGCCAAGTCATAGCGTGGTCACATTGGACTTATCTGGGTTTTCTTCAGCAGATAACTGTAACAGGAGGATAATCCAAAACCCGATTTATAAATCAATCAATCTGGGCAAAATAAGATCCTAATAGCGTGGCAAAGTTCCAGTTTTTTAGAACCCTTTTAGCCGCCTAAGCCACCGACAAGAGTCAGTGTGATATTGGCATTTGACAAATATTGATACAAGCGTCAGTGCAGTACTGGTATTACTGTGTACTAAGATACATGAACGTCAATACAGCATTACTCCACACACGTACTGACTATATTGGCGTTTTATGGAATCTGTCATAAATTGTGAAACACAATTCTGCGGAATAACACGACGAATTCTTCCCCAGAATATGGTGGCTGATGGCCATGTATTTTCACCTACATCCATAGTCACCTGACTTACGCTGTAAAAGTGTATGACCTGACACGGATGCGTCTTATGGAATCGCTTCACCGACTCCAAAAACGAACATTGAGAACAACTTTGAGCCTCTGGATGCAAGGATCAATGCAACCGCACTACAAAAATATAAGCATTCTGCTGTTTCCAAAACTTATAGGATTCTCTCTCGTTGTTGAAATTAAGATTATACTCCTTGGAGTCCATTCAAACTTACCAGGTTTGGCAAGATCAGCAACACTCATATCTACAAGGAGTGAGACATCTAATTTGCTTATTTTGTCACAAGCCAACTTCAACCAGGTAAAGCTATGGATCAGAAACATCGGAGTCCCCTACTGGAACTAAGTACCAGTCTCCGTCAGGCAGTCAAAGTCTCTGCTCAAATTCAAATGCGACTTCACAGAGCAGTATCTCTAAACTCCGATTAAAAGCAATATAAGTAATACAAACTACATCGCAACACTTTGTACATAGGTGTAAATTACAAATATAAATTATACACTGTCATCCCATACAAGAGACCTCGAGCAAGTTATGAGCTCAATGAAGCCTCGGAACTAACATGTGCAAAATTATCTTATGAGAAATGTCAACAAACAACAAATTTAAATTCAAGATTCAACACTATTGACTAATATTGTAAAAATCGTACTTGTACTTATGAGTAAACAAACCGTTATATATATTAAAATTAATATTTATTCAGGTATAGTTTCCTACATTAACATTATGTTACTTATGTATACAATTATGCAAAACTGTGGAGACAGGCGTGAATATAGTAATTGGCTTTCTAACAGGCGGAAGTAATCGAACGTCTTATTCATGTTAAGTGTGATTAATTTGTGCATACACAGTGCAGTGCAGCCGAAGTTAACAAGAAGACCCGCCGCTTTTAATAGTTTCCTATAATAACTAACTAAAAGCCTGTTTTGTAGACAACCTACGACAACGCCACAAACGCAACAAACAGGTATTTAAGACGCATTCAAATTAGCAAATGAGTTCGCTAGTGGGTCTTAATGTAGTTTTCGAACTCCTCCATCGTAGATTTCGCCACATCCGTAACAAACTTTTCATCAGACGTGTTTGCTAAGTTCTTTGGCGCTATATAACCGGGCCGCGTACAGTCAAATTGAGCGCGATCCAAATGCCGAAGAAAGCCCAGCCGCTCCTTAAGACGTGTCGCGCGACAAGTCAGAATCTGGAAGCAACGAGTGGAAACAATCGTATCATTGCGTCCGGTTAAATGTGCAGGGTACAGATCCTGGACAAATGTACCTCTTAATTTGACACTCAGAGTGAAAATGGGATTTCAATATATATATATATATATATATATATATATATAAAGCGTACCTCTGGGAAGGTAACTATTATATCATGTGAGTAGCCGATTTCCGTGTGCAAAATCTGAAACCGTTCCACCAGAGTGCGTCTACTTCTGAGCAACAACCGGGGTGATTTCAAGACGAGAGCCTTGATTTCCTCTGGCGTGAGGCCAAATTCTTCCACAAAGGAAAATTTCATCAGGGCGAGCTTACGCAAGTCGCACGTGAGGACCTGCAATGCAGAAAAATAGATCTAATGAAGCAACTAATCCAGCTCTAACTCTCAACGTTCAAGACTATGCTTAGAATTTACACCAAAGCCTATTAAACTATACACGTACATATACACAAGATATATACGTAAGCCCAGCGACATCCAGTGAATAAATGTTTTTGGTCGCGGCGTGGCCTGGGTAGCTAGTGCACAATGCTTTCGTGGCCCTGAGGTGCTCCATCACAGGTTCGATCCCGAGTGTAGGGATACATTTCTTGTGTTCGAATATATCTGGACTGTATAAGTAACGCATAAAAAAATGGCACACTTCGGTTTTGTGCTTGGGTATTTCACGCCGTTACAGGATTACAGGAAAAAACATTAAACATGCAACATTTCCCCCGCAAAATTCTAAAATGGCTATAAATAGGTGAACCCCATTGGACCCTGGAACATGTAGCATTAAATGTTCTAAATAAGCAACATCCGGAAGAAATTTTTCTCTAGTCTTTCTAAAATAATTACTTAATATGTAAACCCAGGAAGTCACACACAAACTCACTCAAAACCCTAGATATTTTAACATTTCAGCTAATGCTGCTGCTCTAAGTGCATTGAGGTTTTTGTTTCTTTTTTTGTGTAATACATTATATATGTTACGCATATCACGAAGGATTGCTGAGCCAATTTGCCTAGCGAGCGTGTATTGTGGCTATCACGTGTCCGTTTTATTTAGGCGAACACTAGGAGCACCCAAGGTTTCAAACGCAAGAGAGCAGAATTTGTGAGGACACCCGATTGATTAGTATTTTCTTAGCTTGCTGGTCTCCGCAAGGTGGGCTGCATAGCCAGCTTCGGATGTGCCGCCACCGACCATAGAAGGGCTAGGAAGTCGATAACGGTGGCATCCTAAGCCAGCATTTTGCCTCGCTCGAAGGGTGTGTCATGTCGTCTGGGCGCCTGACGTCCTACACGCAGAGGGTTGGGATTCAAGGATGCACGGATGACTGCATGACTTAAGGGCTCTGCTGATGATGAACAATTATTGCATATAAATCGTTCTTCAAAAGCATCGCTGACGGTTTTAAATCTGGGTAAGTACACTCGTCGATCAGGTTGACTTACCCTTGGACCGATGATCATTAACTGGCGTTGTTCGGCCCTGTTGAGAGCAAATTGCTTGCGGAAGAATTCAAATCGGATTTTCATTGTGTCGACAGAGTACGACAACCAGACAGGATTCTTCGTAACGACTCGTGCAATGTCCTCCTTACTTAGAGACCAACCGCCGTCCTTACGAGCATATCATACATCAAGGGCAATACAAATTGAAATAAATTAGAATACCACCTGTGTTGAATCAATGAAGACGTCTGAACATGATGTACGTTTGAAGGTATATGTATGAATATAAATATGAACGAAAATCTACACCCTATCCAAGGTGGTTTATATATATCCACCAAGCATGCGTTAATTGCCTACTCCAGTTTCCCTCATCAAACGCCAAAGTCATCAGTACAACAGAAACCGTTTAAACAATGTAACCTACAGCACGGCCTGTCTTTCCGTCCTGATTTCTGAACATATATGCATAACAACCGGCTTAACCATTAGTGGTCTTATAGTATGTTAACAATGTCAACACCTAATTCTGCCACACTTCCCACGGAAAACGGTTCACTCGTGCAAAGATATTGTGTTCTACAAAATAGCTACGTGTAAACGATCGATATAAGATTCTACTATAATATATATGATTTCGTTTGCTATCTATCTCCAAATATATATATATATATATATATATATATATGATCGCGTCAGCCAATCACACCTTCTGGCTGCTACACAAATAGTTGAGACGAGCCTCCAGATGTTGCATTTCCTCGCATAGAAGTAGAGGGTTCTTTGTAAGAATTGTCGAAATATCCTGAAAACAACAGCGTACACACGTTAGGTTGTCCACTATTCAGCATCATCTATGTACTTCACTCAAACAGAGGATATGTACAGTAAGGTACTCGCATATATATATATATACAAAAAGAGTTGTTCCAATGTGAGCTCTATCTTTGGATGTGCCCGCTCCGCATCCAAGCATACCAGCAAGTTGGTAAAGTGGTCTCCCATCTTCTCATCTGCTAGTGAATGCCCCACCCCTTCCGAGCGCTGATAATATACGCTGCAAGATCCCGTTCCATCCTTTCAAGAAGCGTCCTCTCCTCCCGACCGTGCACACTTCATTTTCATAGTTCGGCATAGCTGAATACGGAAAATTTCAGGATTCCAAGGTCCACACCGCGATTTGTCGTAACCTGTTTGGCGTCATACGTTACGTGGTTTAAGACAGCCAGACGCACAACAGCTCGTACGGGCAGCGATCTCCAGCAATTCGACACCTTAGAACCGCTACGTAACAAGATATGAAAAACTAGGTCTACAGTGCTCCTACCACTATGGCCTATATTGTGCAGACAATAGATGCGTTGGTGCACACGAGGTATGCACAAATGCAAAAATATATATATATATATATATATATATATATATATTATATACAAACCTCAGGTTTTACACCGGCTTCATGAACAAGCAACTCGATACGCGGTTGACAGTCATCCTGCCAGCTCAAAGGTAAAATTTTCTCTGTCATGCCGGGCTTCCAATCCCACTTATACATGGATACGCCAAGATCAATAAGTTTCTGCAGGACCTCCACCTGTCGCCGAAACAACCAAAAACCGTCAGCAGTAAGAGAGACATTGTTCAAAACTGGATTGACAATCAGCAATGAAACGCGTACATCCGTAGTATACCGTAATCCGGTATACTATGTGAATAAGTTTACTTATGAATAAATTGCTGCTTAAATAAATGCATTGTTCTATATGGCATTTTCTACTCTATTCCCTTGCTATATTGCTCTAGTTGTTGTTGTTACTGCTGCATTTTCATATTCACAACACAATTTGTAATGTTGTATCTAACAGTTAATATTTCCGATTATTATTGTCAGCAGAGGAACCTTTTCAGCGAGGGCGGCCACATTGAATGAGGGCTTTAGTCCTGGGCCGATCGAATCGAGAAACTCCGCGTCGAAGGAGCTTATACGGTAGGGTTTCAGCGCGTCGTCCTTGGCTATTTCCTCTACGGTGGAAAATAATGCCTCTTCTTCTTCCGTATAAACCTAACCACAAAACAAATCTCAATTAGAATGGTCATAAACGATCGTTCTACGTAGACTAAATCGCATATATATATATATATATATATATGTACATTCGATGCACGTATATATACAGATTCAACAACAATATTAACTATAGCGTTTGGGTTATTATTATACATATATGTATGTCTGCTCTTTAGAGCCTCTCCTATATGTTTAAGGCAAAGTATTATATATATATATATATATATATATATATGGGGAGTCTCCCAGAATTCGTCCAACAAACTTTGGGACCTAGTACAACTCGGCGAAAAAATATTCTTTCAGGCGGAACAAGGGGCTGAAATATCTTCGAAAAATTGGCAATTGAGCGTAAAAATCAAAGTATAAGAATTGTAAAGAAATGTACTCCTTGAGAATTATCTTTAATACGACATTTGTTCTGCTTTAAACTAACGTAGAATGCAATTTTCCTCCAAACACGCAGGTATGATTTGTCTATCTATAGTATGACTGGAACAATCGCAGATTTAGTGAAGTCATCGGATTCGCAAATTTTTTGTCAGGCTAAAATGCTTGATACAACCACATTTCGTAATTTCGCTCTCAATCCAAAAGAAGACATTTCCGCCCCCTGTTCCAATAGAAAAAAAATCGTTTTTTGCCGAGATGTACTAGACTCCAAAGTTTTGTTGAACGAATTCTGGTAGACCCTGTATATATATATATATATATATATATATATATATATATATATATATATATATATATATATATAATATATGTCTTGCCTTTCTGGGTACGGGATCCTTTGGCGGTGGCGGCGGCGGCGGCTCGTCTGGGTTAACAACGTTGATCAGTGGGGGCAGCGCCGGTGCTTGCGTCTGCGTGCGCTTTCCCTTCGGTGGGTATCGTTTGAAACTTTTCCTTGACAATCTGCCCATCGACAACGAGTTGAGGTTGAGTCTCTCCATGAAGCTCTTCGGCTCGTGGCGCTGGTCGAGAGGCGAAGTGTCCTCACTGTCGGACGGCTCCAACGTTCGACGCTCGCTGGTTAACCGCGACACGCAACAGCCTACCCAGAAGCATCGTGCTGCCAAACTGCAATAAAGTTGACCATATATATATATATATATATTATATATATTATTATATATACCTACCTCGATAGGTATAGCCTTGCAAATGATGAAAGGGCAAGGCGTATATTGCAACTTAAGTATATGTATGTTTGTTTCAAATTTAATGTTATTAAAAAAAAGCGTCACATTAAGAATATATAATAGTACTCAAAGAAACATAGACAATGTAACCATCGCACGCCAGATCGACGCGAACTCTTACGCAAGCTTTTTTCCAATTCCGTTCGAATATATATATATTATATAATATTATTAAAGTTTTTTTATTATTCCTATGTCCACGTCCTCTGCAAAAATAGATCCAACTATGTCGCAGCAAAAACGTCTATATAGTCTCCTAATGTACGAGATTAGGGCTTGAAGTGTTAGTGATTCACAGTTTAGTTCGAGATGTCGGTTCCCTCTCTCTATGAGTGCGCGAAACGGCTCTTACGTCGTACGCATTCAAAGAGCGAAAAAAGAAGTCCGGGAGATCTCATTAGATCTAACTGGATCTGCACGACGCGGAGATATATATATATATATATTATATATTAAAGCAGTATCTTGCTGCGGCGATTTGCGACGTACCGGTCGGTGCCTCTGCGTTATTCGCGAAGCCTTAGTTCTCCTCTTAGAAAAGAAGAAGAACTACTCTGTCAGTCGAAGGCTTACTGAGCGGTCCAATAGTACAATATCTACTCTTCTTCTGTCTTTCTCGCACTTCGCAGCTTCTTACTAGCAGCTAGTTGTGACATTCGCGCAAACATCGTGAACACAGCCGCCTAGCGCAGAAGTTTATTAGCGCATAGACAGCGCATAGAACGGCAGATCCAGAAACACATGAACGTTCCACGCTGTTGTGGTCGAACTTTCCACCTCTCCCTCGCCCGCATGTGCTTCTGTATAGGTGGATGTATGTATTTGCTGTGTATATGTTATTTTGTGGTCTGTGTGCGCCTTCGAAATTCGTTCGAAGTTCGAACACGCAGCGGCGAGTAGTCCGGCCGCCATTTCGAAACCTGTCGAAATCGGGCCGCTATCAGCGTTACTAACATCTGCAAGCAGTTGTGGCGCTCTCTTTCGTGTTCGGGAGACTGTTCGAGCTAGGACTACCAACCAATAATAGATATAGATATATAGATCAATATCGAATATATACATATATATATATATAGATAAGATATGATATATAAATTATAATATATATATGTAATATTTCGCGGAGACAATTGTTCACCTACCAAAGTGCTAACATAAAAAGTGCTTCATGTGAAAGAATCATATCTATATATATATAGATATCTATTATATCATATATATCCATATATATCTAGATATATATATATATATATATATATATATATTGCGAAAAGAGTATGTGAGACAATTATTGCTTCTAGCAGCGACTTATCTTGTTTATTAACGGAGGACAGTTAGTTTTCCATAAACGCCATATATATATATATATATATATATATATATGTGTGTATGTGTATGTAAGCTTTTTATTCATTTGTGGTGGATGTGCCGTAAACAAAACAGACACTCGACAGATTATTAATTTAGCTATCTTTGGTTTGCGATTGTTTGGCTTTCGAGTTAACACAATGAGAGAATAAATGTAAAATTATAGCAATGAAAGATGCGTTTAACCAACTTTACTAAAACGGGTACTGGGTTTACATACGTCTGCATGCATCCAGCCTCATGTATTTGCTGTGCAACACTCCACTAATCGTCGAACATTGTCAAAAAGGCAGTTCAAGCTTCCAGACACCCTCGCATACCTGAGAGTTCATAGGGCGATATGAAGAGAACATGGCAGAGATTGACCCACATTTTTAAACGACAGATGCAATAGTTAGGTCAGAATGGAAAGACGCAAGAGCAGGACAAATAGACACATAACTGCCCGCTCTGCTGCGCACGGTTTTCACTACCTTCTATGCTAGTAATACGCTTATTATGAACCTCGTAACACATTTGTTATGATCTATGTGTAAGATATCACGACAGTAAGCGCAATGCAGTCTCCCCGCTAATAAGGATGGCATTGAGCAATTGTTAATATTAACATCATTACGAGGCTGTATTGATATCGATCATACTATATGTATTATCAATATATATATATATATATATATATATATATATATATATATATATGTATTTATTTTATATATATATATATATATATGTAGTGCAACTTAAGCTTACAATTGCCAAATGTACAACCATTTGCACAGGTATATATATATATATAGGAAGGACATTTTAGAATGTACGAACATATGTGGAGTTGGTTGTACTTTTCCTATCTATACAATATATGCTCGCCTATGCAGTGCCTTCCGTTTCCACTTCCGGGTAGAGAACCAAGTCTCCTTCGCTTCTTTTCCGCCTTCTAACTCTGTTGCTGCTCTGTTCTTTCCTGCTTGCTTACAGCGCTCGTAGCTACGTAGCAACCCACAATCAGATCGGCTGGCCGCAGTAGTATTAGATCTATAGATAGATATATAGGTTTTATTATTCTCATGACTGGTTTACATTTGTACAGAGGTTCACAGCTGCTCAAAGCCTAGTCAAAGGCTAGTATATATGTATTCAGCCAAAGGTGTGCTCACTTTGGCTCACTGCAAGTGTGTGTTGACCTGCCACGCTGGTAAAGTTTTCGGGCTGACCCTCAGCCAAGATTTAACGTCCACGGACCTGTTTTTCACATTGCTTCATAGAAGGACCCCCATAAATACAAATGTGGCAACGGTGGGGCTCGAACCCGCGCACCTGCTATGTGTCTCCTCCGATTGCGAGGCGCAGACTTAAGCCACCACCACGCCACCGGGCTTGACACCTGCCACGCTGGTGCTCGTCGTTGAACTTGAGCCTAGACACTTCAGCCAGCTGATCAGTCAACCCGGCGCGCTCTGCTCAAACAGTCAACAACGACACGCTTCTCTCCCTATCGCTTTCTCTCTCACTATTTGACGTCGTGGTGTCCTCTCCCATAGGAAAGAGAAGCGGAAATTTCACCAGTTCTCTCCTACACGGCCGCCGCCTCCGTCCACGTCGACACATTCGTTCCGTCATTCGCCTACTTACTGTATATATATATATATATCTATATATATATGTATATATATATATATATATATATATATATATAGTGAGAGAGAGAGAGATATGCATGCATGCAGTTGTTATGTTGTGGTCGGTTCCTGTATTCTTGTCGAGGGAATCGAAATCGAACGCGGTGAACCATTGACGTGTACAGACACGGCCTGGCCGTCAACCTGTCGTCAGCAAAAAAGAAAAAAACAAAAAGACAATTTTCTGCCTGCTGCATAGGTCGGCAGGTGGTAGCGAGATAGTACATTACTTATGTACTTACTGTCTAGGCAGTCTAGACGAGTTACTCTACCTAGGGAGTGATTAGTTTCATAAGATTGCAACTTTAGCAACGAGTTGCTGTGTGCTTTGACTCTGGCTCTGGTGTGTTGCCGACTGCAGTGAGTGGCTCGACCGGGACCCGACGGAACCGGGACAAAACGAGTCGAGATTCTGTCAGGTGTTTTCACATCTCTGAAGGAACTAGACAAGGAATAAAGGAATGCAGCATTGAAGGAAGAAAGACAGTAGTAGTAGTAGCAGTAGTAGGGAGATGCGCCTTGCACCGCTGTTGTTTATCAATCAAGATACTAAACAGTACATAGAGCAGTGTTCGGGTGCAAGCACTAGTGATCAGACCATGTGGGCATGGTCAAGGAGGAGGTGGTGTTGGCGTTATTGGAACCGTCATGACCTCACTCTGACGGGCGCACTGAATCGTGTGCAGAAAAGTGCCGCTTGTGTGTATCAGTAGCTAGATAAAACGTAACAGTTTGTTCAATTCAATCAGTCAACGACAACAACAACAACAACAGTTGGTAGTCGAGCGAGGTGGCAAAACGTGTGAGGGATTTCTATCCAAGACACGAAAAATCATTGTCCGGAGACGACACGGTCTACGAAGAGCGATACGACACACACCGTCACGTTAGCCTACTGTGACGCGGGCACTAACGCGAATGCTATCTGTCACCTACGACAGCATTAAGAAGCGCCACTCCTTCTACCACTAGTGCAGCTTAGTGGTTATCAGTTATTGCTAGTACTTTATAGTATTCTATTTTTGTTAAAATAAATTAAACATTTTTTAAACGCCGACGATATACTAGGCGGCGGCGACGACAACAACAAGACGCAGAGCAACAACAACAACAACAGCAACAAGAGTAGCAGCAACAAGAACAACAAATTCAGCACCAGGAAGAAGAGCCAGAACAGAAATAACAACTGCAACGACAATAATAGAACTAACATCAAGTACAGCAACAACAGCAGCAGCAGCATTAACAACAACAAGAACAGGGAAGACAACAAGAGCCGATCGTGTCATTTCAATGTGTCTAGAAGGAAAGCTTTCAAGTCACAATCATCATAACTACTAATTAACAGGGGAAGAACATTAGTAACCATGACGGTGGTGGCGTTGTTGCCGGTGCGACCGGCAACATTCGCTCAGAGAACGCTCATCGCGCGGCCTCGACCAGGTTTCTCCCCGCGAATGACGACGACGAACTGGGTGAATTCGTTTGTGTCTATACTAAAACCCATGCTGACATGTCTGCTCCTGCTGATCGCCTTCTTAGGACAACAGTCGCTAGCGTTAAGCCGTCAACAGCTCAATGAATACAGGTGAGATTGAAGTTCAAGGTTTATACACGCATGCACATCTAGCATGACATAGAATCATCTTTTATTCTTGTTTACCATAAGCTATCTCTTTGGTATCACGTAATTCATCATTTTGCCTTTTTAATCATTCGTCGTTGACGAAACCTCGCTGGATCACGCCCGCTATATCACGGATGTGATCAATATGCTTAGAGATCGCTGTTTTTCGAGTGTAAGTAATAAGTTGACGACTATTTCAACTGGTGACTGAGCCTGGTGATAAGCCGTTCCGGGATCTCGTTCTTACTGCCAAAACTTACGCTATCAAATATCCATAGATCCAGCCACTTTCGGTGATGTGTGGTCATCGTATTCCCATATACGTTGAATCTATGCAATACGTGCAAAATTTGCGCCAAATGGTTGAAGGAAGCATTCTTGAGACTCTGAGAAACCAACTGGTCCTATTTCACTGTGGGCTGTAATCGAATCATGGATTACATATATGCCGAACTCGGCTAATTCCTCTTGCAGCAGGAACAAAGTTTGCATATCTATCGAATGGCTAGATGTATACATCTGACCCGCATGACTGCGCCCCTATCGCAAAATAAAGTCCATGGAAATCGCTGCAAGATGTAGGACATTTTCGGAAGCCTTAGTTCTGTCGTAACGCCGGCCGAACCTTCTTTCGCCACGCGAATTACCATCTTAACAGGGAAGACTTCATTATTATAAAAAAAAATCGAGTTTTAAAAGGAAAAAAAATTACCCTCCTTTTACTATAGCACTCTCCTTTAAAAGTTAAATGTAAAAACTCTAAAACGGCAAACCTTATGTATAATTTTTTGTCGAAACAACAAACAAAAAAAACAAACAAAGTTGCGCTAGACATAACCACGAAGACCATGGCCAGGACATTTATGGTCCTTTTTGGTCTGATAAGAGTTTATCCTATGAAATATTTGGTCATCATTTGCGTTAATCATATAATTAGAGTTTCTTTTCGGGCTGCCTCGCTGAGAGCAACCTCGCAACGATTTGCAACACAACGTATAGGATGATGCGAATTCTGAAAAGGAATTTTCCCGGACACTGCTTCATCAACTCACCTCAATTAGGAAACCATGTACGACCCTATTTAGACAATAGTGTGTGCAGGTCTGTTTCTTTAAGAGCATGGTCCCGCTAACTAAGTTAGCGTTCGTGCTCAGTCACTTGCCCGGCACTTGAGTGCTTGTTATAACGCTTGGGTTCCTTATGGCCGCAAGTAGGTTCATAAGCCCGAGCACATAACTGGAGGAAGTTCGTCGACATACCGTTTACGTTGATATCATCCGCGGAATAAACATGCTTTGAGCCATGTTGAGCCGTTCTCGTGAAAATGTTGCATAACGTATAGAACCATATGCCACTTATGGATTTTATAGCAATAATACATAGTCATTTATTCAAATACGTGGTTGTTCAATCCAAAATTAAGCGGAAATTATTTGAATAGGAGTGAGAGTGGAATTACTTTCATCTGTTATACTGAAGTGGATGGTCGGATATCTTTTCACAAAGGGTGCCATTGTCAGTAAACGCAAATATTCTTTGTGTGAAAAATTGTGAAAGTTAGAAAAGTGGATATGCCAAAACACTAATATATGCGAATATAACAGATAACAGTAATTTCACTCTCACTCCTAAACAATACATCCCCCCAAGCTTTACGACTTCATCAGTTACCCTTCAAGCCCTTCATTTACTTAATTTAGGAACACCCTGCTTATATAGTATACAATATCAATATACATAGAGTGCTAAAATTAAGCAATTAATTTATTTACAGATTTTGTGTGTAGCTTTTATACAGTTCGTTGCCGCGTCTTTTTAGCATGGCTGAAGCTCCACTCTGTCAAATTTTAAATTCAAAGTTTAAGTTGATATCTAGGTCATACCTATTCAATATAAATATTATTATTCATATAAATGTATGTGCAATGCATCGGACAATAATGCTTAAAAAAGACGTGTGCTGTAGCGATATATATATACGTGACCGCAGGATATATATATATATATATATATAAACGAGTCCAGGCATACACTAATATCCACATATATTACTCTCATGTCGAATCGCACTGGTATGTTTCTTGTTGACCGCACTGTATCCTATAACAATAATATCACATTGTGATCAGTGACAAGTGTCCAATTTTCCTTACAATTGTTTAATACAGGTTCCAAGATTTTATTACTCTCTGTGTCTAATCTCTAAAATAGCGGGTGAGTTCACAGCGTTCTGCTATGGTGTACACTTCTCAATATATTAATAATATACACATAAAGTCTTCTAATGTTGTATCGCATTGGTATGTTTCTTGTTGACCGTATTGTATCCTATAACAATATATATATTACCTATGTAATCTATGTAATTTAATGGCATCGATATATATGTATATATCGATGGGATTTGGATATTTTATTTATTGAATATATATTGAATATTTTACTTCATATATACTTCATATATATATATATGAAGTAAAATCAAATATCACCTACGAGTGTCTAATTTTCCTTCGCTACACTTGTATACATGTACAGGTTCCATGATTTTAGTACCCTCTGTGTCTGATCTCTGACAGAGCGAGTGAGTTCAGAGCGTCCTGCTTTAGTGTACACTCTTCAAGGTTATGTGGTGCCTCTACTGTCTGCGACACCGGAAGACTAGAAAGTTAAGCCAATCGTTTAATATCATTGGCACTTTAAAAAGCGTATCGTCTCACACCAAACGATGGCTCGCCCAGGTGATGCTAATCGAGAGCTTCTCTGTAGATCGTGCGAGTGCCAACCGGTCTAGTGAAACGTCTTTTAAAGTCTTTTAACTGTCGGTCATTCTTTGGATTGAATTACTCGGTTGTACGCAAGACATGTGAACATCGGTTCACGTGCCGGTCAACATGACCATTAGCTGGGTGGTACAGCTTTCTCCTGCGCCTATGACTAACGAACGAAATTATGTGAGAAAGTGGTGTCTATTACGTAAGTGTGACGATAGCTTTGTGCATACTTCGGTGTCATTGGGAAGGCTACCATTTTTCAGAGTGCATCATTGCCTCTACTAAGAAAAGTTACCTTTTGTATTAGAAGTACCCTTGCACGGCCAAGAACGGGCAGAATGCGCAATGCTTTGTTATCTAAGTGTATGGTACAATCATTATCTATCTCCGCCCGCTCAAAGGTAGAATCGGAAAATGGCCCAATGCTTCATCGAGCTTGTCTAACCTGGCCCACTGTACACAAACAATTGGTTAACTAGGGTTGTAGTGAGGAGTGTTGGGCTTGAAAATTGGTTCACCGCGTTTACAATAACAGAAATTGAAGCTTGCCCTGTTTAGTTTTCGTCTGCATGACTTAGACATTGCATTTTCCAAGGAAAAAACGAAAAAAGAAAAGCACGAAAGCAAATCAGCGTCAAGCGAAGTGAAACACATTCCAGTGTTTCCTCCTCCTCAAGTACTGTCCTCGACCACACCATCCACTCATCTATCGATGAGCGTTCGTCATGGAGCTTCGTCCGATGTCTTCGTCATAATGTTGTCTGTTGTTGTTACTGTTACCATTGTTGCTGTTACTGTCGTTTTTGCTGCTATTGTTGTCGTTGTTGCTGTTGTTGTTGTGGTCTAGTCGACGACGGCAGCAAAGCCATAACCGTCATAGTCCTGCTCAATATGGTTGTCGGCATCGTCGTCGTCGTCGTCGTTGTTGTTGTTGTTCCCGTTGACGCCGGACGCGGAGGCCGCCGTCGTCATCATCATCATCCTATGCGCCCGGTTCTCGTGGCGCGTTGCCGACGCGCGGTTCTTGAACGCCGCGTTGCACCGGGCGCAGCGGAACGCGCGCAGGTCGCTCGCGTGGATGAGCTGATGCCGGGTGAGTCCGCTCTTCTGGGCGAACGTCGAGTCGCACTGGTCGCAGCGGTACGGCGTCTCGCCGGTGTGCGATCGTTCGTGGCGCTTCTTCGCGCTGCCGTGGTTGAACGTGCGGTCGCAGTAGTCGCACTGGAACGGCTTCTCGCCGGTGTGCGTCCGGATGTGCGCCGCCAGATTGTTCGAGCTGCCCGCCGTGTACGGGCAGTGCGCGCAGCTGTACGGTCGCGGCGCGTCCGAGTGGTTGAGCCGCAGGTGCGTCTTGAGGTTGTCGCGCTGCCGGAACAGCTTGCCGCACAGCTGGCACTCGAAACGCTCGCCGTCGTGGATGCGTTCGTGCCGCATCCGGTGGCTGTTCTGCGAGAACGTCATCCCGCAGATGCGGCACGCGTGCACCTTGCGCTCGCCGACGCCGTGCACGATGCGTCGGTGGCGGCGGAAGTTCGACCGGTGCGAGAACGCCCTCGAGCAGATCGTGCACACGGCAGCCGGGGGAGCGGGGGCGCGGGCGGCGGCAGCCGGGGCCGGAGCCGTGGCGGCTGCGGCGGGGGTTGTTGGAACGTTCGGCCCTCGCGGCGACGACGACGACGACGTCGTGCTGGGGGTGGTGAGGGCTGTGGCACGTGATTTGCCCCCGGAAGACGTCATCAGGTTTCTTACCGTTGGTGGTGGCACTGGGGGTTTTGTCGCTGTCGTTCCAGCTGCTGATGCTGCTGCTGCTCCTGTAGTTGTTGATCTTGCTGATGTTGCTGCTGGTACTGTTGTGCTTCTTGACGGGGGTTGTTTTGATCGTGGTATTGCTTTCGCTGCTCGTTTTGGTGGGGGTAGAAATCGTGACGATGGTGCTACTGCTGCTGCTGCTACTGCATTTAACGCCGGCGATCTTGAGTGGGGTATAGATCGTGGTGTTGCTATTGTTGTTGCTCCTGTTTTGAATGGGGCTTTAGATCGTGATGTTGTTTTTGCTGCTACTAATCTTAATGGGGGTATAGACTGTAATGATGGTGCTGCTGCTGCTGATGGTCTTGACGGGTGTATAGATCTTGGTGTTTCTGCTGCAGCTGTGGTGGTTCTTGGTGCCAGCGTCAGCTCGGTGCTTGCCAGCATTACGTTTCCTGCCGTCTGGTTCGCAACCCACACCGGCGTCCTCCCAGAGCTATAGCTATCCGAGTCGTCAAAGTAGATATCATAGTCATAATCTGAATCAATGATTTCATGATAATCATTGTTCACATTGGCGTCATCTTCATCATCATCGTCGTCATCATCATCATCATCCTCGTCATCATCGTCGTCATCACCCTCGCTAACTACGATATAATCATATCCATCATGAAGGCGTTGTTGTTGCTGCTGCTGTTGTAGTTGTTGTTGTTGCTGATGTTGTAGTTGTTGTTGTTGCTGTCGTTGCTGCTGCTGCTGCAGAAGCAGTGCCGATCTATGACGCATGCTGTTGTTGTTGTTGCTGCTGTTGCTGTTGTTTTTACGGCTGAGACTGTTCACGTGTGACGACATTACTACCTTGACGTCTGAGGACGTCAACATGGGGCGCAGACTGCTTGTCGACGGCATTGTCACAGCAAGTTGTACGGTTTTACCGACAACAACGACCACAACAACAATTACAATTATCACTACTACCACCTCTAGCTACCTCTACCACCAACACCAACACCACCAATTAGAGGCGTGAGAACTGAGGACTGAGACGCGTCGATCCGCGAATAATGAATGTTGTGTCCTTGTTTTTCCTCCTCGTCTCCAGCAGCTCTTCAGTCGTTTGTCGTTCGAGTCGTCTGTATGTGTCGCATCCATACGCGCCGTACTCCAATAGGCGCTCGGATCGACGTAGCTGGCCTGCGACAGTTTGCTTCCTTTCTCCTCTCTTCGGAATCTTCGTCGGGTGAAGCTCGATGAAGTGGGTGAATGGATGGCCTGTCGGCACTTCCTTGCCTTCGTCACTCCAACGGACGTCGGTGTTGGTGGTGGTGGTGGTCGGAACGAAGAGTCGCTTCGTAACCACGGTACGCCCCTGTGACAATGTTACACGAACCTCCGATGTCGACACGAACCCATGCGTCGTGCCGTGTCGTGCTTCCGTCGAGAGGATCCTCCCTCATAAAGCTGATTGGCGGTTGGTTGGTTGGTTGGCAAAAGAATAAGCTAACGCTTACTACACGCTTCAATCTGCTGCCTCGAAATCGAGCGAGCTGTTTGCATCAAATCGACGGGAGTTGTCGATGTTATCTGTTTGTGTTGACAGCCGGCGGTGGAGAGTACCGAAGCCATCCGAAGCGAGTTTGGGAAAGGGTCCTAGGCTGAGCGTACCGTGCTGCTGCTGCTGCCGCTGTTGCTGCTGCTGCTACTGCGAGGAGGCCCGCGGAGGCTGCGTTCCACCGAGCTCTAAGCGCGACAGTGCGCGAGGTCGCCCACTGACCGAGTCACTAACTCATCAGCGTGAAGACGGTTGGAGGAGGGCTTCGTTGGTTGTCTTGGTGGAGATTGAATATCGTCTCCAATGTACAGTTTTTTTGTTGTTGTTGTTGATGTAGTAACGGGACATTGGCGTAAACTTCTCCTTGATAATTACATATAACGGTTTATTGACGTAAACTTCTCCTTGATAATTATAAAGAAGTCAGTTCTGTACTAGATAACTGTTCCGTATAGAATAGAGGCGAAGTCGCGTTTTTTGTAGAGACCATCCAGCATTAACAGCACCAGCTTTGGACGAAGTATTTTCGCCGGAGAGCTCTTCTAGATTGAAAACAAAACGTACATCATAGGCGAATTCGCTCGACGAATAAGGTGTAGCAGTCCCCCCCCCCTCTTAAATATGCATGTATTATAATTGCAATGGCGAAGATTGTTCAATTTCGTCGCGAAGCATACGTCTTGGAAGTGATAGTTCTCAAAACGTGCAGATTTAGGCTAAACTTAGACTAAACTAAAATTGCTATAGTGAACTCTCGATGAAAAACACATGTGTACCGTTGAGGTTAGTCCAGCATTTCATTTGTAAAATTAGGCGACCAGTAGTATTATATTAAAAAAAAGCGATTTGTTCTGACGACGGACATTTGTAGAAGCACGTAGTTTGATTAGTGCAACAACCGAATAATTTGAACACGATTGTTATAATGATAATGGATGACCACCTGGTCACGAACGAGTTAAGGTCTGTATCCGCTTTGCGTAGCGCGATTTTCATATTTAAAACCTTATGCAGCCGAGTTCGGAGCGCATTCTTTCTTGTCACATTAAATCGTGGCTTTAAGACGAATTCTGCTGATAATAATGTTTGGTTATGAGTTCTAAGCAAGCACTAGCCTTAGAGGTATTCGGTTATTTTTTATTCGACGTCGACAAATGCACGTACAAGCTTGCATAGTAGCCATGCACGCCCATTACACTATTGTAAAGACGAGGTGACGGCATATGCCTTACGAATTTGGCCTGTACGCTGTTTGTCTGTTCTGTTCTGCTGAACAGTTTTCTGTGAGGTTTTGATGTAGGAAGCTAGGTTTTACCAGGTGGGGTTCTCATGGTCCTTGATCATGAAACAACGGTATTGTGTGTTAAGTAATTTGTAGTTTTGTTTGCTCATCTGCAACGAGTTTGGCTAGACGTGACCAAATATGGCTTTTCCTAATATTTTTGATATATCGAAGTGGGAAAATATTATTTAACTTACGAACGTTTTGGCAATTGCTGTTCCCCCAGTAAAATCCCGCTTAGTTTATTGAAATTAATAGGTATTTTGTTATATCTCCGGAAAGGGAGATCCATCTTCTATTTTTTCTCCGTCTTTCTCCATGAAAATAGGACTTGAGTGGTATGTTTATATATCTTCTTCTTCTTTCACATTACACAATTTGTGTCATAATCAATAAGCTTATTGTAAATAATTTTACGTGAGTCATTCTGCAAGTTATAAAATCTTTATTTAAAAAACAATAAAACGGTTTCTTATTTCACGACGTAGTCTTTGTACAGCTGCGCACAATTACTCTACTGTGTTCCAAATGTTTGATCTCTTTAAAAGAGAAAGAAGTCTTAAGGTAAAATGTACTTAATGATTCGCATGTTAATAGACGTTTAGAATATGCGCCTATTTGTAGATTAATAGACAAATAGTGTCCATGTATAGCTAGATTTATGTTGCCGGAATTATCCCTGCGTTTGATCATTTTTCATTTTTTTATAATCTTTAGGCATCGGCACTTAGCCCAACAATACGTTAATGACATAATTACTCCACAAGTCTGGTTGAGACCTTCTAAACTTGATCTCCCTTGAGGACAAGCTCAGCATACTTTGTTTCGAATGCAGAGGTGGAGTCCGCCGTTTTCACTTTCATTGGTAGCGTGCTTCAGGCGAAGGGTAAAAATCAATAAAGATTTGGGACAGAGACTCATTCACTTCAAGAGTCAATTTGCACTTTGGCAGGAAAACGTTCACCCGCTACGACCTGTCCTGACTGGACGGTTAAATAAAGCAAACTGGCAATTATTATTATTATTGGCCCGCGGGGCGTCTATTACCACTGCTTTGTATTTTGAGGTGCCGTTATAGGTCGTAATATCGCTGTTATTGCTGCCAGCTAATCGTGGGATCCTTGTGTAACGTAACGTTTGTAGGGAACGAGTTCGCGCCACGTTCACACATGGCTATGATTCCTACATGAGGTATGCGTTTCCACTCGACGAGCTCCGGCCGCTGTCCTGCGATGGATTCGACACATGGGGCAGCAACTCTCTGACACTTATTGGTAAGTTCAGTCCGTTCATATACGTCATCGGTACATACTTTCTCTAACGGTGGCACTCTTGCACGTTGCGCCGTGGTACGATCGTACGTCTCTCTTTTTACGGCGCTATGTATCAATATAAAGGCCGAAAACACCTGGACTGTTACCAGAATGGTTAGGAGCCTAGAATGGTTGCATTCTCTTGACACATTGACGCTTACTAGCCTACTTTTTGCCTTCCAATATTCCCGCTAGCGTTTAGCAGCGGCAAGTAACAACAACAATAAGAACAACAGCATCAACAACAACAACAACAACATCAGCAGCAGCAGCAACAACAACAACAACAGCAACAACAACAACAACACCCGCAGTAACAACAATACCGCTTAGTCGATTTAACTCAACGGACACCTTAATTAAACAACGTCTTGTTCAAACAGACAAATAGCAATGTAGCGCCGCTAGCAGAGCGTGAATGACCTCGGCAGTTCAGCTGAGTGCACGGTTGTATGGCCGGATGTATGCTACTGCCTAAAACATAAGAGAAAAAAAACTTGCTGAAAGAGCAGGTTGTTTCTGGTGGATTGACGGTTTTCACCGCAGTGCACCTCACTGCTATATGAGGGACGCCTACTGTACATCGTACTGTTCTGACGAATTGGAACCAGTTCTTTCTATCTCTATTCCCTCTCTCTTTCAGCCAGGCTTGTTGGCCTGCCTGCCTGCGTGAGCAGGAGGAGTTCAACCGCGGAGAGACATATTTTAGAGACCACCCTTCACTCTTTGATAGTTACTTTTGTTTAGCAAACCAATAATCTATCTCTAAATGTGATCGTTGCTGCTGTTGCTGACGATGCTGTTTGTGATGTAATTGTTATCTATTGCTGCAGACGCCTTGGACACGTTGGTCGTGATGGGGAACTACTCGGAGTTTCGACGGGCCGCCAAACTTGTGCTGGCGAATACCGACTTCGATAAGGATCTCAACGTGTCCGTGTTCGAGACCAACATTCGAGGTATGGTTGAATGCGCCGGTCAAGCAGGCTGCAACACGGTCGGCAATCAGTAAGGCTACTCAGCATAAGTGTCTAAATAGCACGATTGATGAGAGAGAGAGCGAGGGAGGATGTCGCAGCGGAAGAGAATTAATTCATTCGAGACCTAACTAAAAACGCGTTTGGGCTACATGTGCCACCCTATGGTCTGAGTCGTGAATATGGTGGTCAGAGAGGGTATGGTCGTTCTTTTGACTCGGAAATATATTTCACGTCTATATATATATATATATATATATATATATATATATATATATATATATATATATATATATATATATATATACATCTGTTTTAATTTATTTATTATTCGCTTGGAATGTATACCTAAATAAACAAGTTACTGTTTTATATCAGGGGATATATATATTATTACAGCACGTGCATACGGAAACCGCATTCACAGCGAAATGAAAATATACGAAAATGTTTCATGAATTTATATGTTATTTCACGAACTTTAACCGACTTAGTGATGGAACCAACCACGATCAAACTTTCTTTTGGCTTAGCCTTTCCGCTGTGTGTATGTGGCTCCTCGAAAGTGTATTTTGGCAAGTACTTTATTCGGACTTTCCTATATAGCGCTTTCAAGCAATTTGCTTCAGGGCCCTATGAGCCTCACCCTTCTTTTTACCCCTCGTGGATGTCCCACCTTGAGAAATGTTGCATTTTCATGTGGTTTTTTCTTAACAACAGGTCCTTGTGACAACGTGGATGAAAGCACATAACCCAAGTGCAGCAACGAAGGGTGTCATCTTTTTTCTAATGTTACATATACACTCCTGACATGTTCGAACACAAAAAATATATCCCTACACTCGAAATCGAACCTGCGATGGAGCACATCAAAAGCTAGGTACGGACGTATTTTGCACTAGCTACCCATACATCACGCCGCAACGTGACGTAATATGTAGGCGAAGTGCAAGACACCGTAGCACCGCCAGCTATGAGCCTTCAGTCACTGTAACCAGAGCACCGCCAGCTAATCGCGTGAGATCAAGAAGAGATTGGCAAGCCATCAGGCAGTTCGTCGGTTTTCGTCAGCTAAGTTCGTCTTGGCTTTAACACGGTAACAGGCCGGCCGCTTTACTTTTCTTAACGTTTGCAACCGTCGTCGAGTTGAGTATTTAGAATCGAATTGTTCTATTATATGGAGGCAGTGAGGATCCCAACGATTATCATACTATAGTATAAACTCTTGTTTTCAGTTGTTGGCGGTCTGCTCTCAGCGCATCTCCTATCAAAACGAGCCGGCTTTGAGCTAGAGGACAGCTGGCCATGTGAGGGCCCGTTTCTTCGAATGGCCGTAGATGTCGCTAAAAGGCTACTTCCAGGTGAGCAGTGCACAGGCTCTATTTCGTTTGAACACACACCTACAGACTATTAACTTCCAGCTTACTATTCAGCTTTATGTTAGCTTAACTTTTTCGAACCTGAACAGTTCTACTACGGTACTCTATTTTTGGACGACGTAGGTCTAGTTACGGCGCATACGCGTGGAACTAGACGCGTGGAACTAGCTGACGACGTTTAAGATGTTCTCTAACTACTAAATGATGGAGTGTTTCAGATAATGGTTCGTCGTTGTGATTCATAAGATCATTTGGATCTTTAACTTTAGAATAGAAAATAATTAGATAGAACATTAAGTCCTAGTAAAGGGATATTGATAAAAGCTGGAGGACGGACATAGCAACTATATTGGCACTACCTTGTAGGGTACGTATAGTAGCGAACATAGGCTATTTTGATGGAGAAGCAATTTGGCCGCTAATTTGATGGAAGTGCAAGTTGGCCATGTGCCGGGTAAAAAGCCATTAATGCGCTCTGTTTTAGGGATCGAGGGTTTTAGGGGTCGAGGGCGTCGAGAGACGCCTCCTCATATCATTTATTATGTTTAATATTACCGCCAGTATTGAGTTCGTGTGTGTTTGACCTTTTTCGTGTGCGTATGTGTATTTGCGTTTCTCTGCCTGGCTGTCTGCCTGCCTTCGTACTCATGTATCATCGTCTTCGATCCACTCTCATCTATGGGAGTTTAGCGTTTAACACGTCGACGGGTATGCCGTACGGAACGGTGAATCTGCGTCACGGCGTTCCGCAAGGCGAGACGACGGTCACGTGCACTGCTGGCGTGGGCACGTTCATCGTCGAGTTTGCTGCCCTGTCACGATTGACTGGCGATCCCCGATTTGAGCAGGTTGCCGTCCGATCGCTTCATGCACTCTGGGCGACGCGCTCAAAGCTCGACCTCGTCGGAAACCATCTAGGTGAGCTGGACGCACCTGTATTGAGTCCATTTCTTCGGCAGCAATCAGTCAACTTCTTAGAGTCCACCTTTTTCGCTTGGTCACACAGATTTGACGTTAATTTGGCACTCTTGAGTGGCTAAGTGCAGTACGTACAGCAGTACAGTACTGTACAGCAGTTCGTCCACAGAAACAATAGCACTTACACTTTCTTTGCATTAATTTGCGGTTGTTTTGTTAAAATTACGAAATATTTTTTACCATTTCCAAGATATACTTTCCTAGCATTTTTATAGCTGCTAACAACGTGTTTTGGCAGGTATCTGCAAAGTCTGTGTATGCATGTATCATCGCAATGACCGTTCTCGTGGGGCTATGGTCGTGCGCCATCTTTTATTGACGTAAACGTGCTTCCCGTTTATTGCATTTGTCACGGAGGATTGTCATTCTCTTAGATATTCAGTTACCTTTGATCGGACGCCATAAAATCTTTTGCAGAGTGGCTTGCTAGTCTTGAATTTGTCTTGGAAAGATGAACTGAAAGCAATCTCTTAAATGCAAAGCAGTGCGCTTGCCATTATGCCAACTTGTTCGAGTAAATATCCACGTAGGTTAGTGGGCACGTGTGACATGTCCATACTATTGACATAAGTGTTGTTATTGTACTTGTTTCCGCAGACGTCGAGAGCGGCAAATGGACCGCAAGCGACGCATCTATCGGCGCCGGAGTTGACTCGTATTTCGAGTACCTGGCCAAGGGCGCTCTCGTGCTACGCGAGTCCTGGCTTCTCGACCAACTTGAGGTATATCGTGCGGCCATCAACAAGTACATGCGCCGCGATGATTGGTACCTGCTCGTACGCATGCAGACCGGCGAACCCACGATGCCCTACTATCAGAGCCTCGAGAGCTTCTGGCCAGGAACGCTGGTGAGTTCGGGTTTGTTCGTAATAGCTCGTCTCCCTGTGTTGCACTGCGCTGGATGATATTAGCCGGCCGAATGAGATAGGCGTCCGCGTGATCTGCTCCTCGTACGAATACTCGTACATCTGCTTTTGCATCTGTGAACCCACTTTTATTTAGTAAACTAAACCAGTACAGATGCAATCACAAATTAGCAGAAGCAGTATGATAAGTTGCTGCTGGTGAGAAATGCGTGTTGCTCCATGTCACATACAGAACATATATCACACATATATTACATACATGATCGGTAGAATGTGTATTGGTGTACCTTTATTGTCGTAATCTTCGTGCGTTTAAGCGTGAGCCTAGTAAATCCCTTGCTGCTAACTTTGCAAAGCTCGGAGGCAGGCTACGACGACTCTAATCATGCGATAGTGACTAATAGTGTCTGTGTACTTTGTGTGTGTGTTTTTTTCCGTGTGTGTGTCCACCTCCCGGTTGGTGTGCCATTGCGGCGTGCCTGCGGGAATAACTTATTCATGGCAACGATCATTGACCTATTCTACCTACACTTCTGCGTACCAGAGCCTGCTGGGCCATATAGAAGATGCTCGTCGATCTCTCTACAACTATCACCAGGTGTGGAAGCAGCTTGGCTTCATTCCTGAGTTCTACGATATCTCACGTTCGCAGCCACAGGACAAACGGGAAAGCTACCCACTGCGGCCTGGTCAGTTATTAGCACGTTTGTTATACATTCGAGGACGGATCAAAGGTTTTCGATACATATTTCTAAAAAAATATATATGATTTATCTTCCAAAGTGCTTTTGTGCCCTTAAAAATAGCTCTCCCCGCTGTAATGCACTTGTGCCAACTTCTTTTCCATTCTTCAAAAACAAAATGCCAAACGCGACTTTTGGGATAGAGTTGAGTTGCTCCTGCGAAGTTTGCTTTATTTACTCAATCTCCATCATTTTCAATTATTTCTTTTCATCCACGGGAACAGGAAACGTCGCGGTGAACGGTAAATAGGGTGGTTGCAGAAATAGAAATACCGAGTTTTTCATTAAAAAATCCGAAATCAGTCCATTTCTTCAAAGAATCCGAAGAGAACCTTGGTGTCAGATCTGCTCTGTCTGAATTTCTACGACCGACCTTTTTCTTGGAAGCACCACTGGAAGGATTGGACTTTGGTCTCAATGTCGTAGCCATATATCCATGACTCGTCTTCTGTAAGCACACTCTGAGGCAATCCAGAGACGTCTGCTACCGTCTGGAGGTTCAATTCGGGTATTTCCCAACGCGCGTTTAAATTATTTACTGGAAATTAAACATTTTTGGAACGAACTTCACCCCGAGTCTTCTAGCGCATAAAATATCGGCCAATATTGTTACAACTGATCCATAAGATATCCCTCAGTTCCTCATCTATCTCCCTTCCAGTAACTCGACGATTGTTGAGTAGGATGTCATGAAATTTATCAGCGTTTTCTTCTGTTATTGAGGTCAATGGTCATTCTGGGTCACCTTTGGCCTCTTCACGTCTGTCGCAAAATCGAAAGATTTGTTTCGGGGCTGCTTGATTGCCATTTGTAACATTCTCACCAAATTGGAATACATTTGATTTTTACACGTAACTTGATGCAGATTCGTTGCTCCTCCATTTTTGGCTCCTTAGAAATCGCCAAATCTCGTTTTCTTCACTTCTTTGAACCAAACTCAAACAATAAACGCTGAAATGTAGCCTGTGTGATGAAAGGCGCCTCTAAGCAACACTCTAAACAAACCGAATAACATTAATGGTTTTGGTTCATTCTTAAAATTCAAAGTACTAGAACTTGCCGATCCGTCCTCGTTTTTAAGGCTTTTTTTAATTTAATTTATTCGTGAATTTATTTATAGGCTTGTTTCCTATGACTATCTCAGAATTAGACAAAACATCGAGCCATGTCATGTACCAAGTTGTAGAGCGCTTCTCTTATGGCGACTTTGTTTCATTTTGCTTTGAGAAAGCGATACCTTAGTTTGCCGCCTACCATCTAATGCTCAATAAGAGCCTAACTGTCTGAATGTGCACTTCACTTTAATAATTTTGCACAATTTCATTTTAGTTGTTAAGAAGGAAAATATGTATATTTTCCTTCTTAATAACTAAAAAGGAATATAAATGTTTACTTAGATGCACTGGAATTACATTTAACAGAGATTGTTTTTTTTTATTAAATTACCTGTGTCTGGCTGTTATAGAGTTTATTGAAAGTGTGATGTACCTGTACCAAGCTACAAAGGACCCGCATTTCCTCCAGATGGGCGTCGACGTTCTCACTTCGATCGAATACTCCGCCCGGACCGAATGTGGTTATGCGACGGTTAGTGCACTGGTTTCGTAACAGCTGTTTTGACAACATTTCTTGACAGGGATACCTGTATATATTGAGAAAATATAAACGGTAAACGAGACCGCCCGCCGACGGCTTGCTTCTCGTGCTGATATGCAAATGTGTTTCAGAAGTATCTATTTAATTTAGTAGTCCCGTTCTAACTTGCGGATTGTTTCAACAAACCCATCGGAAATATGTGACAGTTTACACTGAGGCTAGCATTCTAGTAAGCAAATTAAATACTACATATTTGAAGCAAACACAATAGTATAGTGTCGAGTGTTAACGCTGGAAGCGATTAATCGCACAATGGCTATATCGGTGGTATGATACGTTACAAACGAATTTTCACCCAGTGAAGACGAGTAGCGGATAAACTCAATGAGTATACCACGCTTATACTATATCACTTTTCTTTTCTCATTCGGTTTTGGTGAGCAGCTGAAGAACGTAGCCACTCACTTGCTTGAGAACCGTATGGAGTCGTTCTTTCTCGCAGAAACGACCAAGTATCTGTACCTGTTGTTCGACGTCGATAACTTCGTACACAACCCGTTTCGAACGTATGACGCGAGAAACGTAACCACGCGCGACGGCTATACGAGAGAGTGTATCTTCGATGCGGGTAAGTAGACTTGCATCCGTTACCAACCAAGATCAACTAACTGTTAGACTCGCTCATGTTGACCATTCTTCTTTAATAATGAGATAAAATTAGGCATATTTTTGTAAACATATTTTTTTTAAAAAACTCGTATTACATTATACATCAGCTAACCAATGACCGCTCAAGTAAGCACTATTAGCGCAAGAAATTTTATCTACCACTCCCCTGTAGAATGCGGTGATCGGTTACCACAATATATATATATATATATATATATATATATATATATTTATCGATGCTCTGGTACTTCCTTACCTTGCCTGCCTCGGCGAGAGCTAAACCATGACCGCATCATGCAACTTTAAGGCCACCTTAAGGAACGAGGCTTGTTGGGGTGTCCCTGCGGATAGACTGAGGTTTTGCAACGCCTCTACTGTAGCCAGCTGTCGCTGAGCCTCTCAAGAAGCCCCGGGGCGAGCGAACAATCTGCATCTCCGAACAAGTGGTTGAGGCGCAGTGGTTGAGTGTCTACGAGATTAAGACCCTAGACGCCGAAGAATCGAGGGTTTGGCAATAGCTAGCCGACCGTTATCCACCGCCCGCTGCAGGGGACGTAAATTTGGGCTACTGCCGTCGTCAAACCGTCTCCAATTAGGAAAGTCACGAAGGATTTTCCGAGCGATAACCACTTATGAGCGGGTGTCCTTTCCGCCATCGGGAAGGCGGAAACTAAGGAAAGCCTGGCCGTGTCGTCATTGCGTTCTGCGACTGAGTACAGGAACCCAGCGACTACTCGGCTACTTGTCTACTTATTGACATCGGTGACAACGATACGGTGACTGCAAGCGGCGTGTGATATCTTGAATAGCACTGTCTACCATAAATCGAAAGCTCAAAGGTTGAGACTCGTCGTAATTTTTTTGGGCAACTCCTACGTACTTGATTGCAGAATTCTCCTTGTAAACAAAAGTCCGCAAGTTGGGCAGAGAGCCCTGTCAGGGTCGGAATGCCCGGACCGCGGGCTGGCAAGCTTGCAGTAAGGTCTGCTGTCTTTGTGTTGTGTATTACAAGGTGAACTCTCTTTTTTCCCACCACGAGAAGCAGCCCCATCAGGGGTCGCAATGCCTTCTTTAATAGTACTGCAGGAGGTCAGTCACCCCTGAGAGCGCCGGACTGGTGTCGGCGGTCTGGCGGAACTTATTGATCCGCTGCAAGCGAAATCCCCCTGATCATGGTAGCGTTGGTGAGGCCCTGTATCTCAGGCGACGAGCCCCTTTGGATAGAAGCTGGGGGACAACGCGCAGCTTCATCGATTATCGCCTCGGTGTAATCCGCTCTAACCTATTGGAGCATGCGACCTTCCTGCTCTTCTCGCCTAAATAAGCCAGCCGCGGGCATCGGGCGTATCCCACCCAGTGAGGTCGCTGGCAGTTTACACACCTTTGAACGTTACGGCCGAAATCGGTAATATGGTCCAAGCCTCTGTAATAAACAGACGCTGGAGGCTGGCAAGAAAAGCTTAGGATTACTTCATCAGCGGTACTCTCCGACGCGCTTGGTTATCTCAGACTTCCTCCAATTCGCGGCAAATCTCGCCTCCGGTGAAGGTGATGACCCCTCGACCCTAGCGATAAATAAGGTGACGGCAGGGCAGGCAACCGGGGCACTCTCTTAGGCTTGACACTGTAAACAGCATATTTACACCCTTTTCTTTTTCACCAAGACCGCAATTGACTCGGTATCACCAGCGATTTTACTGATTGGCGACACGGCGTACATCTCCTTGAAGATTGTAAGCACTTTACCTTCAGAAAATAGTAGAGTATCCGATCCGACGGTTGGTTGTATCCAAATGGTAATCTTGAACAAATTGATGGTCAACTTCGATGTCACACCGGAGCTTACATATGACACTACGTATCACTGTCGTCGTTGCCGGTGGCAGCGCACTTCATCTCACTTTCGGGCATGGGGGCGCGGCCGCCTCTGCCACAGCGCAGTCTGCCTTAATTGTGTTGTTCTTAACACAGGCGGTGACCGTCCTCAATCGTGATATATCCAGCGAATCAGGTGGCTTATCCTGACCGAAAGTCGCCCACTTCGGCGTGTCTGTGCCGCAAAAAGCGTCTGAACACAACTGCACTAAAAAAAAACAGACCTGGGAAAGAGACCCGGTGCTGCTGAGTGGTAGTCGATGACACTTCGACCCGGCCACAGCGACCTGTTGGTTCGCCTTAATCCGAAAGGTACAACGTCTTTCGCCGCAACTGGGTGTAAGCCTATTATCTGCGAGAACGCTAGCAAATCGAAGACAGTCACCCGGAGTGCCTGAAAGGGAACGGATCTCTCAAACACACGACCCAAATATCCTCCGGCGTGCACAATCCTTCATTGTGCACGCCGGAGGATATTTGCGTGGTCGGCACCAGGTAAGCCCCGTATACACTCCCAACTCTGTATGTCGGTTTGCCCCGTATACACTCCCAACTCTGTATGTAGCTCCGCGGACCTTCTAAAGCGCTAGGCTTGGACGGGATTTGTCTTTCGTCCCTCCGTAAACTCCCGTTAGAAGTAGTCTGTTGTCTTCTTAACATACTATTATTTAGCGATATTGCCACAGCCCATGAAACTGCTCGCTTAGCGTTTACCCTAAATTAACAATCATCATTTATTTATTGCATCATATGTATGGTATGTAAATATACATATATATATCATTGTAATAAAACACAGGTTTATAGATAAGTAATAGAGTCACAGCAGACGATATCGTCATGTACAGTCGTTACAAGTTGGAGTTGCAGCGAAGCATACGCACCCTGGAGGGGTACTGCGAGAACAACGGCCTTAAGATTAACGCCGAGAAAACAAAAGCTATCAAATTTAGACCTAGGAGACCGCTTGCTCAATCCGATCGCTTAGAACTCAGAACTGGTACAGTCGAGTTCGTTAACACTTTCTGTTACCTTAGGGTTAACTTTTCGATGAAGGGCACAACCTTTGGACAACACATCGCCGAACGAACCAGAAAAAGTCCAGTCCCGATGTCTACAATCGAAAAGCCCCAACAATTATCCCTGACCACATTAAAAGCACTTTTTGACCTGAAAGTTGCTTCGGTGGCGGCCTACGGCATCCAGGTCATATGGGAACACTTCAGCCTATCACAGCTAGAAAAACTAGATAAGGTTAAGCCTACGTTTTTCAAGCTAGCCATTGGGTTGTCACGAAATGCGAATAACCGTCTAGTTTACCTTATGACTTCTACTCAACCACTTGTAGAAAATTTAGTAACTAGATTTCGTCTCTCAGAAACTGCTGCTCTTGTTCAGTTTAGAGAAAACTTTATGAAAAAAGTTCGAGCAGTTTCCGGAAGCTTCTTTAATTCGCCAGCAATGGTGACACAGAACTGGCAGAGACCACTACAACCCAACCGACATCTCGTGACCCACTATTCACTTCACGGGTTTCACCATAAACTCTGCCATCGAGGAGGCTTCCACGACGCATCGACGCACACATTCGTCGATACGATTATCACTACAAAAGTCAAAAAGTCGAAGTCAAACCTCAAACCGAACTCTGCCGAATCTAACGGGCAAAAAATGATATATATATATATATATATATATATATACACGCATACCATATGCGACGTTAGGTAAGTGCTCCTTATTTGACTATACTCTAACAGGTTATTGAAAGACCCCAAATTAATGGGGCGAGCATGCCGAAAACCTCACATCTTTGGCGGTATAGGAAGTAGTTACACGTGACAATAAATACCTCTTTTCCATCATGATTCAGGTGGTTATCTATTCAACACAGAAGCTCACCTGGTCGATGTTGCCCTCCTGGACTGCTGCCGCCCCGAGTATCTTGCGTTTGATATGCAGAAACATGCAGCGAAGGTGGAAGCAACTCGGAAGGAAGGGATTCGTGATCAGCCGAGTATGCGTCAAAGGTTGATCAACACATTCAGCGAGTACGTACAAACAAAAATATGAATATTAGTATTAATCATAATCATAATTATTACAATAGTCATACATTAGTTTGCGGCGGCCCATATATGTAGCCGTAAGAACAAATTAGATTGGGCTACTAGTAAGACAAATTAATAAATAAAAGCATAGGGAGTTGGAGGCAGGCATTCTTCAGAAGCCACAGCCATGCGTAACAGCAAGCGGTGCTTGACGAAAGTCATAGACTCGTTGCCGAGTTATCGTCTAGTATAGTGACCACGACATATGAGACATTTACTTGGCCTGTTTGTGGAGTGTAGTGGAGCCCGCGCAAAGTATATGCGACGGCCAACGTGATTACAGAAGTCTCTCTGAACAGCGAGAGTGCAGGCTACATTGAAGTTTTGTTATCTACGACTAGATGGTGACAAACATGTGTATGGTGAATTAACCCTTTCAGCGCAGTTTTTGGCGAGCGTTTACAATAAGCTACTGCCGGTTCTTGAACCTTTTTGTTGTAGCATGGCCATATTAAGCCCTATAGATAGTGCGAAATTCTAAAGTAGAAGTAGTAATAGCTATAAAAAAAAAGTAGTTATAAACATAATTTATATTATTATTATTGCTGGTGTTATTACCACATAAGATAGACTCGTATCTCTGTGACACATCCTAGCGGACCCACTATGCTGCACATGAGTCGTGTACAATGATAACACGACATCCATATGCTTTTTCAGTGTTTCAACAACTCGCAACGACACGACGGCTATCGAGTTGGCATCGCATTGTTTCGAGGAACCGCTTGAAGAGGCTGGCCACCGACGTGACGGTGATGCGAGCAGCGTCGATGAATGGTTCTCGTGCTTGGCTCAGCCCACAATTAGCCAGTTTGCCCTCCGAGGACACATTGTTGATTCTCTCGATTGAGCACACGAACTTTTTGCCGTTTCTAGTCCAGGACAGTGCGCCACAATCGTCTCTGCTCTTACTACTACTACTCTTACTTCTAGCACTACTGCCAGTGTAATTAAGAAATATTGTAGAATACAGGCATAGACAGGAAGACGGACACACGACGGTATGCCGTTGCAGCTGTACACTGCTGCCAACATGTAAACTGATAGTGCCTAGGCAACACGAGTTTCGTATGCGCTACTGTAGCAGGAATGCGCAGCAAAAATACACCAATAGTTAGTTTTCTGCTCCTCACGGTGGTGGTCTGTGAGGAGCTGTGTCTGTGAAGACCATGCCTGACCATGCCTCTGATCTGGCGCTCAACTACCTGGCAACTAACTACCACAGTAATGACCGGGTAGCGGCTGGTACGTTACTCGACAAGACTGTGTAGTATGCTTCTGCAAACAAATGAATGATGTACTAGGCTGCTACGGTACTTGCCATCAACGGGCAATCTCTTCTAGTATTTTAAATTACGGATGTGTAAATTAAACTGCATTCGTGTCGTTGTCGAATCGCAAGCGACATATAAACGTATGTCGTATCGGTATGTGTGCATACATTCCGGTCGTATAAGTTCCCTTATAAAGGAGTAAATCGGCAAATTTGGTGCTTATATAAATAATATATATATATATATATATATATATATATATATATATATATATATATATATATATATATATGTATAGAGAGAGAGAGAGAAACAAAACAGGTTAACACGAAGATCGACATTCAACCTAATGTGACTGATATGGCAATTGTTAGTTAGCACTTGCCGCACTAACACAAGGAGCATTGTTAAGAAGCAGCATTCCAAAGAAGAGGCGAGACAGCGGGATTTCACCCGCATTAATTTATCCACGCTTGCCACTCGGAGGACTCGGCAAACCATTTCGTCGACGGATGCAAATAATTGCGCGAGAGAGTTATATAAAAGAAATTCACCCTCAGATGGAACGCCCGTTTGACAGATGCCTTCGTTCGTGGCGTTCCGAACAATATTTTTGCATTCCAAGGGGCCAATGCTATGTATGTGTATATAGACATAATGGTGAATGTATATATATGCAGGGTTGCAACGTAAAAACTAGAGTATAACAGTATAGAAACTTTGGTGATATGTCTCAGTACTTGGCAGTGTTTCGATGGTGTGTACTAGTGAGATAAACTACTCTTAGGTAAGCGATACATTGAAATAAACGATATGATATGTTGATGTTTAATCGTGCCATGTGTATTTGTCGAGTTGAACGCAACGAAGCCACTGAGATCGCAGCGCGAGACCCCTTTTCATCAAGTTCGACACAACTACAAAGTTTTCGGTTAAAGCACTCATCACAGTCGATTAGATCGTAATCACTGTAACGTGCAGATACAAATATGTTACTTGTACTGAAAACAAATATTTACTTTATCACAGCATTTACTACTCCTCTGTGCAGCATACAAATATACACAGTTGCGTAACACAAATCGTTTTAATGTTATTTATAATCAGTAACAATTCTATATATATATATATATATATATATATATATACGTTATGACGAAAATGGTGTTATTCCCTGTGCAATACAGTCCGCAAACGGAAAAAAAAGTTTATCGTTTGATGGTAGCTCATCCATTGAAGTCCACAGCCAAGCACCGCATTTTTCTGGCTCCATCGCGCGAACCTGACAGAAAAATATAAAGACGACGTGTCGTGTTTATTTTTGGCACTAGGACCTACTCATTCTTTTATAGTTTCCATGATGTCCGCTAAGGTTTTTTTAAACGTCAATAGACGGACATTGTGTAAGACACTCTGTCTGTCGATTGACTGATCTAAATTTAAAATGGAAACTTAGTGGACATCATGGGGACTGTAAAAGAATGGGCAAGGGGGACATATATGTATATATATATATTTTTTTTAAACATACCTCTTGGTTTCCGTTGGAATAGTCTATGTATCCTTTCATAAAGATTGTGACGTAGTGATAGCCAACGGCCGGCCGGATACTATTCACGACGTGGACAAATGAGATATCTCGTAGTCTCACTCCGGCTTCTTCCAATGTTTCTCTAGCACAGGTAAGACAAATGAACAAATAAGCATGTAATTTCTCTCTCTCTCCCCCTATCCGATTTATTGCGACTTTCGGAAGCCCCAATAAATAACTGAATAACGTCCTATATACAAACATACATATTAAATGACAACTTTCGCATTGAAACCTAAGGTAATAGGGGGATGTAAACGTGGATGTAACAAAATGCATTTTTTGTCACGACTTTAACAAGTTGTATGCTGCTTACGGTCTCGAATTATGAACAGGTGACTCGACGAGTAAGGTTGTTAGATCATATGGCAGGGCTTTTCAACTACCACACGAACAAAGCTCAATACGACTAAATACACGCCTTAATTGTCTTCCTCTGGTAGAACGCAAAATTATTCCATTATCTCGACGGAGTTATCAGTTACCTATTAGGAGTTCATCAGTTACCTGTAGGCAGTCTGCTCCCAAGTTTCTCCGAATTCCATATGGCCTCCGCACAGCTGGGACAGTCCTGCATCAGGTCCGTTACCTTTACGAACCCCGACCAGGAAGCGCCCAGGATGTCTCTCTGACAGGACAAACACCGCGCAACCAACGCCCGGTCGAGGGCGGCAAGATCCAGTCCCTGCCACAGACAAAACCACTGTCTATCACTTATAACGTCATTGCATTTAGGACCATAGTTCTGTTGCCTTTTAAATTTATTTCATACGTACAGCTAGAGGGAAGG
The DNA here is from genome assembly GCA_003439945.1 of Dermanyssus gallinae. NCBI lineage: Eukaryota > Metazoa > Arthropoda > Arachnida > Mesostigmata > Dermanyssidae > Dermanyssus > Dermanyssus gallinae. The sequence goes on along the minus strand of QVRM01006246.1, from coordinate 198,842 downwards.
CGCCGAACAGGCAAAAATGAGGTAGTTACCTTGCTAAGCTTATGAAGTTCTGAATAAAATCTTCAAATAAAAGCCGCACTTAAACAGAAGTAGGAAATGTTACGGTCAGATAATGTAGTTCTAGTCTTCCCCGAAAAAGCTCAAATAACCTCAAGGTGTGTTGTTAAAAAGGTAGCATCCTCGTAACCCTCTGCGTGTATATATACCGCTACTATTCCTATGATAGAACCGGTACCTGTGGAAGTCATAGCTTTAGGTGACGCCTTTCCCACTGACTTAAACTGAAGTTATTTTTAAAACCCGATTCGTTTGTGGTTTTTGCTGTCAGGTTTTTGTCTGGGTGCTGACCTGCAAAGAGAAAAAGTAGGTCATAAGTTTAAATTAAACCACCATTTTGCCGATATATACAAGCGAAGAAAACACGTTACCTACTGTTGGTGGCAAGAAACGGTGAAGCTGAACCCAACCGAAGCGATTTTTCTCAAGAGGTAGCCGTTCCGCGTTGAAGCAGCTACAAAGTGCACGTTATTTTTTCCACGGCGGCATAATTTAAAACATTTCCGAAAATGTAGCATGCCACCAAATATATAATGGCTGTGATGCAGTGTTAATGCTTTGGCGAATTTGAGTTCCACTATCCTTATTAGCTCTGTCCTATTCCCAAAATATAAAATACTATCAGTACTTGTGCTGTTTGCGAGACTAAAGATTTTTCCCACATAAAACTGCTTATGATTGTATCAGCTATCAGTTTACTTGCGTTTCACATATTGATCACAACTATAACGTATGTACATGTGTGTGCCATAGATTTATTGCACAGCAGACTCTTAATGCATGGCATCCACAATGGAGCACTAAAGAGCATTTAGACCAACACGCCGCCAGCGATATCTGCCTCAGTAAGTGACCCTCTTGCTGGCCTTTTGTAATCTCTTATGCACGCCTTCTCAGGATTTCCAGGGACAGGTAGATAATCCCTTGATAATGAAGTCTAACGTATCCACACCGACGGAACAAAATTACACCATTCCATAGGCTCGAGATATTTACGCCGCTTGTTTGCTTCAGCACGTTCGGTTGCAGAACCCGATTCGACTGAGATGAAGTTACGACAACACATAAAGACCCTGCTGCGTGTGAAACCGTCACATCTAAGGTTAATTAATTCCGGTGCAGCCTTAAGAGTATGACTACTCCATTAAGTTTTATCTCCTCAACAGCACAGGATGCCTCTATGCTCATGCGTGGGTTGTAACCCTGCAAAAAAACTCCTGATTTTGCTAAAAAAAAAGCTATCATATCTATAGGATAGTAGTGTTCGTTAAGCAGCGCGGCCATCGACAGCGTTGGTTGGCGGCTATGCCGAAGCAAGCTAAACACATGGCGCCAAATAGAAGATGCCGCCACCCTACTAACGAAAACGCGGGAAGTCACTCAATGCGCGGGCAATCTCTGAGTATATAAGGAGGCATGAGAATAAATGAGTCAGTAGTTCTTGCTGCGAGCCAGACAGAGGACTTGTGTTGCTTGAACGAGAGAATGGCGAACTCGTAACGGTCGCCAGCCAGCCATGGGTGTGGTGGACACTACAATATCGCATATTCAGTTTGGTCTTCAACCAAAATCATCAACTTTCGTTCAGCTTTTGTGTGGCTGAGAGCCATAAGGCAAAAAACCATCTGTATGAATCACTCAGGTTTTATTGACGCGCCCAACAAGTTGGTAATCATCGCCTTTCGTTTAAATATACATATGCACAGATCATCAAAACATTGAGCGCAACCTTTTTATAAATACCTGCTACAAATAGTGCAAATATCAAAATATCTCTCTCGCTCTATATATATATATATATATATATATATATATATATATATATATATATATTATATATAAGGAATGTTAATTAAAAATAATATTGATTAATGCTCACAAAAGGCAAATCGTACCGCTTCTCCTCACGTGGAAATACTTTTCATGTGTTATTTACTTTAACGACTTAGCTCTAACTTCTGAGTTCGATGTAATTCGCTCAATCGTCGCAAATTGCACCGTAATCTACACAATAATAGGCTTGCATCAACTCGCAACAGCTAAGTTGACGCACCATCAGCTCAATACTGCTCACCGGTGTCGTTTGCATGCGCTGGTGTACATGCACAGTGAATTTCGAGTGAATAAAGAACGAACATACGGTATATTGTCCAATTCTTCCAAAACGATTGAAGGCGAAAAGGGTGGCAAACTACGTGAGTGAAATTCAAGTAAATTAAAAGTCTAACTTCAACCAAGTAGCTAATGTGCACCTTGAGACCTTGAGTTTGAATCGCTATGTACATAAATACAGAGCTATAGATGTATACACACAGACAAACAGGGTCGCGCTTCTAGTGTCTAAAGATACACACACACTTGCGTGTTATGACTCTATAGAAAGCAACGCCCATATATATATATATATATATATATATATATATATATATATATATATATATATATGACTGTCAGGCTCACGAAGCTACAACGAAGACCCATATATTCATGCATAACGTATTGCGTTCCAAGCCCGTAGGAAGCGGAGGATGCTCTCTAATTAGCAACAACCGCCTTAAATTAAATGTTTGTAATTCTAGACGTTCTCACCTCATCACAATTCGGATTCGAATTGACGAACAAAATGACAACAACCAATCATCACGATAAATACTACTGAAAAATAAAATGCTAACACAAACCTACAACCTCCACTTACCACCACACGGAGAGCAACTGTTTATCTATCTATGTCCAACGAGTGACGGTCCATCCCGACGGACCCGATTGCAGCGCCCCTCTCCTTTCGCGGTCGTTCGAACAGCCGTTCAACTTCACGAGCCGGTTAATGTCGCGCAGGGCCAGCTGGTGCTCCTCGAGGTGAGGGGACGCGCCGGCACACCGGGAAACGTCCCGTGGTGCGACAAATATTGTTTTGGGGCTGACTCTCAGCCAAGATTTAACGTCCATGAGACTGCTTTGCGCATTGCTTCACAGGCGGACCCCCATAAATACAAATCGGTGCAACGGTGGGGCTCGAACCCGCGCACCTACCGATGTGTCTCCTCCGGTCGCGAGGCGCAGACGCATGCACCCACCACGCCACCGGGTTCGACGCGACAAATATCAACCAAGCGCTTGTCAGGAGTGGTAGAGCAGCAGGGACAAGTAAACAAGCGTGCAAGGGGCTGGGATAGAGTTCCCCTGCCAATCACCGTCGGTCAACGCAAGCGCAGCCTGTCTCAGAATATATGAAGCGAATATATATGTACATTTTAGACAACAAAAACGATTTATTTTCTGTTTAATACATATATATATATATATATATATATATATATATATATATATATATATATAACCTATTCGAGATGTCCTAATGTAAATCCCTGCGGTGCGCCGCCAGCTGACTCCGTCGACGATGCGGGAAGGCGCCGAATTGTACCCTAAGTTTCAGAGAGCAATTCAAGCTTGTGTCGCTCGTTTAACAAAAAAACATTCAAAGAGTTTAATAGTTTCATGTCAGTGTTGCCGTATTAAAGCTATCTACAGGATGATTTGATTCAACGCCGGCAGGGCTCGTAATGCCGTCCTGCGGTGGCAGTGCTGTCTAGCCGCGCGCCCTGCACATCACCAGGCTAGGATAGAGATGAGCCAACGCTAGTGCGCGTGGCGATCAATCTGGTGTTCATCCAGACAGAAATCTGGCCTGACTTGACTGCGGTAGCAGAGTTTGTCTTGCACACGGAGTGGAGCAATTGTGACTTTTCCTTTAGCGAACAGCCACCCTCTTCAGCATTAAGGTGGGTTTTAAAGCACCGGGCAAGGCGGCTTAACGTGGCCTTCGTGCAAACGTGTTTTCCCTTCTGAGAACCATCACTTGAGTTTCTTTTTGCATTCATAGCAATACAGTTTACTGCACACGGCAGGGGTTAAAGAAGGGGCATCCTGCATCATTGCCCGGCGTATCTCTTCGCTAGACTGGCCAACATATTGTAACGTTGTTGTGTTACGCTGGCCCGCTCGGGGGATGTAGACTCATCCGGACAGGTACTACAGCACGAGGAACTCAGGAACGAAGAATGACAACGCGTAGCATATGGTCTAGTGCATGACCGAGCAACGAGTGTGTTTTTAGCCAGGCGGCTGCTCGGTCTATTTATTGACTCACGAGACGCCGCGGCGTGCTGACACCCCAAAGAGTCTCAGAACCCGCTCTCAAATCGGTCGAAATGTACAGTGGTTTGTGTTTGTTTCGTATACGAATACAGGTTAATTTAGGTCTGACTTAGATTGCCGATCATAGGTCGACCCTCTCCAGGTGTCGACCGATGATCGTTTTGGACGGCGGATGTCGTTGGTGTTTCGGCGCGAAAGGCTGTGGTTGGTTGAGATATGTGTCGGTCGGTGAACGTTGGACGCTGTGGCCGCTGGTCGTGGTCCGTTGAGGTAGATTTGAATTGCGCCGTTATGCACATACGGTGTTGTGGGTGGCTGGTCTATCGTCGTACTGGCCAGAGGAAGTGAAACTTCGTCACAATATTGTGACGAAGCGCTCCTCCGCTACTGCACAATAAAAACGGTTCAACTGCGCAATACACTGTCTACGCGTTATAACGCGGTTCAAACCAATCTTCTCGCTACGTCCGCCCTGAGAGAGCGGTGCGCGATATATCGTACGACATTGAACATCGTTTATGTCCACACAAACTCGAAGATACTGTAATCGCCGGGGATTTGAATTGTGGCCTCTCAAAACGAGGCATTATAGAAGACGTTAAATGCATAGGACTACCGATCGAAAACGGCATGCAAGAAGAAATCGAGTAAACGGTGTGGAACGGCGAAAGTAGCATAGCAATGACGTCGCACACGCACCAGGCATGTACATCAGCAATCTGAAGAGCACTCCTTCAGCCGACAGAAAACTGACACAGTTAACTAACATTCGATCTTGCGGTATCGCAGCCACGACCAGAACGTACAATCCACCTTTGTCGCGAAGAATCAACACGCAAGTCTTTGATGTTCTTCCAATCTCTTGAACGTCGATCCCTACGAGCGCTGCTTTCGGTGGGCTGTACAGATATCAACGACAGAGCTTGGCTGTCAAACTACGCGTTTGATCGCGCTCTGATCACAAAGCACGATTTGACCAAGGATGTCGCATTAGCAAATGATTAGTCTGTCAACGCAAGGAAGGCAAGGAAGCATTAGCAAATGATTAGTCTGTCAACGCAAGGAAGGCAAGGAAGGAAACGATAGTATATGTAGTAGCCCGCCTTGCTGTTCTAAAGCGTGAGTATAAGGACATGCTTAGGAGAAAGCGCGTAAAATACGAAACCAAAATACGGTTCCGAAAATAGTTCGGAATAGTTTCGACAGACTTTGCGTTGTCGTTTCACAACGTCCACTATGCGTTTGCAACTTGTGGGGTGATAGTACCGAACAATCATGTAGTTTGGGGGACCTCCAAGGTTTTAGTTGGATAGAAAGTCCTACACTACTCAGATCAACGGGTGGTGTGCATTATGCATATTTGATCCTGGCTGCTAAAACGAAAAATAGTACCAAGCAAAGTCTCTCAGGCTGCTTGCAGCGTCTTTCACCGCCTCGCTTAGGAGATTGTCACAACTGCGTACGTCGAGATCGATATGGATACACATTTATTCGCCTCTTCAGTTTGTGCGTATTTACTGCGGACGATTTTACGGCATAACGGTAAAATGTATCAAACATTTTGTGAAACTTTAAATAAACAGCTCAGCGCCCAGCGGCGATTCTGGGGCAGATATTAATTTGTGTTAGGGTTGATGTATTCAGGCCTTTTTTCTAGAGAAAGCATGTTAGAACGCTTTGAATTATTTATGCTGCATGAGCGCGTCACTACTTGCAAGTTGGCGCTGAAGCCCGTAAGACCCAGCTGTAGTAACTAACGTTGCCAATAGCTTTGTGGAAGTTTGTGGAACATAGTTCGTGTTATAATAATTATTGTTCACGTGTTATTACGTCCCTTGCTGTTGAGGTTACGTTTGATATTGCTGTTTTTCTAAACAAAGCTCTATTCTCTACAAAACTCGTTTGTTGTCATTTAAGTCCGACTGACGATGAGTAAAAGCTAATTTCCTCGAGTCATGTATGTAAAAATCAGTGCACCATGTCATTACCGCGTATCAGTTTAGTTAAAAAAAATACAAGATAGTCCAACCTTCAAGCACATACGGTTCCAATCCACAACTACAATGAGGGACAGATACATGTGCAATAAAGGGTGAAAGGTGTTCGGGTCCTCGATTTCAGCATTTCCACGTGTTTCCCATATTGAAAAACACGTTCCTAGAACGAGAAAGAGTTACGCAGTTCAACTCAGCAACACATGTACGTTAGTTGCATCGATGAACTAAGAACAAAAAACGACCACCGTTTTGCTTACGGTTTGAATTTGAGCGCGTAACAAAGCGACCGTTTCTGCAGTCGTCTGCTAAACGTTCGCGCCAAACAAAACACAAAATCAAACTCTCTGCATCGGCAACCTGTTTACGTATGAGTTCGAGTGTAGAGGTAGATGGACAACAGTAGTGGAAAGTGTTCGGTGGTCGCCGCATTGGTATTGGTAGCCAGCCAGCCCACAATCACAACAACAGCAGCAGCAACAACAACAACAACAACAACGTCAAAAACACCCAACACGGGGACACGAGCGTCAGTAGTGAATGAAGACAGTGATTCTCTCTCTCTCTAAATTATTTTTCTATTCCGGCTAACGGATGGCTAGAAATGTGAGGAGGTCGTCCTGTAGATAATGTTAGTTATACACACAGTTATGTGTCGTCTGATCCTGTCGCTCTATGGAGTGATAGACTGACTACTTACTAATCGATGTGATCGGCCAGACTACTGTTTACCCACCGGCGGCAGGTTGTACGTTGACCGGGTTGTACCGGTACCTGGCTGCCTGCCTGCCTGCGTGCGTTCCTGTTTGCCGCCTACATGGAATATCGAAGCAGATCGAATCGAATCCCGAATCTCGCCAACCATCCGTCGTCACCAGCGTGGAGAAAGAGGTTGAGTGAAGCCCGTATTCCTAGACAATTGCGTAGCCCGCACCGTCTTCCCTACCTAGCTACCTACGCGGTCGGGGGTCGACGAGGCCCCGACCGCGATCGAAACCTCTCTCTCTCTCTCTCTCGCGGTCTCGGGTGCCGGGTATTGATCGACTCGACATTGATTTGTTGATTGATTGATGATTGATCGGTAGATGATGGATCTATCAAGAAGCCGCTGTAGCAGCAGCAGCAGAAGTATAGCGGTGAACAATATACTGTGACAAGCTCATCCTCTGTGACAGGGAGAGAGACAGACAGAAAAACAGCAGTGTTCTGTGTTGGAAGGATCTTTGTTGTTCGGTTCGGTTTGTCGGGTTGGTTGATTGGGGAAGAAGCGGGACCCGCCTGCCCGGCAAGGCAGACCCGCCGACCTCAGCCAGCTGAAGCAGGAGAAGCAGCACCGTGACCATCAGCAGCTTTAGCAGCAGCAGCATATTGTTGTCGCGCCGCTGTGTTTCCTGTGCAGGAGGGCGGCAATGCGTGTGTGCGAAGTGGACCGACGCGCCGTAGGATGTGGTGGTCTCCGTTGAGCGGTGGCGGTCATGGTAGTGGTCGTAGAGGAGGAGTTGTCCTCGCCAATGTTAGTGCTGGTCGTGCTGAAGCTGGAGGAGATGCTGAAGCTCGTCGCAGCCAACGACCAACGAGCGTATCGAGTACGGCAAGCGGGTGCAGTCAGCAACAGTTTCAGTATCGATTCGATCTCTCGGATTCGATATCATCTGTCGAGGAGTCGCCTGCTGGCGGCGGCTGCGGCGGCGGCTACGGAAGCGCTGGTGCCCACGTCAGCTCGACGGATCCGTACCGTCTGTTCAGCCTGCCCGAGTCACGGTCTCCGCCCACACCGTTCGAGACGGCACGACAACGCAAGGCCGCTGAGCGTCGCCGACTGAAAGCCGCCACGGCCTCGAACAGCTCGGCTGGAACTGCGAACAAGGAGAATACGACGCATCATAGTGGTCGAGGGAGAAGGAACAGGCCGAGGAGAACTACAGCAACGACGACAACGATTACAACCACCATCACCGCTGCTACTGCTGCTGCTGCTGGTTCCACCTACCGGAACCCTTGTGAAGGCAGCCTGCTTTGGAGTTGTAGGTGGAGGTGCTGATGTTGTTGCTGCTGCTGCTGCTGCTGGAGGGGAGGATATCTCTGAGAAATACGTCGTCGAACGACAGAGTGCAGTGCAGCAGTTCACCGGAGAAGAGCTGAGGCGGCGGGGTCGTCCTCGAAAAGCACCTCTACAAGAGGCTACAGAGAATAGGGACATAGGCAAGAAAACGAAAAACCACAACAACAACAACAATAGCAAGATCTACAACAACAGTAGCAGCAGACACATCAACAGTAGCAACAACAACAACAACAACAAAGAGAAGGAAAACAAGACAAGTAAAGCTAGCAAAGCTAGGGTGCAGGTTGCTGATCATAGCGACGAGTCGTTGTCAAAAGCTCGCCTCAGTTTCTCGTCTCCGGCAGCGTCCGAGGGGGTCGCGCGTTCTCGCCGTACGCGGGCCAGAGGCCGGGTGCCTAAGGACAGGACACTGAAGGCCTCTGAAGGCGCTTCCAGCTTACCGGCGAGAGCCACCGGTGGAAGAAGAGGGCAGCCGTTAGGTGAAGACGACACGGTCGCCGTTGACGCTGTCGCCGCTGCGACGAACAGAGCGCTCGACGAATGTTGTTGGGATAGCGGCAACGACAGACACGACGAAGACAACGACAACTTCAGCAACGACGTGCCCCCCCATCTTCGTGCTGCTTCGATGTCACAGAACGGGCGCGACCGATGTCTAGCCGTTGATTCGGCGAACAGAGATCCTGCCGATGTTCGATCTGTCGTGGCCCGTGAAGTTTCGGTCGCCACCTGTTTTCATGACAGCGGCAATCCGGCGACGACGACGACGCGGGTTGCTGCTAGCAGTAACAGCAGCAGCATAACAACATCACCACCACCACCACCTGCCTTGACAATGTCTACAGACGCTACAGATGGTTACAGTAGTAGTAGTACTAATGGTCGTCGGGGTAGTTGCAGTGCCAGTGACGTTGGACCCGCGTCCCTGTATGCACTGTCCTTCTCCACGTCGAAGTCGTCAGCGCCTGCGGGGGCTAAAACCACCCCCGAAGCCTCGGCGGCGTCATCGTCTTCGTCGTCATCATCGTCGTCGTCGCCCCCTGCGAGGATTCGAGTCGCGACTTCGGTTGCCGACGACGATTTGTCAACGCACGATGGGGCGGCAGTACCGCCGTGTGTTAAAAGTGCCGAACAGGAACAACAAGAAAGCAGCAAAGTACAACAGTTGACGAACGGTGGACTCAACGATTCAACGCTCTCAGGCAATGGCGGCCACGGTCACGCTGACGACTGCGATACGGGTTGCGATATGGCCGAGTCGCAAGACGAGTCGCCCGTAGCCACCAAGTCAATGGGTCAATGGGCGGCCAATCAAGTCAATGGGTCGTCAAGTGCGCAACAGGTGATGATTGACAGTGTCTTGAGTGACACCGACGTTAGCGGGAACGATCGACGCGACGACAGAGTCGAACAAAGAGACGAAAGCTACGAGAACTACGAGAACTTGAAGCTCAAGCTCAAGATCAAGCCCATCATCGGTGACGGCGGCGGACCTGGGGGAACAGGCGCGACCCTGTCGCCTAATAAGCACGGTACCAGCGTACGCGAACAACAAGCCCCAACTCCGCGACTATGGTCATGCGAGAGCTGGTCTGGTCCGAGTTCACAATCATCAACAACTAGAGAACAAGGTTCCTCCAGCAGCAGCAGCAGTGTGAAGAAAGCTGTCGTTGACTTGGTCGTCATAGATATTAGTGATGATGAGGAACAAAGCGAATCGATTAGTCTACGGCCTCAACCACAGCATACTGTAGAGCACGCTCCATCTAGTGACCCAGTAGCTGGTGGACAGTGGAGTCGGTCCACTGATTCTACACAAAGTCGGATAGTAGCAACAGTAGACAATGGCAAGGACAGCATCGAGGATACTGAAGGCGACGATGACGACGACGACGACGACAACAACAGCAGCAGCAGTGTGATACGGAAGACAAAGCAGGAATGCCTCACGAATATTTGCGCTGTTTTCGTTGAAAGATGTAGTTTACCAGCAACCGCGATACGGTAATTATGCCTGTCTGAGATATGTCTCTGGCTTAAGCAAGCGTTCTATCTATCCAGATATTGCACGCACGGAGAAAACGGTGTATTATTTCGACATGAAGTTAGGTGATCCTGCTAGTAGTAGCAAGAATAGTTGCAAATGTTAATGTGGGTACTTTTCACCTGTTTTTGTTTCTCTCCTCGGGTGATTTTTTAGTCTTTTCGGTTAGGCAGGTCTGCACTCTAGCATGCTCGAGAGAGGAGCGGCTGCAAAGCCGACGGCCGCGATGCTCGGCTGAGTTCAACGTTATTCATACGTACTGGGCGGCGTTATGTTACGAGGTTCGGGTGTGTCATACTTGCGAATCTTATTTCTTTCTCCAGTATCCTTACGCCTTTACAGCAGTAGCCAGATGCAGAAATAGTCATCAGCTATGTCTAAAGGGTCATATGATGTACTACCGATACGAGTATAAATCTTTCTTTCATCGTCTCTTTCATTATGCCATAGATCCGGTTTGTTGAAAAGGCATCTACTCTACTGTTTGTGTAATGAACGACAAACGAACAGTGTATATTAGCGTGATTTATACGGGTTTGCTTACAACAGCTGCACAAGCATGTGGTGCGGTGTAAGGTGTTGGCTATATACGCCGCTGGATGTTGTATTTTTCTTTTGTCCCGAATAGCATCGTCGCCAACAGTCTGCAATTTTCAACAAATATTGCTCCGAAAGAGTATGTGTCGCGCTAAGATCGAACCTGCGCGAGTCTCCTGTGAATCCGAGCCCTCTCCCCTCACCCCGTACCGACGGTTAGAATTACAATGTATATACATGTCACATAATGACGCATGAACAAGCATCGGCGCAAATATGCTGCGGTCGTGTTTGCGGGAAAGCTTGGTCGCCACTGCGATCGTCTCATACTCATGGAACTTGCTTGTTTCAGTGGATCTTTTTTCGACTGGTTAGAAAGTTCACCGAATTCGAGCAGTTGTTTCTTCATTCACTAGTAGACATATATATATATATATATATATATATATATATATATATATATATATGGGAAGGGGGATTCACAGAGGGCACATGGGCCGCTATTTTTTCGAGGCTTCTCGACAATAATAGCATCGAAATTCATCGCCGTCTTTCGGTTTTCGTCTTTGTCGCCGTTGCCGACTGCTTCTGCCATTCGTATAGTTAGTGCTAGAACAAACAGTGTTTCTATTTTTGTTTTTCGGTCTCGAAAGGGTTGGCGAATAGCGAATCGTATGGCAGCCATACTAGAATATTTATCGAAAGTTCCTATGACGGACATTTGTTCTGTAGAGGCTTGGGCTTACGCAGCAATGCGTCGATAGTATTCAAACGTATCCGGTGGGGATTGCCGACGTGTTGAAATTCGCGTAATTCACATAACTTGGTCTGAGGGTGGTGTTGCAAACTCGCTCATAAATGTATAGTATTGATATTTCGGCGGTTCGCACTAACTCAGTACTTTGAGTTGGGGGTGTGTCTGTATGTGAGATCTTGAATTGGAAATAGGGAAAATGTCAATTAACGGTTGCGCGTTTGTCGTTATTACTGATTGATTATGTGCTGACAAAAATGTGGTCTTGCAAAGTAGTCTTCCACGTTTTTAGGTTCGTAGTACTAGTAGTATTTTAGTTTGTAACCACATACACCACACAAAGCGAGGTTAATAATAGTAATAGTGTCTGATTAGAGTTGACCTAGGCGAATTTTTTGAACTGCTGGAAAAGCAAGTCGGCTAGTCGATTTCAAGAATATTCACGATCTGGTGCTGGATATGAACATAGGGTGCTCCGTTGCAGTATTAGTGCGGGGTGCTCCGGTTGCTGCGTGAGCAAATGGTGTGCACAGTTTAGCATGCTTCCTATGATTACGTCCGGATATCGCTCTTCTTCTTGTTTCGAATTTTGCGGATGTCGCTTTGGACTGGGCAGATGTGCGCGTGTCGCTTGCATTACCTCAGTCATTAAGCATTTGATTTAATAACACGAAGAGCTGTATTGGTTTTGCCCTGTTGAAATAGCTGAACGATAAGAACGTGCGCAGTATCAAAAGGCAGCATGACTTGATTTGCCTGGGCTTTATTTGAGTGTTGCTGTTGCCAGTTTGGCAGATCTGTGAGTACGATAGCTACGCTACGCCAAAGATAGTCTCCACGCGTGCTATGGGGCAATGTAGCTGGTGTACATGGTACCCTCATTCACCGGCTCATTCTCGGCCTACAGGGCTCGCCCAATTAGCCCGACGCAGGCGACTATATATATATATATATATATATATATGTATTAGATTTTTATTTTATATGCATTTTGATGCGAACTTACAATTGTAATTATGTCCTAGTAATAATTCATAAAACATAATACCTATTTACCCTTTTTTGATTAACCGGAGTACTTATGTACTCCTATTTTAACTAGATAGAGTATTACACAGACAGTGTGAATAAAAGAAATTGAATACCTATTTATAAGTATAAATAATTATACTTTGAAGTAAACTCCTGGCGAACGTGTGATCTCTATGATTATATCTAAGATTGGATTTGTCCAATTCAATATTGTTCCGCTAACAGATGCCGCATTTCCTCGCTGTTTATTGAGTGACAGACAGCATTTGACTCAAAAATAGGAGAACAAATATGAATACCTGCCTTTACGCTGAATTTAAGGAACTTATGTGTAAGAGGGTCGGACCCTTTAATTGTCTCGAAAGCGGACGGATAAAACCGTGGGAATAGCTTATTTTCTGAGTATTTCCTGCACGTGTTAGCATTTGCTAATTAGACGCGGACTTCCGCGTTATCCAGGCATTCTACCCCCCCACTATCTAGTGAAGCCTCACCCTCGTCCTCAGTCCGAGTCATAGACGACACAATTGCATGACTCAACAAGCACTCTGTCTCTGATGATGTTTTTTTCTCTCTTTCTTCCTTTCGAGCTAATATCTTATTTTTGCTGGCCTTGATTTGTCACTACTAGGCGTAAAACGACAGTTCCACACTCAGGACGGACAGCTACGAAGTCTATAGGCGGCACCGCTGCGAAGTCTAAAGATGCCGCTACGAAGCCTAAAGGCGCCGCTACGAAGTCTATAGACACCGCTGCGAAGTCCAAAGGCGACAAATCAAAGGCTGCTTCGAAAAGAGCCAGGTCTCGCGATGACAATGTCGGGAACACTAATGTTCACAGCATTGCTAAGCCTCGATCAAAGAAGCGCCGGCTATCCGATACGACGACTGCAGCAGCAGCAACAACAACAACGAGCCTCGATGGGCCGAATAGTAGTAGTTTCAAGGGTACGGCCGGGGTGACCTTGCCGGTGGCATCTCCTGCAGCCGAGAGTCAACAGTCTGCAGAAGGGCAGCATCTAGAGCCCGTATCGATAGTTGACCTCACCTCACCGCCTGCGTTGGCGATGTCCCGAACACCTTCGTCTACCGCGCGTACTTCAGATCAGTCGAGTCCGGGCTCGGCGGCCGCAACCAGCAGTCGAAAGCATTCACAGCGAGGTTGGCCGGTGACGTTCGCTCGTCTTAGCCTGGCTTCGCTGTTTCGTAGATCATTCGATCGACTCGAAGAGAAACACTGTATCAGCCATCTGCCGCCGGTGAAGCCGTGCGTCGTACAGCTCGAGAGGATCGACTACGAAAAGGTACGAAAGGGCTCTGGGTGTGCTCCGGCGCTTGGTACGAGGGGCTGGCTGAGAAAGCTGACAAACCGCTTCGGACAACGCCACGCTATCGGATTCGTATCCGTAATCTAATCACAATGCGTGCTGTGTTTGGCCAGCTGCCATTCTGTTTGCTTCATTGTGAATTGCTTAACTGTAGGTGTACTGCTACTGACTAGGTTGTTTGTTTCATAGGAATAGCTGCCAATCAACATTGCAGAATAATGCGTCCGTTGTTCGACAAATCTCGTTTGGAAACATGATTCCACAAGGTGAAATGGTGTCTCCGTTGCCCATTTAGGATTTTCATTTGTCTTTATGTGTGTGTGTGTGTGTATTTTTATATTACTTTCACTGTCAGGTTCTTCCGTTGGTGATGCCGGAGTATCCAGTGAGTTTTTTGTATCTTTTCGATACGTGGGATATTGAGGTAGTTGAGAAACTTGGCGAAGGCTCATTCTCGGAAGTCTTTCGCGTGCGCAAGGTCGAGCCTCAAGTCGACGATGGGAGACAGCATGAGTATGTTATTAAGGTTGTGCCGGTCGGAAAAACGGGACAACCGAGCTTTGAAGATATGCTACCGGAGATGAACATGAGTTTGGCCGGAAGGTAAGTCTTATTAATTTTGTGTCGTTTGTTGTGATAATATCTAACTTAATCCAGCACAGTTACGCACGTTTATATATCAGGTCAGGTCACTTCGACAGAGCTAGTGTTCAGCGAGAGCATTCGACCTGTGAGGTTATGTGCATTTTTAGTACACCTGTAAAACCATAGTTCTGGCACTTTGTTTGATCTGCATGGTTACAGATGCAAGTGCGTGCGGCCTATTTTATTGGAAGCCTTCACGATATGCACATATATATATATATATATATATATATATATATATATCATGTATGGTCACACTTGATAGTATCCATTCGTATAACTCTATGCCTGTAACGAACATTGTAACTGAAGGTGACGATTAATGATCTGATGCTGCTCTTCCAGAGACTTGCTGGAAAATGAAATCAATCGAGCGCCAACGTTCAGCGGGTTGCAAGGCATGCATCTCGCCCACGGCCGGTACACGGAAGCCATGACGGCTGCGTGCCACCAGTACGCCGCTGAAAAGCCGCATGACTGGGAGCATCCCTTACCGGAGCAGCGGCCCGCTGACCAGTACTTCATTGTCTTCTTTACGTCATACGAGGGCGTCGATCTCGAGCACGTTATGACGCAGCTGACTCTCGAGCAGCGATGTTCACTCGTCCTTCAGGTCACGCTGGGTCTGGCCGCCGCCGAGGCTGCGTTCGACTTCGAACATCGCGACCTGCACCTCAGCAACGTCGTCGTGAGCAGCGTTGGCGGCGGCGGTGGCGCTGGCGCTGGTGAAACTTGTGGCATTGAGGACCAAGACCAGGACCAGGACGGTGACGATATGGATCAGATCGAGTTTCGAGTCGACGGAAAAGCGTATTGGGTGAGGACGTTCGGCAAAAAGGTGGCCTTTATTGACTACGGCATGAGTCGGCTCGTTGTTGACGAAACTCTGTATACGTCATTCAGCCAGTCGATATTGTGCGGCCGCGATCTGCAGCGCAAGACCTACCGTGAGCAGCACGCGCTTGTCGCTAGCGATGGCGGCTATCGAGCTGCGAGGCCTGAAACGAACGGGCTCTGGATCAAGTACCTCATCAACAAGGTCATCCCCCGACGGCCGGTGAATCCGAAGAAGGCCAAGTACGCCGCCCACGTCAATCGGCTATATGAGGCACTCGACAAGAGGGCGGTCTGCGCCCTAGATTGTCTAGCTATACTTAGTGATGATCTGACACAGAGCGCATAGCTTTGGCAAAGGGCACTATGTGTTTAGTAAACAGGCAGAAAGAACGAGCGAAACAAGCGAGTGGAAGGAAAAACAACAGCGACAATGAAAAACAATATGATTTGTATGACGACGTTCGATAGACGCGCCACTAGGTCACGTGCAGGGAAAGTTAGTCCATGTGCGGGTCCGTGTACGGATCCGTTACGTTTCACACCCAGACCCTTGTCCGCAAAGCGCTTTCATTTCATATGAGTGACTAGCGAATCAGATTTGCATTGGACGTTTTCAGAGTATGTAACTGCGCTTGTTGCTGCTGCTGCTCTGCTGTTTCTTGTTGTTCGAATAATCCAGTGAGTTTTGGTGTATTTATTTTGAAGGCGCGCCAGTAAGAGTTAGTAGGACAGTATAATCCCGATAGTGAAACAATTACTACTCCGAGAGGGTCTCGGTTGCCGAGAAACGTACCGGCATAGCCACGTCCTTTTCACATGCTTTGTGTCCGCAGAAGACGAGATACAGATTGACCGATATGACTGACCGTTCTAACGTATTCAAATTCTTTGCACGTGGATTCGCCCTTGAGCCGTATTTGTTTCCTATACGGCGTTTTTTACTCGTAAACGTATGGTAAGAGTCGAACTGACCATACCTCTAAGCTGCTGGATGGCTAATTATAGTCTGCAATGTACACATATCATGAGCACAAATATTTGGTTCGTTAAAATGCCTTGGTTTGAACGTGAATTAACCTCGAGGTTACTTTAATGTATATCTGTCGGACCATAGACCACGAAGTCAATTAATAAACGTTTTCTATTGTGGACTTTGGGTGCTGTGTGACAGATGATGATTTGGCTCAGTGATGTCGATATTGTCACCCTCGTCGTCCGGGTAGCAATCCTCGTAAAATTCAGTATCAGTAGAGTGGAACATTACAGAGTCCAACTATGCTTAATGAAATATAGCTATTTGCTCGAGTCTATTCAAGGCAAAAATTATTTCTCTATACCCTTGCTTCGGGTTCTTAGAATGAGCGTCGTGTTAATGGTTTGAGATATCGAAGACAATTCAATGGGAACTAATCCGCGTTTTACGCCTGATATTAGGGTAATTTTATATATAGATAGAGAAAGAGAGAGAAATATTTCCTAGGCTCGGTGTTCCTATGTAATTATGTGTCCAATGGAACCTGCAAGAATTATATATATACAAAGGGAGAAAAAGGGAAAATGACCAATTATTTTGGCAGGCTGACCTGCCAACTATATTTATTCATAGTGCGGATATCAAGCAATTATTGTTGCATTTTTCATATGTCTACCGGATGTTTGCAATTGTCAAAAAGTTAGCCACAGCTTGCAGGCTGTAACACTCGAACAAGTATGCCGTTAGTTGGTTGATGTGCTCCGTTCAAGGTACTATTCCTATCTTCACTTCCAAGAGCACACATGACGGCTTTGCGACGGTTTGGGTGAAGCTGGCTACAGCGGCGTAGCAGGGCAAGCGGCGATACGGTTATGAAGTGCACTCTCCATATAGTGTGATATGTGGACAGCAAGAGTGATAGGTGTAAGGGGTAAAACTCGTTGTTCGTTATTCCTCAACCCGGTCCACAACATGAAAGAGGTCTGGTACGCCGCACTAGAGTTGTTACTACAATGCGTGTATGCCGTGGTGCACAATTTTTTGCGACGGCGGCGAGATGTTAGGAAAAACTTGCGAATTGTGCGTGCGAAGAAGAGTTTCTTCTTTGGTGCAAGAGAGAATGTGTTCTAGAGCGAATTATGTTATAATGGATCGAGAGTATTCAATGAATGACAAATTGTACAACAATCATGACGAATATTTATGGTGGTGGCGATTATGACGGTTATGGTGGTAACAAGTGTGTCGTTTTTCGAAGTTTAAAAAAGACAGCCTTCCTTAATTTAAAGCACATAATTGTTTAACAAGCTGTTTAAGTTCGGAGACAAAAGTTGGGGAATAGCGTGCTTGTTTAAACAATTCCAATTGCAGTTCGCAAAGTTAAACAGCAACACTTGAGGGCGTACGTGCAAGCGAAAAGATGTTATGGTAAGAAAATACGTTTGACACTATGGGCTACCTTTGCATATATATATATATATATATATATTCTTAGTTTGTAAAGATATGTGTGTTCCGTTAGTACGGACAAAACCTCACAAAAGCTCAATTACATGTATTTAAACACAGCTAAACTCTGCTGAGAAATACTGCCATGTTTTCCGTGGTCGTGGTGGCAGCTGGTCGTCCGAGACTTGAGCGGACTAATTTAGTCTACTTATTGGTTACGAACCACTCTTGTTTCCGATCATAGGCTCAATACTTCCCTGCAATGGCAGAAATGATCAGCCGGGCCATGCAGCTGTTGTTTATCCAGGTACATTCAAGCAAAGATTTTAAATCAGATATGTTTAAAATATAAACCAGGCTAACGAAAACGTTAGGTTGTGCTGTTTCCGGCCGAGCCATAGTACTGTCCGGAAAGATGTCCGGCGATACGGCTGTATCAAGTGCGCTGGAAGCTAATGCCTCTGTGGTAGCAGAAAAGCTTCTATGAGAATCATATAAATCGCAAACAACTATAGAGCGAGAAGAAATATCGAAGAAGTATAGGCGATACATAGTACCGGGCAATTTGTAATATTCATTTGTTATACTTGTTGTACCGGACTATTTGTAATATTAGCGCAAATCAAATAAGGGACTATATATAGTATTATAAGGCTTATTAACATCCAGGTTGGGTAAATTATAACCATGTACACATCAGACACAACTAGTGCTTCTTTCGCATCACTGGATCTTCTCTCATCGTGCTATTTCAGCGATTGACTGGATTTCCGAACATGCTGCGGCGTGATATCTCTCGTACTGGCCTGTACACCTCGCGCATCTACAACACTCCTAAGGATTTTGTTGTGGAATTCTTTCGTGCCGCATAACATGTGACGAAGCTCGTGGGCTGCAAACTCTTTATCTATGGTTAGCTCTTATATCCGGCTGCTCGCGAGGCCGTATTTTCTATAGAGCATGTAGACTATACGAGTATATGTACGAAAATTCAAACGGTAGTATGTGAAGAAACGGAACTCGCTCATGCAACCAAAGTAAGCGATTTTAATAAGTACGGCGTTTTCAATTTATCTGAACGGAAAGCTGGTCCTTCGGTGTATTGTAAGTTATTTTTCGCTAGACTTTAAAAAAGAAACAGGATTTCCAGGAGGTTGTTTTTAATTCTACACTATCCCCCGTCCCGTACGGGTTAGAATCAACGTTAGTCTATGCACCGAGAGCCGGACATGTTGAGATATCTAGGGTTTTCCTAACAGACTTTGTGGAGGAACGTGGCCGCTGATTATCAACGGTATTGTTTAACATATATTTTTCAATAGGCATCGCTCACAGAAAATTCGATCAACAAGAGAGATCAAACCGGTGATGACACGCCGGTAGATGACATTCATGACTAGCTGTAAAAGCGTAGCAATAGAAAGCATCTTCATTCTGAAGGCATTCATTCATGTTTCCAGGTCTGTGTCCCGCAGGTCACCTAGTAAGTATATTGTTGCTGTTGCTTTTACATGTGTATAGTCGATATGCCTGCTAACCGACAAACAGAGAAGGTAGTCAATATGAACCCTATATCCAAATGAGGAATTATTCATGACTTGCATTGGTTAGTCTATTGTTTAACGGTTGAGTTTAATACGATAGTCTGCCTTGCAGTATGTAGTTGACTAAAATGAAGAATTTTAGTTTCCCTCTTTGGATTGCCAGTCGTTGTTTCTTATACATATTTATTTTGCCTTTTTCTTACGAATGCTGTCATTGAGCCAAAAAAGCAAGTATAAGTTCATACACGTATGTATAAAAAAATGTTAAATTCATAAATGCATGTATGTATGCAATTCAATTTAGTTAAGTTTAAGTGATCCTCTATTTCTTTCAAGGGGTAGATAATAATGTACATGACTATTAACTACTTCAATATATATGTATATATATATATATATATATATATATATATATATATAAGAGTATCAGAGGACAAAATAATATAAAATACATCTTGTCATATAAACAATGCTATACTTAATAATATTATATCATGAGTTCATGGTTCTCAACATTCTCACCACGCGCCTTGAAAACGCGTTGCCGATCGTGTTCAGATCGTGCCATTATTGTTTGTGGACGCTGGGGTGTGAGTGCTGCGCTGATTGTTGTGAAATGAGTGATTCTCAATGTATATAATCATCATTATCGATTTATTTGATCGTGATTGAGTAATCAATCGCGCTTGGAGGTCCTTGGAGGCTTCCACGTCAACCGCTCAGAGTGTGAGAGCGGGCGAGAGAGAGAGAGAGACTGGCTGTCTGTTAGCCGTCTTAATTGGGCCCGTTTCTATTCCAATCGATGGCTACTTAGTCGCTGTTGCTGTTGTTGTTGCTGCTGCTGCCGCTGCCGTATTGCTAAGCAGCTGCGTTGACCATTGGCGGCTATCCTTTTTTAGTGTGCTAAGGCGCCTTCTCCGCCCATAGGACCGTCACCGTTGTTTTCGTCGTCGCCGGTTAAAGCGCTAAGCGATTGCGCTGCAGTCATGAAGCAGTCCTTGACGTCAACCAGCATATCTTCCTCGACATCGTCTTTGCCCTGTTATTACACACACACACACACACAAAGACACACAGATACACAGACCACATAGACATAGACAGATTTCAAACAGAGACACAATACAATGCCACAATATCCACACGTATCAGATATACCTCACGCCCAGACACTACCCACACACACACACACACACCGTAACCCACACCAGTCTGAAGTAGTCTAGACACACTCCGTAGGTAGTCTGCCAGCCTAACGTTATCCACACCACGCAAGCCACATCTTATCCTAACGCCTTCGTCATTTACAGCAACAGGAGCAGCAGCAGCAGCGTGCCTGGTTAAACAATGATCGTCGCGCAATGGTGAAACGGTGCGACGGCCCTCTAAAACTGCTGTCGCAAACTGCTGCTGTTGTTGTTGTTGTCGTCGCTGAGCTAAATAGCGTTCTATATATATGCATGTTTGTGTATGTGTGTGTGTGTGTCCAGATAAGCATATGCCTGAAACTGGCTTTATTCAGTACATATGTTATATGTATATGTGTATATATATATATATATATATATGTTCATATGTTATATGTATATGTGTATATATATATGTTCATATGTTATATGTATATGTGTATATATATATGCAGATTAATAGAAGGGTATACGCAAAAGTGACGTAATCCAGCATATATAATTAACAACAGGTAGATAGACCCATTTGCATTCTTAAAATCTCTCTCTCTCTCTCTCTCTCTCTCATATATATATATATATATATATATATATAATGTTGTGTGTATGACTCAATGAACAACATAACATGTATATATATATATATATATAATATATAACATGTATAATATATATAATAGGAAACACTAAGTTGAGCCAAAACACATTTTGTATTAGATCTCCTTGTGGTGCACCTAGCGCTGCTCATGCTCCCCTGGGCGAACTCTGTTCTGAGGTCAATATTCTACGCATCGGTGTTTCTGGTCGATTTAGTAAATGTCACCTGAAGGTCAACGAGAAGGTTTCGTTTGTACGTTCTGGCAAAAAAATGATTAATTTGCGAGATAGTTTGATTATCGACATGTCGGCACGCGTTGTATTTAGGAATCTGTGTGGAACCTACTTTAAAAGAAGATAAGATATATATCGAAACACTTTACTTACCCTTGCCACCGCAATCATGCTGGTTAAACACGTTTTAACCTGAAACTGTAAAAAGCGATCATTTGTGGCGCAGGGTTGGCTGTGCGGAAACGTTCGGATTGCTTTGAAGGGTACTCACTGGCAGACTTGATTTTTCTATAATCAACTAATACAGTATACCGTCTTTAGCAGACCCTTTAGATCACTGACAATTCGAGAGGACCGCCCATCTGAACGCGAATAATTATTTAAGCATGCCAATTTGACTCTGTTTACGCATGCTCAGTATGATTATTAAAAAATCCTGTTAACAAAATGACTACGCCTCTCCTAATAAGTCTTTGTCCCTTAGTATATACGAAGAAAATACGTGCATCTTCGCGTGAAACATCCACCAAAACCATTCTGTTGCATTTTGCCGTCACTGACATAAACCAGTTGAATAAACTAAAGGTTAAAGAGGCATTTTCTGGATATGCTAGGAAGTATGCAAGTTAAAATCAAAGGAAAACGTGTTGAACGGCCAAAAGCGGCCAGAGTCAGCACATCATTTGTTTGCTTACCCGTAATATGCTTGTCAGGATAGATATCGTTGTTTTTTCTAAAAAAAATAAGGCGACACAAATCGAAAATTGATTACCTTACTACGCAGATCATCCTTGGTGACTTCCATATCCTCTTTTCCTTGGATGTCCTCATCCCTAGGGATGGCCTTTTCTAGGCACAACCGTAAACCTTTTGTGTTATAGCCGACCTTTTTCATCTGCCGTAGGCAGACGCCCGCAGTGGCATGACATGAGGGTAGACATTTCAGCAAAGGGAAGCTCCGTAAGATTAGAAAATATCAGTTAGCAACGGACGATACTCTGTAGGAAGACCGAACATGCTCAGCATACTGTGATAACTTCCTCTAAGAGAATAAAAGAAAAAGAGCGCGCCTCTAACAACGAACGAATTGGAGTGAAGTTAACCTTGTGAATGCTGGCCTATATCGAGCATACCTGAACTAAGTATTGAAGCAGCAGTAGCAGCAGCAATTTTACTAGCGGCCACTACCACCTATGATAGAATAACAGTGACACAAGTATCCATCTACCTCAAGTTAATTCTACCTCCAGTTTACCAAAGTGCCGAAATATTTTAATAGACACACGACTCGAACTAGTGTATGCAAGTGGATCGCAAATTGTTCTCCGAACACAAGCTTGATGGGTGCTGCTCTGTGTAGGCTGAGAGATTTCTAGCGATAGGCGCTTACGTTCTCCTGTATGTCCGAGACGAGCTTGAAGCAAGGAACAAACTTGGTGGCCACACTAAGTGCCGTCCGGCCCTTCGATAGGACCTCCTTGACCTTCCCGGCGTATTCCATCATGCCCTGACCGCCGACTGGTGTCCACCAGCTGCATAGCATACAGATGAGGCAGCATACTGCCGCGTCTACACCCACCGTCGAGTGCACCCCTATGAAGAAGAGACATGTTTGATGGCAGTTCATCACACAGATACTTCATCTCGCTTTCTGTTTCTTAGGGCAGGGCGAGTGCTGTGCCCGTTCACGCACAACCAGTGCATCGGATGCCATCACTCGTAATGCACACTACATAGCACGCACCTATCTACCAGTTGGTTTATCTGTACAATTGAATAACCACTGAAAGAGGCAGGTCAAAAGGCAGACGAGATGTACGATTGTACAGCTTGCTCGTCTTTTAGATGACAAAACTGGGTCAAAGTACACTATCTATTTTCTATGGTGGTACAGGGAGACGAGCACGTGTTACGACTGTCAGCTACAACGTCCGGGTCGACTGGTTTTGGATCGGTGCCTGCCAACACCATAAGAGCATGCCAACCAGGCTGGGTATACGTATATGGCGCCCACATATGAGCTGTTTTGTGAGGGCGTGAAGCTTGCAAGGGAATTTATTTTACAGAGCTTTAAACAAGAACCGGTGCTGATAGTTACTCGATAGGTTGTGGTAGTGTTAGAGACCAGCCTCCCCCTTAACTGTGAGCAATATTAGTTTCACGTATAGGACTCGGTTCTGGGAGATGACATGGGAGGTATAAGGGTTTAAGCAGGTAACACAAAAGCTTTGGTAGTCATCGAGCTACCAGCCGGCGTGTAGTCCTGCACAGCGTGCCTAAAAGCACTTCCCCTTCCTATATATATATATATATATATAACACGTAAGCAAAGTAAGAATGGTGCGCTATTATTATTATCATCATTACTTTTACTAGCTACAGACATAGGAAGAACTAAAGGGTAAAATAATCGGCAACGTCGTTGGCCCTTACGAATCAGTTAGGTAGTTAGTTGGCTTTCAGAGGTTTAGGGCAATAGGGTAGACCATCTGTCATTGCTGTACGCACCGGCCAGAGATGTGCGTCTTCTCGGCCGAAGGGCATGACGTGACCCCGCAACCATAGCTGGGGTCCAGTGGCAACTGCAGCTGAACAGAATTCGTTAAGTTATTGTGGTTATCAGTGTCGTCGTCGTCGTCGTCGTTGATGCTGTTGTTGTTGCTGCTGCTGCTGCTGCTGTTGTTGCAGTTGTTGTTACTGTTGTTCTTGTGAAGCGTGAGGAACCCACTGAACGAAGTTCGTTCGACGCGTTCGCCCACTTTGCCAGTCTTGGCACGGTCGAGGTGTGCCGTTTCTGCAACGCTAAAGCTGGCCAACCATCTGTCTGCGGACGTGGCGGCCGAGGCGGCAGCGGCGGCCAACAGAGAAGGCAGCGTCAACACCTCTCGGTTTCTTGGCCTACCTATGTGATCTAGTGGCGGAACTGCTCGAGCCTACGGCAAGAAATCGTCCACGGAAGACCTGCGGAACACACTCACACACACACATAGACACATTCTCATGAGGAGGCCTATGAAAGCATGAGACGTGTGTTCACACAGGCTTTCAGTTGCATAGCTATTTCGGACGCAGATTATCCGATTATGGATCTGATCGGTGTCCCAAGCTGCCGCCTGTCTACCAGCTGTTCCTCTGAGCATACAATTATAGTCAACACCTTGCGTTTTGTTGGCTTGTCTTTCTTCGTCGCGCCTTGTGTTTGCTCAGCAGACACACACGGTCATTGCCGTGCTAACGTGCTGAAGTGGGCAATTGAAGTTGTAGAAGACTGATTTGGCTGAATCGCTGCTTGTTGAGTACCTGCGCATGCTGTCTCGGTCACTTGGCGCTGATCTAAGCTATCAGCCTTATCGGACGTCTAGTGAACTTTCGCTGCCAGTAACTGGTTGTTGTATTGTACTCATTAGAACAAAGAACCACCACATACTACGGCTGTTTCAGACTAATAATATTAATGGCGTTTTTTTTGTGTCAAAACAGAAATATTGCGGCTCGGTTACAACGTGCCACAATCGATGATTCAAGGTCGCACCGTTGTAGTAGTTCTGTATGTGGACTTGTGGCATCCTTGATGCCCACACCCCTCGGACAGTCTCAGAATAAAGTCGTCGCAAGCCACAAGGCAAATCTTTAGAAAGCTGAGTCGATTGCTTCTAAAACACAGAACAGAAAAGAAGTAAACACATTCTCCTGTTTGACTTTTGTGAGTGATAATCGTTTTGCACATCCTAAGTTTAAACATTATATGACTATGATTGCAAACTAAAAGGCTTGTTTCCTTCTGGTGAGACGCCCTACCAGTAGTCTGACGCCATGTGCTGTATACCGCTTGATGGCAGTGAGCCGTTTGCGTACGGATTTGATGCAAGACGGTTGTCTGGCGACGGTCAAACCTAAAATGTAAGATCACCATATGTGATCGCAGGTCTGAGGTACACATGCAGACTACTAGTAGTATTAATAGTAGCAGTTTACGTGACGCTTTGCATTGTCTACATAGAGATATCGTACGCCAGATGTTACCGCGGTCCGTTCTCTTCATACTTGGCCGTGACGTAAAGTGCTATCTGTAGTGATAATACAGTATGGTGCTACTATGCCGTCCAACTATTTGAGACGGGATTGGTGACTTACCTGGCTTCACTTTTATGCGCACACCTCAAAGCGTATAGTGAACGTAGGTCATCTAAACCTAGCTGTACGTACAGAGTGCTCACTATACACGTACAGTTGAGCTAGGTTCGGCCGTCGAATGAGAATCCGAGTGGTGTGGACGGTGTGTTGGAGCTGTCGAGATGGCGAGGAGAGCCGTAGTGATTTTATTTTGATGGAGAACATCAAACAAAACCATTTATACCAAGCGTCACTTGTGCACCAGCAGTAGAACGAATTCCCTACCAGTTGAAATGCTGATTCGATTTCATTTTGTGCGTGGCCACGTATTGCTCATATGTTTGGCGTTACCTTAACACCTTAGAAGGTACATGTCTAGTACTATCAACTGTGTAAACTTCCTTACTTTGCCCACGTGTAAATAAGAGTAGCAAAAGCAATGCCTAGCATCTAGATGGTGGCGGGGGCTTTCAATTCGTGCTTGAATGGGTCCATATATACTCATACAGGCTGATGCAAAATAACGGAACCGAGGAACTCACACACGACATGATGCGAGAGCATTCCAGTACACAATTGTTGCCCGACACACACACATATATATATATATATATATATATATATACAGAGAGAGAGAGATAATTCCATTTCTTATATAATATCCAGTAGGGCTTTATTTATCGTATCAAGATTTTTCGGTTTGGTATTCTCGTTGGTACTGATCGATGGCATATATATGTATATATAACATCGTAGTAAATGGATGAAAACATTCAGTATTCGTCGCGTGGGCAAAAACCCGTAAACTGGCTCACGTAGCAACATGATGTATTTACTTTTTGTTTCTCTACTTCGTGATGTTGCGTGTACATATATATATATATATATATATATATTTGTGTGTGTAGAGGCAGCTTTGTCACTTTGGTATTTTAATTTGTCACAAATTGTTCGGCCGAACTGGTGAAGGTAACCCCTGTTTTCTATGGACCCATTAGCTTTGCTGCCAACTATTTGATATTAACACGAACGGATCTTTGCTGTGTGGTTTTGTTCTGTATTTGTAAAGACCCCCCCCCCGCTGGGGCACAGCTAAGGCCTTTCAGTCGTCGCCATCCGTTCCGCACCACGGATAATATTGCAACCATCCGTGTATATATATATATGTTTGCCAGTGTATTTGTTTTAAATTTCGTACTGATCTGGAAATTCCTACTCCAACAATGTCTATTTTTCAATTGCAGGCTTGGAGATTTATGAAGCTTTCCAGTGCTGCTCGGATTTTTTGTCAAATGGACGACTCCGTATATATATAGGACCTCTGCTTTTCTTCGATATATATATATATATATATATATATATAGTACTGTTGTTTTGCCAATAGTTGCTGCGACAACTTAGCAATTGTCAAGCAGAAGCAGTTTTCGCTCCATCCGACGCACGCTGACCGCGCAGACCGAGCACAGTGCACGCCTTTACGCCCGATCCCGCCACTTGGTCAAAGGTACACATCAGTCGGTCGTACAGATAGGAAGCTGACATAACCCAACCGCTGCTAGAAGCTCGCAAGCTCTACGCGGTCGTATGGGCGAGGGCGCCTCGTTCCCTGGAGGGGCCTCGTTCCGTTGAGGTGTTCAGGTTCATTGGCGGAAACGGCTCTAGCAGACTCCGTTCGCACACTTCGTGTCGCCGTTGTGACTGAAGTTGCTATCACCGCCCTCCTCGTTTGCACTGCGCAAATGCAGCGGGGCTCGAAACTGTTTGCCCCTGACCAACTTGTCAAGATCCTGGACCACATCGAGAGAAATAGGCACATGAGCAAGCGACGATTACTAGTATTTTCCTTCTTTCTTTAAAGTATTTAAATACAGAATTATTTCTTTCAAATATATAAATACAGAGGTATTTCTTTAAAATATTTAAATACAGAATTATTTTTTTAAATATTAAATACAGAATTATTTTTTAAATATTAAATACAGAATTATTTCTTTAAAATATTTAATTACAGAATTATTTCTTTAAAATATTTAATTAGCAGAAATTATTTAAAATATTTAAATACAGAATTATTTCTTTAAAATATTTAAATACATAATTGTTTCTTTAAAATATTTAAATACAGAATTGTTTCTTTAAAATATTTAAATACAGAATTGTTTCTTTAAAAATTGTAAATACATACTTCAGTTTCAACAACGACAAAACGAGAAACTAACGGGAAACTGCTAGCTACCACCCGAAACTCAAGGCATAATGGAGCACCCTTAAATGATCGATGGACAATACTAGCTGCCAGCCGAGTCCAAACATCTGAAAACGTTGATCCGCCTCTCTACTTGCTGCACTCGGCTCTTTTTTTGCAGTCTTTAATATACATGTTTCGCTGCACATTCGTAAAGCAAGAATTCGCCAGACCACTTAGCATGTGTCCGGTCGTTCGTTATAGGTTCGGCCATCTGCCTACATGATGATGATCAGATGGCTCCTAGCCAAATTTAAGCCTCTCAGAACCTTGTTCATTCACATATGAGATTCATTCGCACACACGCAGAACCGATGCGCCGCCATGATAGATAATGCCATTTGTGTTATTGTCACGGTTTGTTCTCTACATCCAGCCACATGACGTATGAATGTACCAAACGTACCTCTCCATCGTATGATACCAGCGGAGATATCTCACAGACGATTGGCTCGTAGGCGTCCTTCTCACTGGAACGTTAGTCACAGATGAATCTGCTAGTTATATTATAGAACAGTATTAGTAGTTGTGATGTTGTATCGTAGCAGTGGCGGGAGAGGTAGTTCTTGTTATCATGATGAGAGTAGTAACGAGGTCCTAAGCAGGTCCATACCTCACTATTGAAAGAAGACGCAAGTCTCAAATAAATGTTCGCGTCTATTGTCATATATGGGCAATAATGTGTAGTTCCTCTCCTATATATATATATATATATATATATATATATCCCTGTTAAGTTTAGTTCTCTTTTTAGTAGATAATATGCCAATCAATATTTTCACTTCTGTATGTATTAGGTAAATTTTGACGTCTTTTTGTCTTACATACAAAGAGACAGAGACTTATTATTAGAGGCGTACGAAAACTAGTAATTTTGTTAAACAATTTTATATGATTTATATCCCATTGTGCGTGAGTTATATTGCAATATTTGATATCTATCAGGCATGCCTAGATACCTAACTTTCGAGTACAGCGGTAGGCACGAAGTGAGGAAAAACCAACCTAAATGCACGATCCATGCACAAAATTACGAGGAGTAGTGTCCGGCGGAGTGTGACCTCAATGGCATATCACATACAAATATATAGTATATTTTGCTACTAAGCATAAAACAAATATGTTATAGGTCAAACAATCATTCCAGATATAATCTCGTTTGTGTACGTTTGTGTATACAAGAGGGAATTATTGGTTTATCAAAGCGTCTTCTTCTGCACATGTCACAGTTAAGAAGTATTCCATATAAATGTTTAACTGCACCGCACAGCACGTGGTTCGCATTAGAGGATGCCAAATGCAACGGGCGGGAAGGGGCAAGCGGCAGGCTTTGCTTTCTGTTCTGCGCGGTTTTAGAGACGGCTCCCCTTAGGGCGTGCGTATAGTGGATGCGAGGTGGCCGAATCGCGTCGGTACAAACCTAGTTTTGGTGCCGTTGAGAATGCTGAAACATAAGGAACATAAATCAGTTGGCGAAATGACATGCAAACACAAAATGGATGCAATCTCTCTTTAGCTTGAACATAATCGAGTAACAGAACAAGGTTGCAATCGAAGCTTGCATGCGTCAAATGTGCACTAGGCGTGTGTTTGAAAACAAGTGAAATGAAGAGTTGCTTCCAAACGCGCCGTTTCAAACTTTGGCTGAGCCTGGAAAGAGTCTTTAAATATGACTTACGAAGGAATCAGAGCAATGGGAGCACCGTTCTCGTCGACGAATGTCCCTCCCGCGTTTAGAATGTACCTGGAAGGCAATATATACATGTTTTAGAGATATGAAAGAAAAGTAAGAAAAATACGTAGAACAAATAATTACCATATATACATGGTCTCCAAGGAAGGAATTTCGCGATATAAGGAATTGTAGAGCTCGCTAGAATAAATATTTTTCCAATAGAACATGGTCTCTGTGAAGTCTTGTTTCGGAGTGAAAGTGATATTACTTAAATCCGTGACAGTGGTGTACTTGCCCGACAAAGGAGCACCAAATACGCAATTGTGAGAAAATCATCACCACCAATCCCATACAGAAACTAAGTACATCGTCGTGTTCGTGAGAAATGTCTGCTTCTTCTGAAGAACATATAAAGCCGGCCAGAAGATGCAACATGGTCGTTTAGAAGAGAACTCGCAAAAATGAAGTTAACTTATTAGCTTTCACGCCCAATACCTCAAAATCACAACCCTATGAAAAATCACTCACGAACGCGACAATGTGCTTATTTTCTGCATAGGAAGACTGGTTGTCTCGCAATTGCCCATTTTGTGCTTATATGTCGGCCAACAACACTAGTGTGACGCAGATTTGTAACATCGCTGTTTCTCTGAAACAAAATTTCTCAGTATATAAATAGAAATTTATATATATATATATATATATATATATATATATATATTTTTTTTTTTTTAAAGAAAAACAAACACAACCATTAAAAACGAGTTTCCTCGTGTTGATACCTTACCACATATCGGCAGATATTCTATGACGATGTTGAAACTAGTCAGGCCGGTGTTCTACGAGTGGAGCTCTCGATTTAAGTATTTGTGTATATTTTCGTTCTTTGCGTCTTTCCTACCTGTGGTGCAGGTCAAACAAGTGATGTCTGCAGGTGGTCGGTGTATCCTTTTCAGCACCATCGGCGTTCTTCAGAGGCGAAAATTCATCCTCGCGCAGCACTTCCCATACGGCAAACGAACTGAATTTCACACCATTAAGTCCATAACAACAAGTGCCATGACAACATCAACAACCATGTTTAAAATATATTTAACTAAGCAGGGTTAAGTCGGTGTATCGTCGAAGTAGTGTTAGGGTATTACTGTCCATGGCCATAGCTCGCATTGTGAATTTGCCTTTCACTAAACGGTCTAAATTGTTCAGTAGGCACACGGTGCACATCAGTGGTTCTATCGCGCTTTCGACTACGAGTTTATAACACGCTGTATTTATGCAGAGTTCGTCTATATCCAACCAGTGATATTAGACCTATCTCAGAAACTGAACCTCTCTGGCCCTTCTACCGTAATCTTTTCTACATATCGGTGCCCCTTTAGAGGCCTTTTAGGAATAATTATGTGCCTTTGTGAAAACAGATAATGTTCATATAGCAACAGGCATACCTCTATAATAAGTATATATATGTTTAAGCTCGGAGTATCTACGTCATTTCTCCGCTTCGACATGTTTTACTACCCACCCTGACGACGCTTCGCATTAACCGTTTCATCCCGTCAGGTTCTATCTTATTCACAGACAAAAGACTTCTAGCTTCAGGCTTGGGGGTATGATATGTATTTTCAAGAGATTACAACCCCCCCCCCCCCCCCGGTATGCTGTTGAGCTTTGTGTGTCACGTCTGCTTACCGAGATTTCTTACACAAATGAGCGGGGGTAAACTATAAGAGCCTAAAAAATACTACAGCAGTGACAAAGCAATAAAAATAACGAAAACAAAACACAAGGACGACAACAAAAGCAATAGTCACGATAATACGTATCAGGGCGATGTGAGGTGTGGGAATGTGTTAACTCACTCGGCGTACTCGAACACGTCGAATACAAACATCTCCAGCTTTACGCCGTTCGGTTTCGTAGGCTTCTCGCCAACGCCTTCCGAGTTCACAAATGGAATCTTCTTCTTGGCCACATGGTACTTCAGCGCCCTCTTGCTGCATTCCGCAGGAAGCATTTTGTTCAGGTAGACAGTTGTGCCAGTACGGAAAACAGAGATTCACAACGCATGGACATGAATTTACGATTAATAGAACTCCCGAACTTCGATTAGAAGTGTTCCTTTGACTTCACTACTATTTTGATGAGTATTTTCGCTATTATTAAGGAAATCGGCACAAAGTACTTTATACAACACAGGATACTACTAAACAACCACCCACGTGATTTAAATGTCTGTTCAATGCTGCATTTTCGGAAGGCGTCGATAAAACGTACGTATACCGTTCTGATACGTCACTGTGGTTTTAGAGACGGCTTAAGAAGAAACGGCATACTTTTATGTCAAAAGTTTCACTCCACTAGGATCATTACAGATTAATGACACTAACGAGGTATTCTCAAATCTCTCAAAAAGCAAATGGCATTGTGTTTTCAACAACGCACGATGTGACAACTATCCCATCCGCTGACTGCCGCGCTGAATGTGCTTAATCAATATCGTCGTTAAAGCTTTACTTTTGTAGAAATACCACCGACTACGACTAGAACTACTACTGCAAAGAAACAACAAAAATAGGAATAAGATTCACAACAACGATAACAAAAACAACAAGAAGAGAAGCAATTTTCTAACCCTTAGGTAGGAGGAGGATAAAGAGGATTTCTAACCCTAGTCATATATCAGCGTATGCATGTATTGAGGAAACGTGAATGCAAACGTGGGTTCCCTGCATGCGTGATCAACGTGCAAGAAGGGTCGGCAAGGATGATAAGCAGATGAATGCAAGATGGATCGACTACACGATTGTCTAAGAGAACGAGAGGCTTTATAGGAGTTGCGGATGTTAGCAATCATTTTTAGTTTATGCAGACATAATTATTTTATTAAAACGACTCGATCGGGATGAGTACCAATGTATAACCATTATTTCTATTTTAGTATCGTTGTTCTACCCTTGTTCATATTTTTAAATTGCAATAGTGGAGACATTATCATTGATATCGTTGACATTGAGCCATAAAGTGCACTTTGTCACCACTGGAATCGCCTATGACTTCGCTGCCGAAATCGATTGTTTCAGAGCCTCATTCGACGCATATATATATTTTTAAATTTCATGCAAGTTTACAGGCATGGTAACATTGCGCTAGAGAAAGCGAGAGAGAGAGAGAGCGATCTAAGGTTCAGCCTCCTCTACGGTCTGTCGTGTCAAAAGCTAATTACTAGCAACTTTGCTGTTAAAGTTTCTAACTGCTCAAAGTAAAAATTAATATATATATATATATATATAGGGTGTAGGTCAGTTACCTGCCGTTTTCTTCATTACCGTTGATGTCAATCTTCTTCATGCATGCGACCAGCCTACACAGCAACAGGACGTGCAACGAGCCAAGAGGGAATGGACGTCGTCACAGTGGGGCGGGCGGTCGCGGTGGAGTTTGTGGTTTGTGTGCGGATATCATGCAGGTCAGGGATGCGAGCAGGACAGGGGTGGATGATATGACGGGGCGGGGGGGAGTCGCCCGCGGTAGGATGATGGGAGCATGAGAATGGAATGGAAGCATGGGATAAGCGAAGACAGCCGTAGCCCGCCATATCGGCGCAGTAATAGCAGCAGCAACAATCACAATAACCACAACAAACAACAACAACAACAACAATAGTAACAGCGCCAGCAGTGGGGACAGGGTTGGTAGGTACCCGAAGGTGGTGGTTGTGGTAGTGAGAGGTGGTCGAGGTTCGTGAAGGTTCATAAGAACCGTAGAAGCAATTTGTAATTTGTAAAAAGAAGTAATTTGTAACTAGAAAGTAAACATTTCCGCGCCCTGAAATGGCGTTTATACGGCGCTCTTATACCTACGCATCGGTCGGTAATCGACTGATTCGCTAGACGCCACAGCAGAAATACGCATAGTGACATTGACAGAGAGTTTTTTAGTCAAGGGAGTCTTGACACGCAAGGCATTTCTCGTCATAATCGAATTCTCGTCATTGTTGCATTACCATACATTTCTTGTTACTGGGGAAGCTTGTTGCCGCTGACCCGTTGTGACAGCACGTGTGAGGCTGGACAGTGGCGGCGACTGCACCTAAACTACTCGAAAAACATAACCCAGCATTGGTGACGATAGCGACATAGACACAATTTTTCGCAGCACTTGCTCACGTCAAATAAATTCAGTCTAGAGAAAAAAATCTGGCATACCAGTGTTTTAGTTCGTAGATTAAACGAAAATCCGAATCACGGCTTGCCATAAAGATTTCATCTCTTCATCTCTCCTCGCCTATCCTGCGTTTGTTTGATTTTCTATCTATTTCGGCTTTCCTTATTTTTATTTTCCGACGTACGTTTTTTTGTGCTCAAGTCAGACCAAACTGGACACATTGAGAAAAAGGAAAATAGAGGCAGGCTGTATGAGAAAAATTGTCTAGAAATGAGCTTGTAGGGTGCACCTCTCGATAGGAACGTGTAGTCGTTGCTCCCATTGCAAAGCAGCGTGTACTGGGAAAAACAAATACGCGCAATTACGTCTGTAAAAGTCAGACGACTTTCACAGACGAGCTGCGTCGCACGTCAGCCTCACAGTCACGCATTGTCTTGTGTGACCGATCTACAAGACATCCACCAGGGAAACCAAGTGAATGGGGCAATAATATTGATAGGGCAATAGTGAGTATCTCAGTGCTGCTAAAACTTTCAATAGTCTATAGTCTCTACAAGCTCCCTATAGTCTCGAAAGAATGCAAGGTGATCTCCTAGCTGATCAGTAGCGTATCTACATTAACTATAGAGAGTTCATACCATTCGAAATCATCATTATCGATCGACACACTTCTCGATACTTAGTGCTCACCCGGAAACTTTGTTCAGGAAATCCAGTGTAAAGAAGTGATTGCAGATGTTTCCAGCGTTGAATGTCAGGCGGCCATCCGAGTTTCGTTTCTGGGCGGTATCTGCAGAAATCTCCGAGTACTCGACGACCTGGTGTCGGCCACGGACCTTGCAGACAACTCCTACGGCTTCTGTCGGCGAAGCCTTTTCAACCACCTTTTTACCGGCAAACGATCCGAATATAGGTTATTCAAGGAGACTATTCTGCACCCTTAGTTTGCATTTCAAGTGCAAACAATGCAATTGAAATGCAAACTAAAAGCTGTTTCACTTGCGACTCTAAAGACCTGCATGCTTCCTGCAAGTGAGGAGGAGGCATTAGACAGTTCAAACAAAACAATTTGTTTTATATTTTATACTAGACTCCACAAGCCATGTAAACGCCCACCCCTCCCGACTTTCATGCTTCAAGAAGACAAGTTTACAATAAATTCAATCAATTGGTGACACGGACAACCGTCGGAGCTCGTGGGCCAGGAGGCTAGGCAGAGGTAACGAACACGCGACGCGTCCCTGTTCACGATCACCCTTAAAGTGCTGTTTCGTGATCGTATACTATTGTATACGGTGTATACACCGAGATTATTTACATTCATATATTTCTTATCTACCAGCTTTGTTAGCCACCAGTCGAGCTTATTCCTCGACAGTCATGACTGTCGAGGATAAGCTTCGACTGTAGCGCTAATTGTGCCCCCATTATAGCTGCGTTAAGCCGCATTGCCGCTCTGAACCGCCAGTGATAGTAAAGCGAAGTCAAGTAGCCAGTGATAGTAAAGAGAGAGTTAAGAGCGTTCTCGTTCTCCCCTGTCGCCAGTTCGAATCGCTTGCCCATCATCGTTTGCTAATCAATTCTACTGATTAGGCTGCGCGACCTCGCCGTTTGATTGGTTTGAGCTTGCATGCCCAGTAATTAGTCAGTCAATCAATCAGCTGGCCAGCCAATGGGTCCGTCAGTTAGTCAGCTACCTTGGCCGCACAATCAGCGTCCTTGCTGATGCAGAAGCCGATAAACGTCGGGTCGGCGATCTTCACGAGGATGTTGTCGACGCAGTACGCGTGAATGTACTTGATGCCCCGACGCGCCATGTCGCCGAGGATGCCGCGCTTGTACAGGACATTGTACAAACCACCATTGCCGTCCGGACTTAACGCCAGCCGATGAGTCTGGGCGACAACAATAGACCGATCAAAGAGAAGAAAACAAAATCAATTATGTTAAAAAAAAATTTCTCGCCAACACGTGTGAATGTAGCGAGCGATTCTTGTTTAGTTTCGTATGCCGCGCTGCGCGGCGCAATGTTCACTTAACAAGGTGTTACATTCATTTCGCTAGTTCAATCTGGAAACCGGCCGCGAGCTTTACTAAGAACACGAATCTAACTTTCAGTAGTTTTGTTTAGTTGCTTGTTGTATATAAACTTTGGTAACTTGTAAGATCAGGAAAATTTCGACTACATAACGGTACCGCTACCGCTGCGGCACAAATATGCATAATGCAACGAATGTCTGCCCCAAGGAATAACCAATATCGATATGTTTTTATTTCAGTGTACCGGAATAGGCTTAATCGTTGCAACAGTAGTGTTACTGTTAATAGCATTAATGGCATTTGTTGAATGCGTATTTGGAAGTTAGGGATTACATGGAATTGTAGTCACCCCGGCTGCAGTAAAAAAATGCTAGTCTCGCTTATTTATTCGTTTTGCGCCAAGTATGCCAAGGTTGTCGCGCGGCCTTCAGGTCTTCGAGCGTACCTTTTCCAGGATAATCTTGCCATCAAATGTAAAGCTCGGCATCATATTCTGCTCGAAGACAACAAAGTTCTCCTGGTTCAATCCAAAGAAGTTATGTTTGGCGAAAAACTCCAGCGTCGGCTCCTTGGTGTGTTCGCTGGTCATAATGTACCACGGAATGCTACACCCAGCACGGCCTGTTGCCTGTTCCACCAACGTCTCCAGCCTCTTCAACCGCTCGCCCTTCCGAAAGAGAAACACGAGTATATATAGATGTATATTCTACGAAAGTTTCTATTCCTAATTTTAGTTACCTCTGCTCTTTATACTAAAGTCTTTGAAATAGACTGTAGCATACTGCCAAACAGTAAAAACAGCTAAGACAAAAACTCGCACGTTGGAATGTTATAACATCTTTCGCTCTTAAACTGGAGGTAACAAATAATTTTCTAAGCCATTTAGTATTTTCGTTGAATACAAAGAGAGTACTAAGAGATCGATCAAAGTCATTAGAGAACATATGCGAGACGCAGATAATGGTAATAAAAAAAAATAATTAACTAATGTACCGAAAATATGCCCCGGTGTTACCTGAAGTTGATACAGAGTTTTGCCCGATGGTAGGCCAACGTCAAACATTCCTTTGGGGTAGGGCACGCCTAGACGCGTTCCTTGTCCGCCAGCCAACAGCAGTGCAGCGACCTGAAGTTATGAGCATGAGACATGCTATTTAGTAACGAAAATCAACAGATGCTGCCGATCACTTAGTAACGTATAGACGCGAACTAAGGAGATATGTTAGGCGGCCATGACCAGGCAACACTCGCTTTATGGTGGCAAGTGAAAAAAACTGAGGTTTCAAGCGGAGTTTAATTGGAATATGTGTTAGTTAGTTAGTAGGCTTCGTGCAACAATTGGGTTGCGAAGTTCCGCTCCGGCAATTTTCTTCTGGATGAACCCTGCTGTGGTTATTACGATTGAGGCAGACCGCTTGCGCGAAACTGTGGAACAGAATCCCCGACTGACTACGTGTGAATTACATATCAACCCTTTGACGTGTGTCACACAAACATCGTCACTTGCCTTCGTGCCCATGGTTTCGTGTCAAAGTTCACCGCAAAAAAAGGTAGCATCCAACATAATGCCCTTCTTGGTCGCCGTACTCACCGGACAATTTATTTACAATTCAAAGTACTTGAACTATATATATATATATATATATATATATGTATCTACCTCATAATGGGGTGTACAGTATTGTCCCGTAGGAAACGCGGTAAGAAACTGCATTAGTCCTGCGTCCAGAATTGGTGTCTACTTGGTGCCTCACCTCCGCGGCGTTACCGCATTGTATTTACAATGACAGTCTTAGCCGGAAAATTTACTAGTACGTGAGTTCCCCGTGGGTAAAATGAGACACTTGCATGCCTTAGCAATAGTTACCTCAGTAATTTTACCTGGGCACCCTAAGGTCCCAAAGGCAAAAGGCCAAAAGTCCATAGAGTACCCGATAAATGCACACTTCCGACATTTATTTCTCTCCGCCTCCGTTCTGTTCCTCGACTACTGGGGTCCCAAAGCGAAGACCAACGCCATGCACCAGCGCCACTAGATGAAACTACTCAAAGGCATATCATCCAATGACGCAGTCCAGCTTGACTGCAAAATCGGGTATTCTAGTGCGCGCTGAGGGACAGCTGAGGGACGTCGACGTGATATGTATATATATATATAAAGAGAGAGAGAGAAAGTTAATTACACATATTATATCTGCGGCAGCATACCTCGCCCCTGGAAATGGCTTCGAGGCCTTCTTTACGATAGGCAGCGAGTTGTTCCGGTGTCGAGCGGGCCACGGAGCCAAATTGCTCGGGCGAGACTGGCTCGAGAAGCGAATCGAGGTTGTCGCTCTCCTCGCTGGGTAACATCACGTTCGAAAAGGCGGCCGCGCATCGTGCCACGTCCACGTACTCGATGTCAGCTAGATGAACACAAACAAACAAGCAAAAGCGGCAGGAACAGCCTGTTAGACGGAGCTAGTTTCGTGTGGACATCAGGGACTCGGGGAAATGGCTACGTTCACAAAGAAACAACACGAACATGGAAGGATCTAACCTTAAAAGACGCGGGTTTGATCGTGGTGCCACATAGGTTAAATTTGAGGCAAATCGAAAACCTTCTCGACCATGTGATGGGTATGATATGGAATAAAACCGACAAAGCAATAGATAGGTAAAAGAAGAGAAGTACATACAAAGAAACAGTTATCAAGTGCGTATCAATATAGAGAAAGAAACTGCCACCATGTACGTGTATCAAGTAGTGACTAATGAAGCCACTTTCTGTTATGCAACCAAAAGGTATCACTGTTTGCTAGCAAAAGAAGAGCCTGGCACACAGTCTATACTCTAGGGAAACAAACACGGTCTATATTCTACGAACACGTAGTACTGTGAACAACTTGCGCATCAAATATTTTTGAGTGGAAATTAAAAATGCAAATTTGTATGTTAATAAATTGTAACTATGCTTGTTACGCTAAGTTAGCTGGAGAATGTAGTCTCAGCTCGACGGATACTATCAACTGCGTGCGTTGTCTTCGGCGGTGACTCCACCTTAGGTCAGATGTACGTAGGTCTAATGATGATGGTGCTGCTGCTGATGTTATGGTTGTGGCGCAACAGGTGGGCGGTGGTGCACGTGCCCTATTGTGCCTCCACGGTCTTGTTGATCGTCGCGGTGCATGCGCGGTTGGCTGTTCTGTTACTACGCTGTCTCTAACTTTGTCACACTGCCCCCCCCCCCACCCTCTGAACTGTCTCGTCCCGACTCAAAGGTGGCGGTGTGTCACGGGTTAGCAAGCATACGAAGCATCTCGTCCATGTCGGAGAGTGACGTGAGCGGCCAGGTCGGTTCGGTGGTGGCGAACGTTGATTCATCGTTGAAGTCGATATTTTGCGAATGTGGTCGGTGCTTGGATGGTCACTGTCGCCAGACAAGTCACTTGGCTGGTTTGGGTCGTATAGTTAGATGAACGGCTTGATTTGGGATACGTGGACTATCTGCCGTGTCCGTCGAGGTCCGGGGGTGTTGGTTGTCTCGGTCGGTTCCACGTATTCGGGCAGGTTCCCCGGTCACTGACGGTCGGTCGGCTCTACGATGTGGATGCCCGGGCGGTTAGCCCCAAGTGGCTCTCTCTGCGCAATTTACCCGGGCGACTAGTACGCTTTTAAACCGAGAAGGAATACGAAGCAATGCCTAGCAGTTACCGTTCGCTGGGGATGGGGGGGAGGCGGGTGCTAGTGGGTTCGTAAGTCCCACACTAGTTAGTTAGTCCCACACTGGCTGTGGTGACGCATGTACATCACGATTCCCGTAATTTCCCATATTAATGCTGAGAGGTTTCAGCATTATAAAAAAAAACCGGGAAGGAATGAACGCTGGCCGTGGTCGCGGTCCTGTTTCGGTGGTGGTCTTGCGGTCGGATTGGCAAATGAAGACAGGTTGGACGGGTTGGTGCTCATTGCTCGGTCGGTGACGTAGGTTTGATGAGGCTGATGCTACTGCTGATGTTACGGTTGTGGCGCAACAGGTTGGCGGTAGTGCACGTGCCCTATTGTCGCCAGCACGCAGCTTAGCGGTCTTCTTGGTCGTCGTCGTCGTCGCGGTGCACGTTGGATTGAATGCTCGGACGACTTACTAGTGCCGTCGGTTATCGAAGGCCTAGTAGTTGCCTGTTATGTTGCTACGTCGTCTCTAACTTCGCACCAATAACTTTTAAATTGTCCATGTGGGCATCAACCAGTAAGTACTCGCTGTGCAAGCGCTGGCAAGGAGCTGCACCACGGCATCTCTAATTAGGGCAAATGGCAAACATGCTTTCAAAGCGTGGAAGACGAATTTGCGCTCTTCCGTAATGACTGCTTTCATCAAAATGGTCGACATGTTACCGAAAAACGCGGTTACACACAAATCAACAGCCGATAAGGCAACTGCGGACTGAACTCGCAAAGTAAGACAGAGCTGATAGTGTTTTGCACGTATAGCTAATTATCTTGTATTATATCTACTGAGAGTTCCTGATTCTTCGGTGCATTCTTGATTCTAGACGCTGAATTGTGAGACCTATATATATATATATATATATATATCCCTGCATGCAAGTCTCACCGATCAGTTCTCTTCTTTGCTTATCGTCCAGGCGATCCCAGAACTGGAGCAGATGCTGCTGACCATGCTCGGCCAGGAGCTCCTTGATCTTCGCGAGTTCGAACCCCGTCATCGTATGCGAGGCGTAGTACGCGTGACTGCAATTCGCAAAGAAAGACGTTTTGTTAAAACGGTAATAGCCAACACAATAACAACAACAACCCCAGCAACCCTACCAGATGAGTTGTTAACGGCTATTTTCATACTAGTTATTGATGTTGTTAGAAAACATTTGATTCGATAAAAAAACACTAACATCAGATATATATATATAATTGTATTGCTGTTACAGTGATATTGTCAACTGCTATACCGTTAAATATGTTCTTCAGGCGCTAGATCAACAATTACCAGCAAAAAACTTACACCAAGGCCACCTTCTATTACAACAATAACCCCACAAAACAACTAGCTGCAACGACAATAACAGCATCAGCACCCACAAACAACAAAGTGAGACAATATGATTAATTGTCTTGTTGCACACGTGCAGAACAGACGTGATCAGGCTGGCATACAAATGGCGCACAGACAGAGTCAACACGATACGAAACAACAGAAACGGTACAGCGTTTTTGTTAATATTTAAGTAAAAAACATTTTTTTGCACGACAGATAAAAATCGTAGTTCGTAGATGTAAAAATGGCTTCCACCCACCCGCTCAAACTTTTGCTAAGATTTTCAAGACAAAGATAAATAATTAACTAGCCATAGCCGCAGCTGGTGAGAGTGGTAGTGATTGTATTATATATCATCATTGTCACCTTGACGGCCCCATCTGTAAAAGGGTAGTGAGCCTGCCAAATGGTCGCTCGCTAGCTGGGACAACAGACAACAGTTACCGTATTTATATAGCTTTCACCACAGATCTGCAGGCGTTCGTTTTTTTTTCCATCTGTGTGTATATGTCGAAAGGAATACAGTACTGCGGTATGCCATCATCTATCTATACTGTACCACTATCGCGTTCGCGTAGTTCCGGCTCTGTCTAAACTATGGTTACTTTAGTTGTTTAGTTGATGTCGCATTCACATTGATCCATCGCGCCCTATACGCAAGTAAGTACGCAATTTGTCTCTGTGTCTACGAGAACAGAGCACGCAAAAAGTAAGCTTAGCACATATATATATATATATATATATATATATATATATATATATATATATATATATATATGGTCACTCGTTGTCCATCGCAGTAGTCATTTCCCATTGGATTCCTCAAATAAAAACTGAAAAGGGTGCACACGATTCCCACTGCAGTGATTACTGCCTAGACAAGACAGTGTAATCGCTTTCCTACAACATATCACAACATACATGTGTTGCATATTCTACTAGTCGCCGCTTAGCTGATATGTCGCTATGTCTACAATTATTATACTTGCTGCATTAACTAAAATCATATTTACAGATACGTGTTTTTTTTTAACTTAGTTATGATTGTTAAACTAGTAGTTTAGCATGACAAAACAGTCCGACGCGCTGCCTTGAGCCCAGATCATGGGTAGTGATTTGTATTTCAGTTTCAAGTTTCAACTTAGTGGTTAGTGACATTCATTGAGGACCGAGCGCAAATACCGGACTGAATCAGCGACTACATATTGTGCTCTCATTCAGAACAACAATAACCACCACATCAACAACAGCGATAGCAACAGTAATATTATCTCAGGTGTGATGGATGAGCTTTCGAATGGATGGATGACACGTACCCACATATATATATATATATATATAATTTTTTTTTCAATAAATGAATCGTTTTTGGTGTCATTACCGGCAGACTCGCAACAACAACAACAACAACAGCAACAACAACAATAGCAACATCAACAATAAAACAGACGTCAATGCCGACTTATGCACATCCACAAGCTCACGAAATACATCTCATTGTATGATTGATGACGGGGAGTGACTCCAATTGTAACAGCGGTGTGGCTGACAGAGTGACGTGAACGGAAACAACAACCACAACAACAACAGCAGCAAGAATATGCTCTTGATCACGACGCCGTTAAAGTCTAGAATGATGAGGGTGTTTACGACTATTTGGTGTTGATGATAACTGGTGGTGATGCACGCGCATGTGAATACAGTAACGTACGTACAGCAGGCGACCGAGAGATCATTGACATTCGTTCACCGGCCAACTCAGCAGTGACAGTTTCAAATGCGCTCGTTCACACAGTGGCCTGCTTCTGCTTTTCTCATTGTTGCATCCGCTGCCGCTAAGACGTGACAACAACAGCAACAACCACAACAGAAGTAGCAACAACAACAACAACAATAGCAGCGGCAACAACAACAACAACAGTAGCAGCAGCAGCAACAACACTAACAACACCACAAACTACAACAACAACTACTACTACTACTAGTACTATTACTAGAACTAGGAGGACTTCATGGACTGTGGAGGCAATTGGCAAGGGACGTGTCGGTTGCCGCGTGGAGCGCGCACGGTGCCACGACAGCAGCAGCAGCGAGATGATGACGCACAGATCAACCGACAGATAGACCCATGTAAATAGAGAGGATATTCGAATAGCCACGGCGAACCTTGATTATCGTTTGGTCACGCATGCTGCATATATATATATATGGGTGTGTGTGTGTATATTTATATACATGCGTGAATATATACGTGTAAGAAAAAAATATATATATTAATACATATATGTTTGCCCTTTAATTTGTGTTGCTGTTGTTGCTACTAGCAGCTACGAGCAGGCCGCTACAACGGTGACGGTGACGGTGACTGCCAGCGAGTGTTCAACTGGTAGAAGAAGTGCAACAACATTGAGTACGTACAATTGTCTACCTAGCTAGCTAACTCTTGCCACTAACGACTGTCTAGTCTATGGCGTATCCCTTTCGCTCTATCTGCTTGGTCGGCCCGCCGAGGATCAGTGTTCACGGCAGCCACCCCCCTAACTACAGCCAATGTTGCCGTCACCGCCGTCGCGGTCTTAACTAACACCGACAAGGCTACTAGAAGCAACAACAGCGGGAGCAATACAACGACGACGACGACAATAATAGCAACAACAACATTAACAGCTACAATAACAACAACAACATTAACAGCTACAATAACAACAACACTAACAGCTACAACAGCAACATTAACAGCTACAACAACAACATTAACAGCTACAACAACAACATTAACAGCTACAACAGCAACACTAACAGCTACAACAACAGCATTAAGCGAACAGCTGAATGTACGATTAGTGATGACGGATCATCTGTTCGAATGATGGGTCTGTTCACCGATATCGGCTGCGACTACACCGGCAACATATGGCTAGCTACACGCAGGTTTCTTTGGCGGTGATTCTACGCTGCTGTGGTTTTCTATCTTCCGTATTTATTGCCGGTTTTTTTTGTTACTATTATACGTCTTTTTGTTGCTGTTGTGTGGCATTTGAATGCAGTTGTTTTACAACTCAATTGTACAAACAGCTTACAGCAGCGAAAGCACTCGTAGATGACAAATGGACCATTACTGGGGCGGCATTCAATGAATGACAATTATTATTATTATTTGTACTATCAACGAAGACACTAGAATAACCACAGCAACAGCAATAGCAACAATAACAGCAACAACAACAACAACAACGATAAAAGCAATACCAACAACAACAACAACAACAACAATAAAAGCAACAATAAAAACGATAATAGCAACAACACCAACAACAACAATAACAACAACAACAACGGTAAAAGCAACACCAACAACAACAATTGCGACGGTGAAGGCTGCTGCCACGTTATCCTCACAGCGGCGATTACCACATTTCTGCCCACCCCGTTTCATCCCCAGTACCGCATCCCGCCATCTCCTCTCCTTGTCTCCCCCCCACATGATCATTACTGGCGGTCGCCGCTCTTCGTTACTATAAGCACCACAATCACCACCACCACCACCACCCGTCATCATTATTACAACACCAATCACCATTGTTGTTAGCGCTGATGACGCGTCGATTCGGCGTCTGTGATCGGCGTAATAATCGCAGCCAGGCTTATTAACAACAATGCTGTCGCTGCCGCTGCTTCGGCTCGCCGTGAACACGTTCATCGTAAAGCG
This sequence comes from Dermanyssus gallinae, assembly GCA_003439945.1. Classification (NCBI taxonomy): domain Eukaryota; kingdom Metazoa; phylum Arthropoda; class Arachnida; order Mesostigmata; family Dermanyssidae; genus Dermanyssus; species Dermanyssus gallinae. Next base: position 154,429 of record QVRM01006246.1, on the reverse strand, counting down.
CGTCCACCAATAGCTACCGGCCGTGCGGCGATCTACGGGCGTCTCTTACTTCCATCTTCGTTCGCCTTATTTCACCCCTGTATGTACCAGCCTCGGTACCCGGAGCCGGCCCCGGCATTCGTCAGCACACCATCATAAACATCATCATCACCACCACCACCACCATGCAAAACACCACCGCCAGAGTCATCAGCGATGACTCTCCAATGTATCTAACTAGTTAGTCTATGACGTCGAACCCGGTGGGTGGCGTGGTGGGTGCATTCGTCTGAGCCTCGCAACCGGAGGAGACACATAGGTAGGTGCGGCGCGGGTTCGAGGGGCCCACCGTTGCACCGATTTGTATTTATGGGGGTAGTCCGTCTATGAAGCAGCAATGTGGAAAACAGTTCCGTGGACGTTAAATCTTGGCTGAGGGTCAGCCGCCCGAAAACTTTAGCTAGTCTATCACCGATCGGTCGCACTACCGTCACCTCGTCATCCTCCGGCGACAACAGGATAACATTTTGCGCTCGAATTGCGAGACCGAACAAAGTTGAGTCGATGAGATAATGAGATTAGGTTTGATTCGCCCCAACCATCTCCAACCAAGTACTATTTTACTATTATAATTATTACTACGTTTGCTATTGCTACAACACTTTGCTATAACTAAACTTGTCGGCATTGTGGGGGGGAGGGGGCGTCAACCCTTAAATGAGTGTGTGCTCTAACTTCGGCTATAGTAGTTGCTTCGTTCTCCATCGCGATCAACACGATGATTGGGTAATGTACCGTCCAGAATTAAATTTTTTCAAAGAGGTCGGTTTTTGGGACATTTATTCTACAGGCTTAGAATCGCCGTGGGGCATACCTTCACTGCACCAAAGGTCGCACATGTTCACACTGTTTGTATCTACTATATACTTCCACGAGTCAAACTCGGCGGCGTGACGTTATGATTACGTTATGATTTAGCGCCAATTGTTTCAGCAGGTCGACTAGCCAGGTCAGGCTTTTGAACCGTTTAAACAGTTTGAGCAGTCTGTTTGGTAACACAATCTGCATAATACATTGGCGCGTAATTCAACGCGTAAATACAAGCCAAGAGAGTCGCGGAGACTGCAGATTTCCAAAAATGGAGTAAGTGTATGCACCAAGCGGAAAGTAACTGGTAGTAAAGGCAGTGATCACCGACTTGTTTGCCAGTTTGTAGTTTTGTACGTCACGGAATTTTTTGCTACGGTTTGTTCTGGCTTGATGATTTAAAGACAAGCATGCCACTTGGAGCTGTCGTTTCTATTTAACTGCTTTAAAGTCTAGAGTGGCGTATCTCATTAAAGTTACTTCCTTAAACTTTAAGCTCTTCACCTCGTTCGGAGTAGATAGAGACTAAGCACAAATGCTCTTAATAGCGGAATAACTTTAATAGGTATTCCACTATTAAGAGCTCTGGTAGCATGAGTCTCTATGACATGTGCTGCTTGGATTGCACCCATATATAGCATATCCCCCCCAGGGTGCAACACAATAAGCCAGCATTAGTTCAAAACATCTGCACCAGGCTTTCTTTCTAAGCCACGCCAGGGAAGCAATAAAATAGCGAAGCACTACCTAAACGTGAACTTGATATGTATGTAGACCCCATTTGATGTGTCTCTAATTAGAGACCTTGCATTCGGGCTCAGTGAAAGATGTTCGCATTTTATATTCAGGCGTACCTGCTCTGTAGCCAACGTATGCTGTGCATTGCCAAACAAAACCAGATTGATTTTAGCAGAACTTACAAGCAGACGGAATCGGTCGAAGTAGTAGTTATATCCACCCCCATTGTGGGGAATTGTATGGGACTAGAAGATTTCTCGACGCATGGGGCAGTTGGCTTTCTACATCCTCAACAGACGCTTCTCAGGTTAGAGTTTCATGATGTCTACTCTCTGTGTCCTGTTGCACTCTTTCTCAACAACGAGATTTATCGCAGCAAGACAGCACCTACCCTTCTTCAGCATTGTGCGGCACTTCGTTCCGCAAGTGTGGCAATGCCAACTATGTAAGTAGTCTGTAGAAAAATAAAGAGTTTATTTTCCATGATGGCTTTCAAGTTAGCGTCTCACTATATTCTTTGAAATAATCAAGAAGAGCATGTATTACTCTCCGATAATTAATCGGCTCTAGACTCGGTTTTACCGCTTTTCTTTCTACAGAGATACAACGTGGCCGGTTTTCTGTCCAGACAGGAAGGTCTCGGTTGAGATTGAAATTCAAAACAACACAGAGGATCAGGGTTTTTGCGAATAGAAACTGTAATGCACAGGACCGTCTTCAAATATTTCTCTCTAGAGAATCTGTCAAAAAAATTGTCAAACTTTTTTAATAAAATATACCCTTCTTAAGCAAGAATGATTTGAGGAAGAAGAAACAATCCGTCACAAGTGGCTATACCATCTCTGTCACCTACAGGCAACAAGAAAGGCAATTACCGCATATATATATATATATATATATATATTATATATATATATTTATATATATATATGCAACGCGCCATGGAATCATGTTCACAAAATTTTATCCCGCTTGCACCAAAGCAGTCGGCATTCTCCTCAAAACGAAAATACATGTTTTCATATTGGTTTTGTCCTTTGAGGTTTCTTAAGCGTGAACATTGGTAGCGGCAACACCAGAACTTATTTCGCAGAGATCCTCTGACTGTAAAAACTGTATGATCCAGAAAGCACTGCAGGCGGTATAGTTATGCTTATAGCTTGTATGTATACATACATGTTATCTGTATCGTGACGAGTTGCTGTCTGAAGTGCCTAAACTTGGCAGTACTTTGAGAACGACCATAAGTGATTGACCCAACTCAGTCTAAGGCTTCCAGCTACTTGTTTCTGTTCTTAGTGTTACCTTCTTAAGCATGTCCTTTGTTTTTTCAGAGCTTCTACGGGTAGCTCCAGGAGTTATCTTCGTCTTAGTTATCAGCTTAATTGTTCGTCATCTTCTAGTACTAGAATCCATTGTTGCTCACGTGATGTTTGAGTAGCTGGGACAGTACCATTAGTCGGGCCTTGCGTCGATATGATCATTAACTACTATTAACATTATGGCTGGGGACAAAATTGTCCTGACACAAGACAAGTCCTGCCTTTTGGGCTTTGAAGGCCCAGTCGCAAGTCGCAAATTCTCGGTGCGCATACTTTTTCTTTCTGCTTTCGCCCACACAGCAGGACCGAATAACTGTCTTTGGCCCGGATGACAATCCTAGAATCGTAATGTCAAACCCGAAGTTCAGGATCGTGTGCAGCCTGCGCCTAGGTCTTGGTATTTTCGCTACTAATTCATACTATTGTGGCACGAATATGATTTATGCAAAGGGTAACTATGAGCTGAGCTGCAAGGAGGTGGTACCCTCATAAAGTGGCACCAGCAGTCGGTATGATCCTGACCGCCCTTGGCCATAAATAAATTGTTGATCTAGGACGTGTCAATTTGGAACGCTCATGCGTCGAGCACGGTAGGTGGCGTTGCACTCAAGAGAGAGGGACAAAGCTCGTCAATACGAAGCCTTGAGGAACGAGCACACAATCTGTCGGTTAATCATTGAGATATCAGACGTGTGGCAATGGGAGGTCATTGCCACATCGCGGACAATCGGCCAGATCCACGGCGTTCCTGGGGCAGCGCGTTGCCTTGGAGATTTAGCGCGGCAACACATAAGCATGATTCTTGACACGCTCCCGAAGAGAGAGAGGTCTAGAGAAACTGGTGTGCATATAAGAAGTTCAACCTGAACATTGCTCGGCTATCAATCATTTGATAACAAAATAAATGATTAAAAGCATTAAATTATTAGTTTGACTGTTATTTTTGTATTCTTTTATTTGGTTATAATGTTCAGCTATTTCAATTGTGAAGTATGAACGTTCGAGCCTGATTCATTGTGCTCTGCTCGCTTCCTGTCAGTTCACGGAGCCTATGACAGAAGCCACGTTTCCTCTATAGGCGGCCAAAGACATCATCTGTCAGAAAAACATGGCTTCGTGTCGATCGCGCCCGTAGCGTCTTCTATACGTTTTCCGATATCGCTAAGAATATTCGCTGTACCTGTGTGCTGGTGTGGCTGAGTGTCTCCAATGTAATGGGTAGCTTCAGACTAGTAGTAGCTCTTTGCTAGCTCAAAATAATTCTTTGGTTTTTCAGAACCCGTGCGTTCTGCAGCCCATCAAGACATCCATTCAATTGCGTGGTAGCATAGATACGACATACGTGCATGAAACGGTTAAATTCCATGCAAGGTTTTTTCCGTGTGACCGACTATAGCGGAACGGTGACCCCGTCAGGTCGCAGCTGCCAATGCACTGCTACTATTAAAGCCTTTCGGCTCGGATGTGTATTATTCTATTACTATTACTACTACATACAAGTCTAGATAAGGCAACTACATACAAGTCAAGGGATCGACGCGATCGTCGACGTCGTCATCTTGAATGCTGCGCGCTCTCCAAGCAATAAACGCAAAGCTCAACAATCGAAACAAAGTGCTAAACGATGTCCAGCTTCTTGATCTCTTTCCCTACTTCTCGGGCACGTTCTCAATCTACCTAGCTGCTACCTCAAGCTACCTAAGGTTGGCCGGCAGCCTGTCCCCAACCGAGGTCCCGACGACTACAGTCCTGCGCGTGCGCTCTCTGTTACTGAAGTTGGCCGGACGATTGGCGGCACGATTAGGAAGTGAAACTACAACATTGTACTCCTACAGCCACTGCTGCTATCATTGTCTTGATTGCTGCTACAAACAAGGCTCGACCCGACAGAGCTGTTTCTAGAGACTAACTCCTATTGGTACAGAGCTGTTTGTAGAGACGAACTCCTCTTGGTATGTCCGTCCTAGCTTTCTAGTTTGCTTCTGCTGCTCAGATGGCACAGATGCGACACATACACACAGACAGATAGATAGATAGCCACATATGGCATATGACTGAGATCAAACAGCCAGTACATGGGCGAGCTCAAAAATCCTCGTAGCACGACAGGCAGGAACAACGAATATGCCGGCAATAACCATCGCACCTTCCACAACAACAGCAACAACAACAACACTAAGTACAGCCACAGCAGCAGCAAGAACAACAGCAATAACACCCACATCAGCAACAACGATACCACCGGCAACAACAACGACAACATCAACAAACAGGTTCTTCAAAGTAGGAACGTGGGCTGGATTTTAGCCAATAAAACTTGTCCTCATGTTTCTGCTTTGCAGAGTGCCGTATTGTTTTGATTCCTCGATTGAGAGCAAAGCTACAAGAGTTTTACACATATATATATATATATATATATATATATATATATATATATATATATATATATACGCAACGACGTGCGTTCACTTTTACGGCACAAAGGTCAGGCCATTTTAGCAGTCGTCGTTGTTGGTGACCTTGTCGTTACAGCTATTATTGTTGTTTTTCGATTATTCATTCAAATTCCTCTTCTTCTTTCTTCTCGACTTCTTTTAGTTTTTACTTTAATTTTAGTTTCGCATTACTATTTTATTTACTTATTATTAAATAAATAACGTATTATTATTATTATTATAGTTTTCGTCGGTACAGCATAGTACGTTATAGGATGTACTGTTATGTTAATGTTGATCATTGTAATTCGCGTTGTCGTAATTCAAAGGGGCATTGTCATTCATACGGTGAGCACCTGGGCGGTACGACGGCTGATACACAGAGACGAATGAACATAATGCCAGATAGCCATAACAAGTAGATGGATGATTAAACGATCTCCCGCAGCAGCATTGAGCGTCTGTCGCTATCCGATAAACGGACGCTTTTCCGCTGTCTCTTTGCCAGCTGCGTGGCTCTGGGCGCCGCCATCCAAGGCTATTTACTATTCGGCTCGGGGATTCAACATCAAACATCGTCAGCTAACCACGACAGGTAATTCTAATTAGCTAACAACACTACAACCAACAGTTAAATATTAAGTATACACAATAGAGCTGGTTTTGCTTGCTCGCCCATTGTACATTTATAATAATGACGCGCTGCGGCTGTCGCGCGACACGTCGGCGGTAGTGAACGTCGCCACACAGTCATTTTACATGCACTTAATCTGGACATCCCGCCGAAAAATCGTAATTACTTCGCAACCACAGCTCGCATTGACATATGTTTGGTACCAAAATGATCGCCATTAATTGCGCATTGGCTGAATATGTCCGCTTTGAGCGCTGTGAGTGGTTGTAGGGTTATGATTCTAAAGTATTTGGCGTGAACGCTAATGAAGAACTTCATTTTTGGCGAATTTTCTTCTAAGCGACCATGTCGCGTCTTCTGACCGGCCTTGCATATATATATATATATATATTATTGGCTTTATACATATCACACGCGCGTAAATAATTGATCACTCTAGAGTGATAATAGATATATATATATATATATATGGCTTCCTTTAATTATCAGAACTGCATCCCAGAACAGTTTTAAAAGGGGAATTCCTTACATTCTGTGGTAGGGATCTTCTTCGAGTCCAGGCTCTTCAATGGCGGTGAACCGTCCATTACGTACAACGTAACGACTCATGTTGCGGTCGTTATTTTAGTGCGGAATACAAAATACACGCCGGAAAGCACGTCGATATGTTTTTTTTACCCTCGAGCACGGTTGGCGATTTGACACAGTTAGACAGAGTATATTACACGACAGGAGGTATTTTTAACGTCTTCACGATGTACGCAATCTGCATCCCGCAAGAAAATTCACGCTTTCGACACGAATCGAGAGATGAGTTGATGGACTCGCACACATGTAGAAAACGATTTTCATTTAACACAGCTTTGCCGTTAGATACAGCATATGTAGCGGTGGCACACGGTGTTATGGGAACGCTGGGGTTCAATTCATATAGTGAATTCTCTAAAACCGATCGACATACGCATGTGTACAAATGTACATACATACAAAACTGTACACGGAAACGTGTACAATCACACAGTATCAAAGAACACAATGTTTACGAGTTGGCTCGCCTTGACGAGCTTCGCCGGCACAAGTGAGCCGCATTGGTCAGCTCTCGAGCATTCGTCGTAAAGGACGGAATGCTCCGGAAGCCCGGCAGCGTCTAGCCAGCTATAGGAAAAGCTATTCCTACTAACGCTACGTAACAAAATGACAATCACCGCTGGGATTATTGTTATTAGTATTGGAATTAGTATTATTATTATTAATATTGTTATTATTAGAGTTATATTACTCTCGTTACGGCGGCGGTACTAGGAGCAGTTAAAGTAGGTGCAGTCTAATAGTATATGCCAATAATAATAATAATAATCACAATACGAATAGAGCTAGCTATTGGTGGTAACGGTGACGGATCGTTTCCGTCAAAGGTCGCAGCCGTGCCATAAGAGTGCCTCTCTTCTTGGACTACCTACTATCGCGCGCCTCAAGAAAGTGCTTGTCGTTGAGTGACGAGGGACAACTAGAGAAAGAGAGAAAAGACGTCGGTGGGAGGCCTACACGTCTGGCAACTACGCAGGACTCTTGAGAATGTCTCTCCCCAACGACTGCGCATGTGCTGCCGCATATATATATATTATATATATAACTTAATATATATATAAAAAAAAAAAAATTATATATATATATAGGTGGTGGCGCTATTTATTGCTTGTTTGATGGTTTTAATCTACATATGCATGCTTGTGACTTGTTTGATTGGCTGACCAACGTGGCCACCGTGATCGTAACATGGCCCCACGACATTGTCGTCGACAGAATCGTCGAGTCATCACGTAACGCACGAACAGCAACAACAAAAAAATCGTCGAGTCACTCACGACTAAACATAACAGCAACAAACACAACAACAACAACAACAACAACACACAACCGCTGACTAAGGCAGGGCATCACAAAAAAACAAGAGGCAGTTTAATCGGGGACAGAGAGAGAGAGAGAGAGAGGAATGAATGAAGAATCTCTCCATTATTTTTTGTTGTTTGTAGGAACAGACAGCTACGAGTGCAAGGCTATATTGGCAAAAAAACGATCTAACTGCGTCTGCATCTTTTGCTGGACCGTTTTGGGCTTCATGTTGCCGTGTCGGGAGAGAGAAGGAAATAAAGGGCTAGAATGAAATTTTCAACACATTACAAAAAGCACGTCCATCCATGGTTTTCTAAGGAGGCGCTTGCTTTAGCGCATGCAACAGCAGCGGTAGCAGCAGCAGCAGATCGAGGGTCTTCCTCCTCTTATCATGACTTAATTACCCCGATAATAATGCTTCCTACATTCTAGGGGTATTACGATACGTTCGTTATACTACGAAACTGCGGACTGCATAGCAACGCTAGCAAGCTGTACATAGGATAGAACGACAATAACTGAATAAACAAGAGGCAATCATATATATCCGAATAGATATTAAATACAACGCCTACAAATGGAATCAAGCGCTGAAATGAACGACAGTGACGAAAAACGTAAGATGGCAGCGCATCAGCAAATTCATTATAGGCAGGAGCGTGCTTACAGAGCAAATAGATGCGAACATTCCAGTGTCTTTGTTTTCTGCAAGCCACCCACACTTTTAATCGGCAAAAGTTTCGGTGAATGCCGTAACTTGGGCAGAAATCAGGGAGAGCTATCTTCGTGTGACCTTTCCTGTGTCTCAGCCAATTAACGCCTTTTCAACGACGTTTACTCGGTTATCTAACCATATCGCAACATTCACTCATTTAGCAGGACTTTTCAGGGTGCGTCAGCTAAATCCAGACAAATTGTGGCGGGCTACCCAGCATAGACGGAAGGCGTTAATTCAGATCGGTTTACGTAATCAGACAGCCCACTCACAATAGAACAAAAGCGCATTGTCATCATGGACGGCCGCCGCAACGTGGGTCCAGAATATGACCGAAGAACAACCGTTATCCAATTGCTTTGTGCCGGACATCGGCCAGCCGAAATCGTCAACATCACTGGATTTAAAAGAGCAACGGTCTACGACATTGCCCGACGCTACAGAGATGCAGAAGAGACAGGGCTAGGTAGTGCAACATCCTGGAGGGAAGATTCACAACCGCCGACGAGAAGTGAGGACGCCAACAGTGATCAAAATGGTGCAAAACTGCGTTTTTAAGGATCCAAGTCTATCGATGCGCCGTTTAGCGATCAAATTCAATATGAGTGATTGTTCTATGCGTCGGATTATCAACGAAGAACTGCGCTACAAGTCTTACACGTTTAAAGTCAGACAGATGTTGTCTCAGGCCGCGAAAAATAAGAGGATGACTTGCTGCCATCTCATTCTCACGTTTTTGAGACACGAAATGGCGGGACATCTTCGATTCTTCTCCGACGAAAAAATCTTCACCATTGACCAAAAACATAATCCGAAAAATGACCGGTGGCTCGCAAAGAACCCTGAGGATGTACCAATCGTGCATAGAACCAAACATCCTGCCAGTGTGCACGTCCTAAGTGTTGTGTCGAATGAAGGAGACGTGATGCCCCCACACTTTTTTGACAGACACGAAACCGTAACAAAGGAAGTGTATTTACGTGTTCTGCGAAGCCTGGTAAAACCATGGATTGATAGAGTGTCCAATGAAGACAATATGTCTTTCAACAAGACGGCGCTCCCGCCCACACCAGTAATCTCGTACTAGGATTGGCTACGGGGCAACACGACAACGTTCTGGACAAGACGACGTAGCCCCCTAGCAGTCCAGACCTGAATCCCCTGGACTTCTATGTATGGGGCGTTGTTGAGAAAGAGTCTAACAAGTCTCGACATGTAAACACAGAAGCGCTACGCAGAGCCATTGTCAAATCGTTCAAGAATCTCAACCCGCTAACTTTGAATGCGGGCGCTTTCGCCCCAGAATTGAAAGTGTAATTGCTGCTGGTGGTGGCTACATTAAATAAAAAAGTTCCTCAGGAGTGTATCTAACGGCACGTAAAAAAATTACCGAAATATCTGTTTTTCTTTAGAAGTAAATTGCGAAACGGGCGATGACGTTTAGTCCGGATTTAACTGACGCACCCTGTATTTTCTGCCTTTCCTGCTTCGCTTTGGGTTCGTTTAATTGCCGCTAATTTCGGACAACAAGGATCTCTCCCGCGTACATGGTAGCATAGTAGGATAAGTGCATGGTAATGTCATTAGCCCCGCCAGTTGACATACACGTGACAGTGTCCGCTGGTTTTTCCGCAGCAAGGTTGACTGATGACCACTCGACAATAAGAAAGGTTGATTGATTATCGACCTCTGCGGGTGCCACTGTCAGATATGACGACCGCGTTTGGAAGCGCGTCTCCGTGCCCCCATCGTGACTGGCTTCGGCCACCCAGGATAAGTGGTGGATACGCCACCACCACGACGACGACGTTTCGAAAACGTTACAGAATGAAGAGCAGCACCGTAAAAGAAGGACCAGAGTGGGAAACTCACGCCGTTTTGCTCTGCGAGTTCGTCACGGTCTAGATTAAGAGGGTTGTCATGGGTAGCCTTTCATCAGCTGATTAATTATATATATATATATATATATATATATATATAACACTAAACATTCTTAACTGTGTCCACGGTCCCACCGTTTACAATTGATTATATTGATTAAATTATGCAGTTTCTGTATACGAGAATATATATATATATATATATATATATATATATATATATACGTGCTTCAATAAACAACAGTATATCTGTTACATGTTGTAGTGGTAGTTGTTGTTGTTTTTAGTGTTGATGTTAGTTCTATTTAAGTTGTAATCATTGCTATTTTTGTCCTCATCGGTGTCGCCGTTATTGTGGTTATCATTGTTTCTACAATTGCTGTTTTTACTATTCGTCGCCGTTAATAAAACTAGTGGCGTTATTGCTGGTATCGTTGTAGTTGTTGTTGTTGTGGTTGCTGCTGCTGCTATGAAGGTTCTTGCTAATCTTGCTGTAATGTCGAAATTTGCAATAAAAATGAAAACATTGCATAGTAATGCACGTGAGATGTTTGGTGGCGAAATGACAGATGTAAATGCCGCTAAGTTACCTGAGAGAAAATGCACCGGCGTTGCCGTAAAATCGCGATTCCGACTGCCTTCATTGATCTTGTCGTAACGCAGTTGCACCTGTACGGCTATTATCTCATAGCCGTATCAAACAAACATAGCCGCCTTACGTTCTTCTAGTTACCCAACCCACCTAATCCGTACCTCAGAGGACATTTCACTATATAGCACTATGATAAGTCAACCGTGCGAAGCGCCTAACACATTGAGCACACATGATGATGAAGTATGTCGGAAGATTTTTTTGCCAAATTGCTTGAGAACGCAATGATAACAAGTGTTTAACCACCAGGACACTGGGTAAGCTTACTAAAGACACGCGGACACTGGGTAAGTCTCCCTTTCGAGGACAGCCTACTGTTCCTCCAGCCTTCAGTTACACCAAATTCGATATTTCTATCCAAATTAAACCCCAAGGCCACGTTTGTTGTCAACTATAACTGACAACGAACAAGAAGACGTCGCCCGCACGTCGAAAAAGAGTGGTTTCCTCGTATGGGTGAGGTTGCGGCCAAGTAGAGACAACACTCTATGCGGGCGATGTATGACGACATTGTACACATGTGCGCATAGTCCACACGTTCGGCCACGCGTGCACCAGTGGCGTTAGGGAACACTTGGCGGCACTTCCTTTCTATGCGTTACAAGTAGAAGCAAACAATGCTAAGCTAAGATGCAAGCGTAATGTGATCTCAACCAGAAAGCTATACATTTCTTTCGCTCTCTTGAAGATGCTCTCATTTTTCCATGACCAATAACTGGTTCCCTCCCGCAGTGTGTGTCGAGGTCGCGTCCGTCCCGGGGGCGAACGGCATCACGCGATCGATAACCAGTAACTACGTAGCACCTGACTATTGATGGTATAACATGTTATTATTATGGTATAACACAACACAACCTACTGCTGTGTTGTAAAGTTCGGTGCCTGGCTTTGCCGTCCAAAGTGTTGGTATCCCGCGAAAATCTAAACATTTCTAATTAAATTTGAAGTCTTTTGCTGTACGAGTTCGGAAGAATGCTCAAACCCTTGCCTATCAAAATATCGCGGCATTCTTCAAGGAGGGTTTTACTATTAAAACTATATTATTTAGTTACAGCAAATTACTACTGCAGCATTTGTACAGCATTACTCTATTATTAGATACAGCAAAATCCAACGATTGCCGCTCTATAAAATGCGTGGAATAATTGAATCATGCAACCAACAACTGTTAAGGGGCATTCGACAAGATTTGGATATATACATTTACTTCTGTAAGCTTACTTAGCTGATGAAAACGTATGCGTTAAGATTAAGTTCACTACGCAGTACCCAAAAAGTGCGCTATATATGTACTGTATCGCAGTGCATGCGCAAAATAGTTTACATCTTAGACAAACACGTCATCAGACTAATTAATATACACACATGCACAAAAACGATCTTTCCACCGTGTAAACCCTCAAACAACCAGTAGCTAGATATTCAATCAAATGTTGAAGCAGAACGCTACACCTCAGTCATCCTACGTTTTAAAAAACATTTTATTACACCGAAATTTTCCAAGCAAAATTCTCTCCATAAGTCTAAACCACATTGCAGCAATTGCAGTAACTACGTATCTCACGGTCGATCGACACACACTTGTGCTAGAAATATAAAAAACACGTTTGGAACGTAAAGAATTACATTCAATGCCGTTTCGTTGAGATCTAAAGAGAGCGGGATCGAGGCGAGGTCATCCGGTCAGCCAAGAGCCGGAGACAGCTTTTTGACACCCGAACAAAAAACAGTCACTGTGAGCAGGCAAAGCTTTTCAGAATAGCAGGGTACAAACTGTCAGATACGTTGCGTAGATAGGAATACAAACAACAAGTATTTCCCTAAAAGCGTGTTCAGCATAAGTTATGCCTCTACTTCTTGCAGTTGAAGTCACTTGTATAGAAGGAGTGTTGCGAACTGTCGACTACATTCAGCGTGAAAACGTCAAAGCTTCTGGCTTGCGCACGTTGTAATGATTGCAATGACCACGTTACACAAAGTGCAACACTTTCGAGTATTCTCGCTGAGTCGAAGTACCGTCGAAAAGTGAAGAAGAAAAGGAATATTGATTATTTTTCACACTTGTTACTACTGACCAATTCTAAAAACGCTTCGATATATATATATATATATATATATACATACACGTGTGCGTAAAGGTCTATAAATGAGGCAACTTTTACGAGCTGAACCTAGCCCGCAAGGGTAACTGGAACTTGTTTCTAGTTCCAGAATAGACGTAAGTGTCGCGTTCTGCACGACCAGCCGGGCCGGGTCGATGAACGCCACTAACTGCCGATAGATACAAACAAACAGACTTCACCCATACCCATACACACGCACATATACAAAAACAAGAGATCACATACTTTCACACCCGTCTGACTGGACGTACTCTCTCGATCAGAGAACGTACAGACATAGCAATGGGTCAGCGATACGCGTGTTTCTCTTCTTTTCTTCTTTTTTCCTTCTTTTCTTTTTCTTCTTCTTCTTGTACTTGTTTGTCTTGCCTCGCAAGAGGCACTGCGCGGGCAATCAGACGCGGCCCGTAGGCCCGAATGCGGCAGAAACGCCGTGGGGCGCTAAAGCGCGCCGTCAAAGGCGCGACTGGGCCACGAAGATAAAAAGGCGGAAGGCCGAGGGGATGGGCGAAGGGCACAGACAGCGTGGGCGGGAATGAGCTCCCGCACAAACGCCAATCACTAACTCTGCACTAAACCGAACAACATCGAGCAGCAGGATAGCAACAACAACAACAATCAGAATATACCAATATATACCAATAGCAGGAACTGCAAGAACAACACCAGCAGCAGCAGCAACAACAACAACAACAACGACAACAGCAACAACAACAGAACCGGCACTACCAGTTCTCTTAGCAGTAGCGGCAGCACTTGTAGTCCTAGTAGCAGCAGCAGCAGTAGCAATAATACTTATCAAGGACCGCAGTTAGTCGTGTATTCAGGAAAGTCGTAATGATAGACGTGAGATTCGCGGTGGTACTTTTATCGTACCAAGTATAAGTAAGAGTAGTTTAATGTGATTGACCCGTCGTGGTCCGTCTCCATTGAGTTAATGGCGCCCAGTTGCTGCTCGTGTTGTTGTTGTTATTGTTGTTGTTGTTGTTGTTGTTGTTGTTGGCGTTGCTGTTTTGTTGTTGTTGCTGCTGTTGTTGTGTGTGTTGTTGCTGTTGATGATGATGAGGTTGTTACCGCTGCTGTTGTCAGCAACGGCGACGGAATCATTAGCCAAGATCACCATCATCATCATCATCATCATTATCCTCGTCATCATTATGCCATCAAATTCGAGTCAAACTGAGTCAAACCGCTTCTCCGTCTTAACTACTGTAGAAACAATACGTCTGTGGCCATAGCTGTTGTTTCTGCTGCTGCGGCTGCTCTGTTACTACTAAATGCTTTCCAACTAATGTGCTCGGAGTCTCCTTGATGTTTGTCTTTGTGTGCGTGTGTGTGTAAGCTGCATCGCAGGCAAGTAGAACTTTAGAAGGTCAGAGAAGAAAGTCGACAAGAAGAAGATATTTGTCGGGAATTTTACCTAAATAGGATTTTCCAAGCTATTTGCTACAGGATTACTGCTGCTATTACTACTGCGCGTGCTATTACTAACTCAAAAACAGCTATTTTTGGTAGTGGTAAATGTAGAGTAAATGATTTCATATACGCTACAACCGTTTCCATCGTAACTACTTTCGTTTAGGTTGACTTTGCTGAAGACTGAGGCTGTTTTCGCGCTTCGTTGATAATGATGATGATGATGATGATTATTATTATTATTATTATTATTATTCGTCCCTTCGATTGTTGGTCTTCGATTGCCGTTGTCTCATCTCGGCGATTGTCGGTTTATCCCTTCTGCTCTATGAGTGTTTTTCCCACTAACGTCGTCGATTTTCCTCCTCGTTATGCGTTGATGCCTGACCAGTCTGATAGCCTAGTATTGCTAACATTCATACTAACAGCACTACAACTGCTGATGCTGCTTGTACTAAACAGTAACAAAAACAAACACAGCAGCAATAACAACAACAACAGCAAAAAATAGTAGCAAAAAAAACATCTGCTACCCCTACGACAAGGAAGGAGACTTCAACTGCGGCAAAGCGGAAGACCGAAGACACTTTTGTGGTTCTTCTTTTTGACTGTGGCAGTCGTCGTGTGACAGTCGTCACAGTCGTGGTGTCACAGTTGATAGAACTTCTTCTCGATAACATCGCCGTCATCATCGCGGACAGACATCGACGGACAGAGCCGCAGCCTGGCAGAGCCGCAGCAACAACAACAACAACAACAACAGCAACAACAATAACAACAACAACAGCAACAACAACAATAACAACAACAACGACAACGTAGCTGGCGGAACCACGTAGCAATAACACAGATGGCAGATAGGCAGGAGCGGCACCTTCAACGGAGCCACCGTCAATTACTATAGCAAAACGACTTCCACTACCACCAGCACCACCACTAACCAAGCGCAACAATAGCAGCAACAACAGCAACAACAACAGCAACAACGACAACGACAACAACAAAACAACAACGTTGACAACAACGGCAACAATAGCAGCAACAACAAAAACAACAACAGCAACAACAACGACAACAACAACAACAGCAACGACAACAACAACAACAAAAACACCAACAGCAACAACAACGACAACGACAACAACAACAACAACAACAACGTTGACAACAACGGCAACAACAGCAAAGGCAGCACCAATAACCAACAGTAACAACGCCAGCGATGCCATCCGAAAGCCGGCCCGAGCCGGCGGGGCATGGAATTCAACCGCGTGCTGCTTGAACTACGCCAGACTGAGACAGACGGACAAGCGGACGGGTGGACGGGCGGGCGGGCACTCACCTACTACTACTACTACTACTACTGCATTCTGTTTCTTCGTTTACACGTCTTCTGCAGTTGTTACTGGCTCGCTACGGTTGCCGCTGCTGCTGCTGTTGCTACAGCTGTAGCTGTAGTTCTTGTTGGCTCAAAGTTGTGCCGCACATCCTCCCTTCCCTACCAGTCTGTCCATTCGTCCGTCCGTCTGCAGAAAGGAACTTTACGAACTCATAAACGACGACGACGACGATGACGACGACAAAAGAGCAACGGTGGTGGTTGGAGCAGGCAGCAACAGCACAGCACCGTCACTACCACCACCACCGACGCCTATGGAACTCCTTCCACAACAGTTACCACCACTAGAGTGGAGCAGTGGCCACACGCGGTAGCAACAAAAATCGAGAACCGCAACATCAGCAGTCCGCAGCAACAACAACAACAACAACAGTAGCAACAACAACAACAGTAGCAACAACAACAGCAGCAGCAGCAGCAAAGACAAGAACACCTACAGCAACAGCAGCAGCAACAACAACAACAGAAAAACAAGATCAGCAAACACAACAACAACAACATACCAACAATAGCAGCTCCACTACCTCCACCACTACAACAACAACTCTTTACCACCGCACAACCAGTGTCTCAGCCAGTGTCTTCCTCGACTTCTTCGACTGTTGAGCTGTTGCTGCTGCTGCTGCTACTGCTGATTCTATCTATTGACAACGTTTGCAGTCAGTCCGTATCTACCGGTATCCGCCTTTCAGCATAAATGTAAACAAAATCTAGAATTCATTTCTAGAAGTCGGATTCGGTAGATACTACCACTACTGTTTTGACTACGACTACAACTACGACAGCTCAGGTGACTACTATTAATCTGTGCTGCCATCTGTGCGTGCTCAATCGCGATAATCAAGCTCGACGATAAGTGTCTTCATTGGCCTTCATTGGTTTGTGACAACTCATCTCAGCCCATTATCATCATCATCACCATCATCACCGTCATCGTCGACATCATCAACCTCATCATCATTATCCTCATCATCATCATCATCATCATCATCATCATTAACCTCATCACTATCATCGGCACTAGCGCAGGAAGCGAGCTCATTGAGTCTCATAGTGTGTCCAGCACATGTGCAAGCCATTGCGCCGGCAGAGGCAACTTTGTCATCATAGGCAAACGCTAGGTTGAGGCTATCTAGGACTCTGCAAAGAATAGGCGGCCAGACAAACAGAAACAGACAGTTAGTTGGTCGGTCCGTCAGTCCAATGTTTAACTGGCCTCGCCAGCCGGCTAGCTCCTGCCTGGAAGACGTCTGCCCGCGGCACGCTGGCCTGCGTTACTTCCAGCCTGCGTAGTGAGTGGTGGCCTCTAGAGTGACAAGGTTCCAGTTTCGGGCCGGCACGATGCCGTCCCGTCCATATCGTCGGCATCGTGAATGAATAGCCGGCCTACCGGCGAATACGCGAGCGGAGTAAGCAGATGGAAAATTTCTTCTCTTTGTCTATCCTCGACTCGACTTCTTTATCTAGACACTTATCAAGTTATACAAAAAGATCGAGGGAGAAAGAAAGTAAGATAGATAGAGAGAGAGAGAGAGAGAGAGAGAAGAGAGGGTAGAGAAGAGAAGAGCATTGACAGAGTAGAGAGCTGGGCCAGTAAAACGATTGTTCAGCAGTGGCAGACAGAAGTCTATCTACCTCGTATCGGCGAGAGTCTTCTGCCAAAGTGCCAGACGACAACGACAGCAACAGCGACGACGACAACAGGCAACAACAATAAACAACAACAGCCAGCAACAGCAATAAACAATAGCAACAGCTAGCAACAACAACAACAACAACAACAAACCCGCCGTCGACGACGACAACGAAAACAAGCGGAATCAACCGGCGAATACGTCGGCTGAAGTTCGCCCGTCTCCGCGATACTCAACTCCTCGTTTGCTGTGGGTACGTGTGTGTGTGTGCTCATTCACATCAGACGTCATCCCGTCGTCGAGCTTCTCCGTGACAGGCCTTCGTACAGAGCGCGTTACAGCTCTAGTCTGTAACAGGTAACTAAAATCTGCTACTAATTCAGCTACAATTTCAGCTTGCTGGCTGCTGATGCCACGGCTACCTGTTGTGCCGCCACGCAACTTGGGTGGACGTAAACGTGTTCGTGACCGTTTTGACAGTGCTATAACCATCGATATTATTATTATTATTATTATTATCATCATCATCGTAATCCTAGGCAACGTAGGGCTGCTGCGCCGCTGATACTTTTGTAATAGTAGTTGTAGTAGTAGTAGTAATAGTATTAATATTAGTAGGAGTAGTAGTAGTAGTCTAAGTAAATATACTGCAAAGCCCGGTAGCAGTATAAGTGATAATGCTAATTGGCATAGTGGTCAGTTCTTGTTTCTGTGGCAATTCTACTAGGAACCGCAGCAGCAGCAGTAATGCGTGGCAATCGTTGACTCACCATCATCTCGCTTGTCACAACACTGGAATCGAACACACAGGTAGCGCGCGCCCGCCCGCCATTAGCTCTATACCAACAAGAGCAACAACAACAACAAAAACAAGGACAATGACAGAAATAATAATATAACAGCAGCAACAGCAACAACAACAACAACGACGACAGAAACAATAACAACAACAACAACAGAAACAATAACAACAACAAAGCAACAACGTCAAGAGGTAACCACCGGTACGACGTTGGTAGAGCCAGTCGTAATCTGCTCCTCCCGACGCGATAGCGATACGCTATGCGTCCGCCGCCTAGCATACCTCTAGCATATCTAGCACCTTACAACATGTCACTACTACAATCATGCAAACTCTCTCAATATCTAGTGATAGTAGTAGTAGCAGTAGTGGTGGTACCACTACTTCTAGTCTCGACTAAACTACTAAACAAACTCGACTAACTACAGCAGAATCCAGACAAGACGAGTCGCAATGTTCTCCTCGTCACTTATCATGCTAGCCAGCCACATGTGCCTGTATCTTTCGCTCGATCGGATGAACTAAGCGTCACACGCTTTTGCGTCCACGTGACGAGGTTAGTGCTCTACTATGGTCTCAGCATCGATGTTCGCCCAGTGGTAAAGGCGGCAGCACGGACCCGGCATCATTGTTGTTGTTGTTGTTGTTGTAGCTGTTGTTTTTAATATTCATGTTGTAGTTTTTGTTGTTGTTGTTATTAATATTCATGCTTTCGTTTTTGTTATTGTTGCTGCTGCTGCTGCCCAAGTATCAGTGTCGGACTAGCTTGGCCTAGGTTCTGGTGTGTGATAGTGCGATGCCCTGTTAGAACGCAGCAGCAGCAGCAGCAACAGCTGGCAAAAGGGTATGGAAGAATTTTACTATTGTCTCCCATAGCACATAACACAAATCTGGCAAATAGAGCAGGCCCACTTGTGAATCCATCTTCTCGTGGTAGGCTGTTTTGTTTCTACCATTCTACCTCTTACTTTTCGTGAACTTTTCTTGCGCGATATGTGTGTTGCTTTAAGCGAATAACTACTTCCGTCAGCAACGTCGCAGCCGTACAATACAGCAATCAAATTGTGCCGTGAATCTCCATGAGCGAACCTGAACCGGACAAAGACAGCGCCAGTGACAAAGATGAACCACAATGAAAGCTCCGAACGACGGAGGCGGAAAGCCGGTGGTTAATGAGCTAATTCGTTAGAAAGTCCCGAGCTAGTAACTATTAGTCAGAGTTAGATGAAGAGATGGAATGAGAAATATCTAGTAAGTTATTGCCAACAATTGGTGTGTTGATGATGATGATAACGATGGTGGCGAAGTAACTAATTCGTAACTCTGGCAAAGTTCGCCAGCGCAAGCCGGCGGCACGTAGGAACGACAAGCGGTCAGCACAGCCAGTGAAAGTGAAGCCGCTGTCTGAGCTCCTGCAAGTCTGGAAGTCCTGCAGCGTCGTGACGCACGCTTGCGGGGCACGCTTCGCCATTCATTTGCTGTCATGATGGTGGCCATGGTGAAGGTGACGATGAGGTCGATGCTGAACAGTGTCTCAATACCGGCCGTTGTGCTCTGTGAGTGAAGGTGCGAGCTGCTCCGCTTGGATTTCGTGCTTGGATTTGGTGATGACCACCATCAAGGAAAACACACGCGTGTTATCATCGTGTGGCGAGCGAGAGCGCCTTCGAACGCCAGCTAACAACACGTGTCGATGCCGATGTCGCCACCACCGGACTCACGAATGGCGACCGGCTGCGGCGACAACAACAACAGCGGTTCGCAGGTGCGCGTTCGTGTCTACGTACCACGTCAACGCGCTCCATGGCTGACGCGGTTCGGTAAGTGTGCACACCGGCGTTTCGTTTGGTTTCGTTCTCTTTCCCACGAGGAACTGCTTCAGCTAGCTAGCTGCTGCTGCTGCTCTGCTGCTACAGCAAGCCGCGTCCAGGTGCTACCCATAAACGAGACGACTCAACGAATCAAGCATCAATCACTACTACTCGATGTGTGAATAAATCTGCTAGATTTACTTGTGCTTCGGCACTCTCCTGCGCGCGTCTTTTCTCCCGTTGCTCCTCTAGCTTTTTTTTTGTTTGCTGTCATAGCAGAAGCGACATGCCCAATAATAAGTAAATATAGGCATGCACCCCAATTCAATCAGTACCATCGGAACCGGAATCAGTTGTTTTTAGCAGTTCAATGATGATACAAATCTACCGATAATGCAACCGACCTAGTTCGTTCACGTGGGCGTCGACTCTCCTCAACACAGGCGGGCTAGGGGTCACTATTGTTACTACGATAATGTAAATGAGTTATGTTAAAAAAGCACAACTGCATGTTTTTGGCATAAATCATACTTATGAAATATATTATATAATATATATATATATATATATATATATATATATATTTTTTTTTTTTTTCTATAGAGGTAACTGGTAAAATGCATTATGCACACCGGGCGTCGTTGCTAAAGCCACGGGACTCGCACCCACTAAAATCCAGTCGTCCTCCTTGTCGCACTTGAAAATATCGCTAAAAGTGTGCGGTTGCAACAAAACACACAGTTTCTTTAAATCGTTAACAAGCAAACACAGACACGGACATCCATAACTAATACTAATGAATCATCGTTCACAAAGTTGCCTTACCAGCAGCGTCAGAATTGGTTCGTCGCGCACGATGCTTGTATGGCTAGAATTGCTCATGTCGGCGCGTATAATCCGACAGCAGCAGCAGCATGGATCAAAACAAGTCAAATACTGCCTAGTTCTGTTCGTATTGTGGATGCTGTTGTTGTTGCTGCTGCTGCTGTAGTTATTGTTGTTATTACCGTCGGCATAGTGCTCGTCGAATGCTCCACAGCCTTGGATGGAACATGCGACTTGCATCACTTCGGCGAAATGTCAACTCGACTTGACTCGACCTGGCTCACATATTTCTAAAATCCCGCCCGACTACTCTGCCGGTGGATCGAAGACGTGCAGTTAATGGTGGTGGTGGTGGTGCAATTATTTGAGTTGTATTCGTCTGGCTATAACCACGCCAATAGTGTATGGTACCGTATGATTTCTCTCTCTTGTCCTTGCTTCTGCTTTTTGTCGTTTGACTGAGCTGCGTCTGCTTTTCGAGCGCTGTTTCGCCCGGTGACGCCCAACGCGAGTGTCTCGCCCATCGCGGTAGCAGTTGAACGTACGTCAGTATTTCCCTGTCTTTCTCTCTCGCTTTTTCTTTTTCTCTTCGTTTCTTTTTTTTCATAGTTCATAGTTCTTTGGATGATGGAGCAGTGTCACGACGACTGACAAAAACGACTATTCCGCCATCGTCGTCGTCGTCGCCGACGCCCGCTTTGCCCATACGCAGTTTGTTTGCTTTTCTATTTCTTTCCAACTTTAGCTCAAGTCTGGAAATCTTAAAACAGACATTAGAGAACAACTTGCAACGAAAGCAAACAACAATACGCAGATTAATACCAACAACAGAAGCAACAAGCACAACAGCGACAACAACACCAACAACAATAACAACAACAACAACAACAAGAACAACAACAACACCAACAACTTGATTGCATTATGACACTGTCTCCACACCTACATACGCACAGGCCGCTAGTAAATTTCCAAGAAGCAAAATCTTGAAACTATCAGTCATGCCTCAATTAGAGCGAAGCGGCAGAACCGATCATAGCATTGACAGCAGAGACGACGAAAACATTAACAACAACGGGGACAGAACCGCCGGCTAGTACCGCCAACGATACCGTGATCTTGGAATGTGTCGTGACCACCTCCAGTGACAACAACAACAACAACGATCTAGGGCCGTCATTATCTAAGACTCAATGGCCCTATACAGAGTACGTGCACAAACACGCACTAGGCCGGGCATCCACTACTACTACCATAAACTCTAAAAAATGTACGTTTGTCTTCAAACAAAACCAACAACGGATATATTGGTATATATATATATATATATATATATATATATATATATATATATATACATATATATATACATATACATATATATATATATATATATATACATGTTCTGTTGGAAAAAGATTGCAAACGTACACTTACATGGATACCGTGATACCTTGATAAAATGCCAGTAGGCATGAGGACAGTGACCGTCGGACATTTCCTTAATAGCCTGCGAGATTTGAACAACGGATGTCTAGTAGATCTCAGCTGAATAAGGCTAGAACGCAAAAATTGAAAACATCAATAATATGTTTGCCTGGCGTGTAGCCAGAGAATCGCACAACAAGGCGGCTTCGCCGGCTTTCATCTGCATCCCAGACTCCTCCCACCCTTTATTTTGTAAATAAAGGCGTTTTCAATTCTATTCTAAAATGATGTTTAAATTCAATAGACACAACAGCTAAAAGCAGCTTCAGTACTGATCTCTTCTAAAGCGCTGAAAGCTATTCGCGCTTGGTTCGCAATGATGTTGGTACCATTGTTGTTGCTGTGGTTTATGACGAACTGACGACGATGCGGGTCCACTAACGTAATGCACGCAAACAGCAATACAGTACAGTACATCTCTATTAAAGGCTGTACGCTGTATAATATGGCCGTATGATGCAACGGGAGAAA
Organism: Dermanyssus gallinae; assembly: GCA_003439945.1. Lineage (NCBI taxonomy): Eukaryota > Metazoa > Arthropoda > Arachnida > Mesostigmata > Dermanyssidae > Dermanyssus > Dermanyssus gallinae. The sequence continues at coordinate 131,345 of QVRM01006246.1, read as the reverse complement.
AATGCCGCTGATTTGCGTTATCACTAGGCAGGAGTTCTCTTCGAGCTCATCCTTACCTCTTTGTCATTTCGACATTGTGACAGACTAGAAAAAATGAAACACAACAATCCACCAGATCCAAGTAAAACAAACACTTCTATTGGAGCTGCAGGGCCGCACATTCACGGCATTATCTGTCCACGCGTCGTGTCGTATTTAAAAAAGGCTTCAGTTTCCTCTAGAGTTCAAGAACAACCTTGTTCTGGTCATAGCGAGCGAACCACCACAGTGAGCAGGTAGAAACAGATACTTTAGTTTCGACTGAAAAAACTCCAAGGAAACGACTTTTGTATACTACTCTAGTTCGGCTGACTATCTTAAGAAACATTCTCTTTATAAAAGTACATTTAGAATGCATGGCAAAAACGATCGTAGCCTTATAGTTTACCACAATCGTTAGATAGCTAGATGTGCGCTTATGTTTTTAGCTGAACTAGCCATATATCGACAGACACACACTGCTAAAATAAACATAGAGTAAAACGCCATCAATGGCAAACATCGTGCAGTACATATTAACTTTTTTAAAACTGTAAAATAATTCAAAACAGTACTTATAGAAATCATTACTCCTCACAACAAGTACCAACCTTCAAGTAATCATACACGTTCTTCACCTTTCCGGCAAGAGAAGTAGCGCAATTATTCATGTTCCAGTGCTGGGCATTGTACTGCATGGTACTTGGCACACCTGTGCAGACAAAGCCGGTAGGCCTGTTCGATTTTATTATTCGACCAATTCGTAGGGAACTGTAGCGGCATCTTCAGTCTTAGTCGTATTGTTTTAGTAGCTGGTGGACAGCCTGACATGAATTACACAATTACAATCTTTGCTTGTATCAATAAACAAAGCACGCACTTCATATATAATGGAAGACACCCCTCAAGGTATCTTCCATTATACAGGGTGTTCCTATTTGTGTGTCCAAAACGCTAGGGTATGGTCAAACTCAGTGAGAAAATCATTTTTGCCAATGGGTGGAAGCCGGGAAAACGTTTTGTTTAGGAGTGAGGATGAAATGTATAAAAGCAGTTATTCTGTCTTTTTTCTCCTACATAGTTGTGCAAAATCTACGTTTGCGGGAGAACCAGTCAACGCACATACCGATCATACGTGCGTGTTTGGCGGAAAATTATGCACAATAAAGTATACGTTACTAGCTTGCGTAGCAAAAAGCGAATGGTCAAAAAAAAGCCAGATTAAGGAAAGTCATAAAAAGTCAAAATGTTACGTTAACGCTTTTTTGTGCAACATCGTAATTTTTTCCATTACGACCGAAAATGTACGTTCAAAAGACTACTCTCAGACAATAGCAAATTTAATGCCCACTACATTCGTACCAAAGCGATGGTGCTGCGTTACGTAGTTGCCAAGTAACTAAGCTTTTTCGACAGTCATATCGAAAGCGAAGGCATGCATACTTGCATAGGGTGTATGAGAAAGTTAGGTACGTATTTTGAGGTTTGGTAGAACTCAGCAAGAGAATAATTGTTTCTAATGGAAAGAGGGGGCGGAAACGTCTTGGCAAAATGCTACGGCTCTGAACGTGAAAACTTCAACGTGAAACATAACAACTATGACTGTCGAAAAAGTTTAGTCACTTGGCAAATACGTAACGCAGCACCATCACTTTGGTACGAATGTAGTGGGCATTAAATCTGCTATTGCCTGAGAGTAGTCCTTTGGACGTGCATTTTTGGTCGTAATGCAAAAAATTACGATGTTGCACAAAAAAGCGTTAACGTACCATTTCCACTTTTTATGACTTTCCTTAATCTGGCTATTCGCTTTTTGCTACGCAAGCTAGTAATGTATACTTTATTGTGCAGAATTTTCCGCCAAACACGCCGGTATGATCGGTTCCTTTGTGCGTTGATTCTCCCGCAAACGTAGATTTTGCACAACTATGTAGAAGAAAAAGGCAGAATAACTGCTTTTATAAATTTCATCCTCACTCCTAAACAAAACGTTTTCCCGGCTTCCACCCATTGGCAAAAATGATATTCTCACCGAGTTTGACCATACCCTAGCGTTTTGGACACACAAATAGGAACACCCTGTATATACAAGTTGAAATTCGCCTGCGTGAGGTGATTCCATACCCTGTCAAGACCATACATTTGCCCCGGAACAACCTTAAGTATGAACAACCTCACTGCTGAGAAAACGGACAACGTAAAGAGAAACAAGAACCGCCCGTACCGTTTTGTTTATGTGCGCTGTGAACTTCGTTCCCGTGTAAGGATTCCGAAGGCCTAAATAAGGGAAAGAGTTATTAAACTCCAACGGTTGCCAACGCAGCAATATCTAAAGTCCGAATTGCTCGGGTGAAAGAGCCCCCGCTGAAATTGCAGAAAATTAACCTCTTTCTGTGCGCTCACACATATTACGATAGAGAAGTTGGTCTTCTTTGTTATTGGGTTTATAAAGAAATCACAAAGAGTGTCCGCCAAGGGAGGGAGGCTCTTCGCGCAAGAGGCCAAGCACTTCACTGTGGGTGAGATAGCAGGCTCAAGAAAACCACGGAGATGATTTCTTCTGCAATCACCTTTTCCAGTTCACTGCACTTCTTTCAGTCCTCTCCAGCAGAACCTAGGTGGTATCGATATCAAGGCTTATTTCAAGACCGCCTGCCGCTCTGTCTAAAGGAGATAGATCAATCTGTCTCATTGTCTACCTCTAGGCGCCGGATTGTGTCGGTCTTTCCAAATATACCGGAAACTTTGACAACGGCCAACACTGGTTGGTGTTTTCGGGCAGCCTCATCAAAACGTCAAAGTTTTTAACTTCATGGTTGACGAGGCTGTGAAACAACAGTTCGATGGTGCTGGTTCCATTGTGCGTGTAGTCTTCACGTGCGTTTGCACATTTTCGAACTAATAAATACTTTCCATAACCTTAAGCAACACGTCGCCTCTATCATCGCTAGCCCTACAATTGATTGTCGCAATGAAGTCAGCGCGAAATAATATTTTCTAAATTGTCGTGACCCACATCATTTCTGCAAATAATGGATTAAACTGCACTCAATTTCACACACACACACATATATAAATACAAAAAATTACAAAAAAAAATATTTATATATATATATATATATCACTTCACACACTGCTATTAGCCGTTTGGAAACGAATTCGCTTTGGAGCTGCAGCATGAGATGTCGCTTCTCCTCTGTTTCGGTTGAGTTTTTGCAATGCCCGTTGGCATACACGTACAGTAACGAGCATAACGTACAATACTAACGAAATGCGGCAGCAGACGCTATATGACGCCTCGCTGATGCACACATACTTACAGGAGTGAGACCAACCTCTCCCCCCGTATCGCGATGCCCCCGGTATCGCGCGCCAACGGGGACGCGCTACACCAGATACATGCGCGCTGCGCACAGCGTCCAATCAGGCAGAACAGCCAGCGCGCCGAGCTTTCGTGCGCCGAGGCCAAGGACAAAAAGACAGCAGACCGCTAGCAACTGGACCGGCTGGTGTTGAGACTGGTTTAGCTTTGCCAGCTAAACGTAAACGCAGTACAGGCGACTCGATTCCGATCAAGGAACTGCACGCATGGCACCTGCGTCCAACACCCAAGTGTCTTACTACATACATACACACACACACACGCAGCTGCCACCTCAGTCAGGGAAAACGAAAATATGCACGACTAGGAAAAAGGAAAACATTCATTCATACACTCCGATAGCTCCAGCAGTAGCAGTCGTGGTAGGTAGCACTAGAGTCCCACACTCTACCCACGCGCTCTTCTCATCCACATCAGCGCTGGGAGTACATAAAGCATTTTTGCGAACTTCACGCAAAAAAACAACAACAACAAAAAAAAAGTGGTAGCACTAGTGTCGTTAGTAAGATACGTATATCGATCGGCAATAAGATCGTCGCTGCGTGGTAGTACGGGAAGAGAAGAATCAACGCGACAACACTTCACACATTTTTCTAGCGTTAGATGTGTGGTGTGCCAACTGGCTGTAAACAGCCTGGAATCGAATGCATCTAAAAAAAATACTTTTCGGGCTGAACCTCAGCCAAGATTTAACGTCCACAAGACTGCTTTTCGCAATGCTTCATAGACGAACATGCCCCATAAATACAAATGTGCGACGGTGGGGCTCGAACCCGCGCACCTGCGCTTTGTCTTGGGCGGTCGCGAGGCGCAGGCGGAATGCACCCACCACCGCCACCAAGAGGAATTCGACCATCGAACGCATCTATGCATATATAAATATGTACATGTACGTATGCATGCACGAGAGTATGTGCGTATATCTGTGAACAGTCGTACACAGACTGTATGCATCGATATGGACAATGAGCAAGCACTACACTACGAGAGTAACATACATCGATTGGTAGGACGCTAACGAAGCTCACCGTGACGAAGACGGCCGAGATGATCGTGACGATGGCGACGAGGGCGGCTGTGGTGCTGAATGCTTAGCACCGCGATCACTGCAATCGTCACGAAGTGCCGCAGTGATCAGAAGCAGAAGAAACACCGGATCCGGCTAGGAGAAACGTGACGACGAACGTGGACGACCGGACAACTGCACTTCTGAACGACAATCGACAATTGACAAACAACAAAATTAACAAACACGTTTGAAGACAGCCATAACGATCACACATAAATACATAGCGTGACAGACTGGAGCGAGAGAGAAATATAGGAATAAAGAGAGAGAGATAGAGGGAGAAAGATTCCGACAGAGATAGAGGGAGAAAGATTCCGACGGAGAAAGAGTAGAGATGGAGATCCCAAATCAGTAACTATTAGTTCTAATCCATGAGCCTCTTTTTGACGACGCGTGAAGTGTGTTGTTGAAGTGTGCCGAAGCGCGCCGTTATGAGTCAGTGGTGGGGGATGGGGAGGTAGTGAAATGTTGTATGGTGGTGGAGCGGTTGTATCCAGAGCTAAAGCAGCCGTAGTTAAATATTCGATACGTGCGAGTTGTACAGCAGCAGCAGCAAGCAGCGTACAGCATACGTGCGCTTATATCACGTCCAAGTGTCGACGTCCACACAAGACAGCAACAGCAGCAGCAGCGACACAATCAACCGATTGATCGACGCGTCGTACACAACCACTAACTTACCCAACAACCACAACAACAACGACGACATCAGCAAGAACAATAACAACAATAATCAACTAACTAGATAAACCCATCATTGATCTACGAGGGGTGAATGGAAACACCACGTCTTAACACGGCTTAACAGGCGGGCAGCAGGCGTCTATAAACATATAGACATACAGACAGACAGATATATCCAGACGTACAATGAGGCTGACGGCTAATCGAAGAATGATGAAGCTCAGTCGGTCGGTCGTTCGTTGGATCTGTCGCCGTCGTCGGCGTCGTTGTTCAGACGCGTCGAAGGCGAGAAGTCGTCCCCATCACCACCACCACCACCACTATACCATTACCACAAACAAGATCAACAGCTTCTTTCAGCAGCAGCAGCAGTATAAGATCAGCTTCTGCAGCACAAGATTAGCTTGGCCGGCCAACTCAACTGTTGTCGACTTCACTGCGGCGGCTTCGGTGGCGGCGGCGGCGGCGGCAATGGGAATGGCAACGGCTGCGGTGGCGGCGCTAGGCGATGGTACCGTAGCCGTAGTATGCCGTAGTATCTAGCTGGATAACGGCTAGCAACAAAAAGAACGGTTGGTCGTCGTAGTGGTAGTAATCGTTGTAGTAGTAGTGGTAGCAGCAACAGCAATACAAGTAGTAGTAGTAGTAGTAGTAGTAGTAATAGTAGTGGAAGTACCGTTAATCCGCACCGAACACAGCCCTCGCTCAGCCAGCCAGCCAGCCCCCACGCTTGCGCGCCCCCGCCTCTTCTGAAAGCCCCCTCGCAGGTCGCCCATCACGACAAGTTCGTTCGGTCGTCCCGCGCGACCGCACGTAGACATTCATACCCCGATACACACACACACACACACACTCATACATGGATACATGGATACATAGTTACATGGATACATACATACATACGTACATGGATATATGTATACAAGCAGTACTTCGTGTAATAACGATCATACATAGAGCAGATCATCGGCAGATGTCTTTCTGCCAGCCTTTCTGTCTGTTTGTCTGTCAGCCTTGCTTTCTTTCGGCTTGCTTTTTCTGGCACCGATTGTTCGTTAAGTTATTGTTGTTGTTGTTGTTGTTGTTGTTGTTGTTGTTGTCGTTATTGTTGTTGTTGTTGTTGTTGTCGTTGTTGTCGTTGTTGTTGTTGTTGTTGTTGTGTTGTTGTTGTTGTTGTTGTTGTTGTTGTTGTTGTTGTTGTTGTTGTTGTTGTTGTTGTTGTTGTTGTTGTTGTTGTTGTGTTGTTGTTGTTGTTGTTGTTGTTGTTGTTGTTGTTGTCGTTGTTGTTGTTGTTGTTGTTGTTGTTGTTGTTGTTGTTGTTGTTGTTGTTGTTGTCTTGCATCATTCATTCGGGCACGTTTTAGAATAGAAAAGAAAGAAGAACACTAGACATCAACGGTTAACGTTAACAACAATTGTCGTCATTGTAGTTTTGTCATCACCGTTATCACAGGCATTGTAGAATGACCATTTTGTTGATGATCGTGGTGGTCCGTCCGTAAGTCGTCGTCGTCGTCCTCGTTGTTGTACTATTGTTGTCGTTTTGTTGCTAATGCCCCTGCTGCTGTCTTTGTTATTGTTGTTGTTGTTGTTGTTGTTGTCGCCGCGAGTTAGCCGCTCATTTCGATGTCGTCGTTGTGCGCTAGACGAACAGCTCGTGTCTTTGTTGTGTCAACAAGAGCAGCCATAAGACACAGATCGCGCAAGTACGCACCCAACCGACCACAGTCACCGCTGCCATTCTATTACGAATATTATTATCATCATCATCATATCATAGTAATCATTATTACCAGCAACCACTATCATCATCAACACTATGAAAAGCATACACCTACTATACAGTACGGCACCATTATTTACATTTTTGCCTTGTCTTCTGCGTACGTCCTGCCCTATTCTTCCCTTCCCTTCTCTCTCTCGACCTTTTGTTCTCTCTCTAGCTATTTTTCTTTCTATGTACATAAATTCTATAATAATTCCCCGACGCGATGCGGGCATTTGGTAAAACGTTATTTTCTGCAAAACGTTCTCATTCGTCAATTCGGCGGCGTATATGTACATATGCAGCATACAGGCCATGGTGACGCTACATACGGCACACATAAACTGTCATACAGCAACAATAGTGATAATAATCATAGTTTCCTATTATTCATTAGTAAGTAATGTTATTACCAAGCCAACGCGTGCATTGCCCCACAACGTCACGGCGGTATTGAGGGCCTTTTTTTGTCATTCAACATTTTTCAAGATAGTTCCACCAAACCCTATATACCATACGAATACCGACTGTTCAGTCGCTTTGGCTAAGCCTGCACAAATCTCATACTTGCCCCCCAACACAAATACACACGCGAGCATAAAGACGCATACTTACACAGGAGTAGTCGACGCTCAACAACGTCGTTGTTATCGTCGTCTTTCATCGACAGATGCAATGTGCGCCTTGAACTCTTAAACATTTCATATATATATATATATATATATGGTAAGACTTCAAAGAGCTTATGTCTTCTTCTCTTGTGTAGAAAGTACGGTAATTCGGGGCAACAGCGACATAGACAAGAGCTTACGGTTGACAAGAAAGTCTTTATTGCTAAGATGGCAATCGTGAAGTGGTTTTCGTACAACTGAGCTCGTGGTGTCCTGGGTTGGGTCATTCGCTTAAATGAAATAAAGGTACTCAATAGTGGCGGCCTGTAAAAGTAAAGGCACTCAACAGCGGCGGCAGATACGGCTTGTTTTTCTTTTCTTTTTTTTGTGGAGGAGGGTGAATACTGTTACGCACTGTTGCTATGAGTGAGGGGTGTTCCTCCGTCTCGAGTCGTGTGGGACTCGACCCCAGCGGTTGAATGTTGGTCCGCCAAAACCCCTACCCACTAAACACACCTCCCCCCTTAAGCTTCACTCTGTGCTGGCCCAGTATCCATAGAACATCACTATGGGACATTAGGAAGTGGCGAGCGCCTAACGAATCATGTGGTCGAGGTCACTCACGGGTTCCCCCACCGGTGCTTGTCCCAACACCTGCGAATCCGTTTATTACAAGCCACGTCATCTATTGATGTCGTAAGCGCTCTCCGTTCTCTTCCGTACCTGCCGAGCTCGGCTTTCTTTTTCATCACTGCAGCTGCCATTGCCTCGCCCAGCTTTCATGCTGATGCTGTGCTGCATTTGTACTCCACAAACATCCTCATGTTACTTCTCAGCGGGCCTGGTGTTCTTCTTCTCTGGCTCATCTCAATCTTAGCAGCGCTATGTATGGCGGGTTTCCTTGCATGCTCTAGTCTCTTGCATTTCAAGATAATGTGCTGAAGGTCATCGTCGATGCCGTCCACACAGTGCATGCAGGTTTTCAAAAGAGCTTTGCCTATACGGAAGAGATAACTTTGAATCACCACCGTCGTCAGTGAGACACTGCGTAAGGAAAAAGTTCATGTTCATTTCCCCCGAAAGGCGGTCTATCCACTTTTTCATGTCCGGGACAAGCCGGCGAACCCGGTGAGCCTGTGGGGATGGCATCCCCACAGGCTCACCGGGTTTTTCTTGTCACGACCTTATCATTCAGTCAGGCCCTCCTTCCCACAGCCTTCTATTTTCGTCTACTATTAAGTCTCAACAGGTGGGGAACCAGCTAGCACCAGGGCTGCGAACTTGCCGTGCGGTAGGCCTGCAAGGTCCTAAGCGCCGCTGTTTTCTGTGTGCTTCTTAGGCCCTTGTCTTGTAGGACACCAAGGCACCTACCTGGCTTCTGTAACTTGCTTGATCTCCTGGCCCGCCACCAAGATATGGCTCATACTATAGAAATGTAACAATGTGTATAGAAAGGCGAACTCATAATGAAGATTTTGATCCTACATTTCAATGCCCGGCGAATACCGGCTAAAAACCAGACGTTCTAGTTTTTCGTCTAGCTATATTTTTAGCCCTCTTCTCTATCTCGTTTTCTCGTCTTCTCTGACGTTCACATTTTACCTGTGCCACCATCTGGCATTCATCAAACATAGACTGCCTCTGTGCCCAGATGATTCAGCTTGTCGATCAATCGTATCATCATAATCGTACAAAGGACTGAACGAATGCATTCGTGAATTCACGCGCGCCGTTTCCTTGCAAACACAGTCGTCTCCATTATTACGCGGACAAGGCCTAGTGTCGGCCGTAAAGAGTCAGAACAACAACAACACGGTGCTGTCCCCAATGTGTTGTTGTTGTGGTGGTGGACTATGTGTGTTTTGCGGTAAAAATCATGTTTTTGGTCATATCTTCCGCGTCCGTTATCATGCAAACATGAATGGCAGGTACCCGCCCTCGCGTACGGCGACGCGCACATGCCGCCAATACTTCGTGTGTCCAATAAGAATGAGAATGTATGAGCAAAAATTATAGGTCACGAAAATAACGAATGTCCTATAACATATATGCGCATGTATACTTACATTCATGCATACACAGATATGAATCTCGCAACTGTAAATGCGTGTAAACAACTGTAAACGAATATATATGTAGCTTTATCTCAGCCATTATATATATCTCTCTTTATATATATATATATATATATATATATATATTACATTTATTTTATTCATATTGAGTATGCCTGTAACGTTGATACTTATACCGTTGTCACCTGCTCTCGGCATGTCATTCAAGAAAGGTAGTGCAGTGATGCCTTCGTAAAGGCCAGACAGGCCGACACATGACTCTTTTATATTTATATATACATTTTATTGTTCGCTTGATATGTTTACCTAGATACACATGTCACCCTTTTATATCAGGGGCGCTAAGAGCGTATATATATATATATATATATAGAATAAATAATAACCTCATGGAACGTGTATATGAGTGTATGTATATATATATATATATATATATATATATGTAATGAGAGAGCAATGTTGAAAAAAGATAAGGCGATAAAGACTGCAAGAAAGCTAACAGATGACTGAATAAACAAACTGCGATCGATTAGAGAAAGATGATGATTTAGAAATGTAGCCCAGTCCAAGAAGACACCAAATAAACCGGGACAAGCAGACAAAGTCCATCACAACGAGACAAACATCCACTGTCTGTTCCACGGCTTTATTTCGAATAATTCCCGATCTTCAACGGATCGTCCGTGATAAGACACGCACGCTCAGTTTGCATCAATGTGTAGCAGCCTACGTACGGTGCTTACAGTTGCTTAGTAGTTGTTTTTGTTTACGAGATTGCTGAGGCAGTATGATAATAACACATGTATTGTATGTTGGCCGTTCCGCACGACACCAGGCTGTCGTTGCAGCGGCAGCGGCAGCAGCCACATGGTTGGGTGGCCCAGCGAGCAACCTGGTAAGCTGGATAGATCACGTGCGAAAGCCAAGGTCAACGGTGTTTGAACACCAATTGATTGCGCAATATAAAGCTAACCCACGGTCGTGAGAATGGGTGGTCGGCCGGCCAGCGGACGCTTTTCTGCAGCGCCAACGTCAATACAGAATCATAACAGCCAAGGCATGAATGAACGAGGAGCCATTCATGAAACGGTCTTCGTCCTTCCATGCCGCAGGGTTCCTGTTTCATCTGCTGTTTGTTCCGCTTCGACCTCGCTCCTCACCAATTTCCAAAATAATTTCGTGTGGCCACTACGAATGGCTACTGTGGTACGCTGACATAGCTAATAATAGTCCTGTTTGCAATATGAAGCATACAGTGTGTGTGTTTATGCACTGCATATGGATTGCAGACAGTAAACGGAATATGCGTATGTATTATATGTACACAGTTTCGGGCTGACTACCTCATAAAGCAAACAACACGGTCGAACGCAGTCTAGCCGCGCGAAGGACAGTACGATAGACGGTGACAGAAACACATAGGTAATAATAGAGTACAACGAGTCGACTGCTTCACATTACACATAGGTTTGCAGCACTGACACTTCGACTATTATTGAAAAGTATTCATATAAAACGAGAAGTAAGAACTAATCGTACATACATGTGGATCTGGGAAAGTTCTTGAAATTTTCCGCGTACTAGAGAATGAGTTAGATATTGAGTCCACCGGCGGCCATCTTTGTTGACGTTTGGGTGGTGCATTGGAGCGAATTCCCCTTTAAACAGCGTTGTGAGACAACGGCAAGCACAATCATGTCGGCTCCACAACAGTTGTACACAATTAGGGTACATACTGTTATTTTGAAAAACTCCCGGGGAGGATTAAGTGCATAACAGTGTTTTGAAGAGCTTCAGTCAGCCATTGAAGATGAAGCCTCATTCCTGAAGAAGAGTGTGTATGGATGGTACAGAACATTTTGAACTAGGTATTTCAATGTGTACGGAGCCCATGAAGGACATCCCAAAAAAAAACAACGGACAACAAAAATGTGGCTCGTGTGTAGACTGCGCTTAACGAAAACATAAACATATGAATCGCCAGAGGAGGCTTCGGGCTTGAAAACTAAGCCCCTTCTTAATAAGGTCCTGCACAATCATCTCAGACTTACAACAAAAGTCTACCTCGTGAATTGTCACAGAACGAAAAAAGGCAAGGGTCTTCCTGAACGAGAATTTCTGATGGAATTTTCACGAAAACTCGTCGCGGATGATGGAACTTAAGTACATTTTTAATGACGCTCTATTTAAGTTCCAAAGCTCACAGCGGTCAGGCGTTGGAGTGGCTCCACTCATACGGCACACAGCTACGGTTGTGAAATGCTTAAGAATGTAAAAGAGATGCGTTTTTCTACCTTTTTTCTTGTAAGCGGATCATATCTATATACACAACTGGCTACGTAAGCAATGCAATCACCCGATGCAGACAAACACAGAGTGGAACGTTTGGAATATATATATATATGTATGTATATATATATATATATTTATTTGCCGGTCTTCCCGGACACACCCACTACGCTCATAACCACTACGAGACTGATCTGTCTCAGCGGCGACACAAACCCGACGAAAGCGCCGTGCATTAGCATTTGTGTTGCGTTCGTTTCAAACTACCGTTATTGATCTCGCCAAGTCAGGACGGCCAGAACGGACACTTTAAACTCGTTCGGCCTGTCTAAAAGCCAGATCCAGATCATTTCTGATTTTGACTAGAGCCGTTGTGGCTTTAAATACATTCAATATTGATTGACGATTGATTCTTGAAAAAGCAAAGTTTAATAAGCCAAAGACACGCGTTCAAGTGCTGCTAGCTTACTTTTTCGGCCTGATCTTCAGCCAAGATTTAACGTCAACGGGACATTGCTTCATAGACGAACCCGAACCCGCGCACTTATGTGCCTTCTCCGGTAGCGAGGCGCAGGCGAATGCCCCCAACACCCCACGGGGCTCGACAGTGCTCGCTTACAAATGAGTCGTCAGTGCAACATTACATCATAGGAACGGAACAACGCCCGCACCCCTGATGGCCGACAGATTAAGACAACGCCACGTGGTAACAAACTCGCTCACCTTGCAGACGATACTCACTGCTCTGATGAAACTGCCGTCTCCGCCTAGGCGTGGAGACGTCGTGTGGACACAAATACTAATGCTTTTTTTTGGAGGAGGAGGAGGAGGAGGTATTAAAATACTAATGCTACTATTTTGTTACCTCTGCAAGTGTGGCAAGAACTGTTCATTAGCCGGAATATCATCCTGCTGTGACGCGGATCTGCGTCGCGAAAGTGAAGACAATAGCTCTGCCTGGTATTGATTTTTAACGGGCACATAAAATACAAATATTGTGCTCACGTAGAGCCTACAACACGAATTACCACTGTTTCTAACTATCTATAGAAAATGTATAATAATGCTAAAGAACAACGATACAAACGATTTACGAAAAAACAAACGAGTAATATCAGTTCAGTTGGTTTTAGTTTACAAATAAGGGCAATACAATCTTGTACACCGTTGCTGGTACTTTTTCGGGTATTGAAAGTGCTTAAATAACAAACACCTGACTCATATATATATATATATATATATATATATATGCATATATATAGACAGAGGTAAGCACTAACGCATTTCTTCAACTTCTCTTTTTATTCGTCTCGCTCATATACAGAGATTATATGAACGATACGTCGAGATGTACTAACACATGTAGCATACTTTACCGATCTACTAGCCGTGTAGGTAGGGTATGATGAGCCTTATTGTGTTGTGCATTCACTCGAACCTGTCCACACAAAGATCGAAGCCACCGCTGTATCTTTGACATATGACATTGAGCATCTCCTCGATGATGGCCATTGTAGCACTTGTGGCGGTGTAGGGAGAAGACAACACGCCCTTTTACATGCGACACCGGTCGTGGTAGCAGCAGCAGTTCATAAGGTTGAGAAGTACCGCCGTGTACCCCGAAGTATACGTTTCGGGGTCAAAGACAACTCGACGAAGAAAGGTCGTCGTATTGACAACATTGTGGGTATCATTGAAGCGTCGAAGAAACGACATTGTAGGTATCATTGAAGCGTCGAAGAAACGACATTGTAGGTATCATTGAAGTCGTTATTAGCAGTAATCACCAGAAGCCCGAGCACAACTGTTTGGCGAGCCGAAGAAATTCCTAATGCCAGCTTCGGCTGAGGCTGTGACGAGTCAGCCATCCTCCATTGTGTCCTCCAGTTCGTCTTGCGAGTTAAAATGCCTTACTTTGAGATTTGTTTTATATTTTGAGATGATATCCTCCGGGCTATGGGGCTCAAGACGCTCCAGCTGCTCCCACCTGAAATTGGCCAGCACACGTTGTCCGACCTTGGAGGCGTGTGGCCGCGCGTTATCGTGGAACATAACATCACTCCTTCCCCGTCAGCAGCTCAGGCCTCAGCTGCACTTGATGGAGTTTTGTAGGCTACGGAGTGTAACACAGTACGCGTCTCTGTTAATGGTTTTTCTGCGTGTTTGATGAATGAGCGATGATCCGCTCCACAAAAGCGGGGTCTTCATGACACCGGAACAGGTGTTGCAGTACTAGCCTCATTTGGGTTTCGCTGTGTTTGCTTCTTGGGAATTAACTGCGCGCACACCTTCTCGTGACCCCCCCCCCCCCCAAACCAGTCATGCACAGGCCGATCTCTTCTCACCAGGTCGTTCACCTTGCCGATGATTTCGCTTGGTTCAGCCGTGATTACAGTGTGTGTTTTGACTGGCCTGGTCTCCGGTCATCACTTAAACACTCCCGGCACGGGAAAACGGGCACAACGCTTTCTCACTGACTTGTCGGACAATCCATCCGGCGATGAATATCGGCCTGCTGAACAGTCAGAAATTTGATAGCATCTCGCTGCTTCTCAATTGTAAAATTCTGCAATTGCTGGGAACGCTATGATGTCTTCACAGGCACTACTGCGTCAGTTGGAAAGAAGACACAACTGCCTGCTTTTCTCCTCCGTCATGAGCACACTTCAGAAATTAGTGCAGTACTGATTAGGCTCAAATTGTAATGCGGCTACGGTAGTTTTGGCGGTGTTTTACTATTGTTTTTTTTGCTGGCGAAGTTGTTGTTCTTGGTAACGTTTCAAGCGCTCTCTTAACCTATACTACTGTGTCCTGCAAAGCGGTGTTACGGGGTATCTTGGTACCTTGAATGTCCCAAATAAAGCAACAATAATCGACAACAGTCTGTATGTTACTCAAGCGAAAGCAGTACACATTTAAGTTGCAGGTGATTTTCCAATTGCTAGTGCAGTATCGTTTAAAATAATTCCATAGCTCTATGTATATACTTTCTGTATATATATATATATATATATATATATATATATATTACTTCCTTGATAGTGAGGGTGTCGGCTAGTCACCCTATGAATCTTTCAGTCTTGCTCAGTCGACGCCCTCAATTAGCGCAAACCGAGACTGAATACCGCCTACAGACTACACATATGCATATAGCGAAATTAGTAGATGTTGTTATCCCTACATGCATGCATTATGACAACTCCTAATCTAGATAATCTATAATTAGATTCTAACACGATGTATATCTGTATAGAATCTAATTATATATATATATATATTGCTAATTATATATATATATATATATATATATATATATATTGCCGTGCTAATTATAGTCTGGTTAGAAACATGTTTGTGTGCATGCGAACTACGTGCGCACCAGGTTTTTATATCCGACACACATCCAGGAGAGCGGCGATCGTTGGCACGTAATGGTTATGCCCTTCGGAATGAATCAAGGCCGGCTTACCGGTAGTGCGGTTGAAATAACAGCCATCGTCACCGATATCGCCATTATCGTGGCTCTGGAACGATCACGATTAAAGTAATCTTTCTGATGGCATAATCATAATAGTTGTGTGTCACACAACAATAACTGCATCGACGGATTGAATTACAGTGCAGACGAGCCGGTCTGGTGCACTGGTGCGAACTGGTGCCGGACATGAATGGCTCAGAAGTGGGATGAATGCCAAAAAGAGCACGCTAACAAAAAAGCGACACGTTAACGCACGCGTGCAAGAAAGAGCGGCGGGGGAACGGCGGGAAAACGGCGGGGAAACGGCGGGGGAACGGCGGGAAAACGGCGGGAAAACGGCGGAGGATCAATCGGACACAACATACAACGCGCAAAACATGTACGTATCATAGGATCATTGAGACAATTGATGCCATGTCGAGAGGGAACCGGGGGACCAGATCGAAATGGCCACAACTAGCCGCTACACATGTAATTAGTACCGCATTTCGTGTCGCGACGTTATTATTATTATTATGATTATGATTACGGCTACCTGGACCACCGCCGCCGCCGTAGCCGCCGCTTCAAGCTGCGTCGGCCACCACCCACCGTCGGACGTCTCGGTTTTATCCGACCGCGTAGAATTTCTACACTAGCCTACAGCGCTTGCCGCATGCCGTCGAGCAGAGTAGAGTAGAGTAGAGCTGTCTCATTGCTTCACATCCGTAGCAATGTTATGACCACCTCCTCCTCCTCCTCCTCCTGCTCCGCTTGCCTCCAGCGGCATAAGCTAAATAATGATCGTCACTGTCGTCCGGGTTGACGTAATGCGTACGTAGAATAGACTACGAGCCGTACAGAAGTGCCAACATCTTCATTGAGATAAATGGATATGGCTTTTTTTTTTGGCTCCAACGATGTATATGCATATGTATAACAATACTCTACGTATATATCTATATATATATATATATATATATAATATATATATATATATATATATATATATACATATATATATATATATATACATATATATATATATATATATATATACATATATATATATATATATATATATATATATATATATTTATACACACATATATATATAGAAAATATTGTGATGATTTATTAATCATTTACAATACGTTTGCACACTCGGCAGTGCTCGCCTTAATAAAAATGGTGGTAAAAAGGTGTCACGTGAAGTTAAGAATCAGTTGTCCGTGTCCTTGCTTGATGGTAGCCCCCGCTCTTATGGATCCGGTGCGAGCGATATATCCTCAAGGTTCCTTGCAAAGTTAAAACGGTGAGATCCATAAGATTCCTCTTCGTGACGCCGAGCCCCAAGAGCGTCCTCGCAGATTCGGAGTCCCATACACCACTCATAGAGATAGTGATGGATCCGAATCTGCGAGGTTTTTGCGGGTAGGGGAGCGCCGCTCTTAGGAACTCGACGTCATATTTGGCGATCTTGTCTTGCCGTGCTTTTGCCAGGTCCCGGTTCGGGCCGCAAACCTCGGCATCTAAAACCCAGACCTCGGTAGGTGTTGTTATTACGAGGTCGGGCTTTAGACCCGGTGCGCCCGGTCGACGGAATACTCGCTCACGAACCACCTCATGACCCCTTTCGCGGAGAAGACGCGCCACGCGATCACAGACGTCGTCATGTCTCTTTATGGTTTGTTTGTGTGTTATATCGCACATCTGAGCGACATGAGCCAACGTCTCAGGCGCATGACACCCGTGCCTACAACGTTTGTTGTAGCCCGGGCGTCCCCTGGCCAATCTGGCACGCGTTGGTAGTGCGTTGATCCTGAGCTTTAGTAGGTTTAAATACTCCTTACCAGATAGGTAGGGCATACCCTTAATCCAGTAATGTACAAAGGGCGTTTCGTGTGCTTTTTTAAATGTGCCCCATCGAACGTGTTGTGTAGTTGTTGAGACCAGTAATCGGTCTCTTGTGTAGCGGTCTCAATGGAGGTTCCCAAGCGCTCGCAAAGAAGTCTTGTTTTCGCAAGATCTTTTTTAAAGTGCTCGGTGGTTAGCATCCATTGGACCCCAAGGTGCGTGGAGTGTTGTAGTGCTGTCAGGCGGGAGAGGCGAATTCTGGGAATGAATGTTTGGAGGCAGGGGATGTCCAGACCGCCGTGTGCTGTGTGCGTGTACAGGTAGGCGTTCGGCACCGAGTTTTCGAGCTTAAGCCATTTCGACTTAACAACCTTTCTGATCTCTTTATCTAGGTCATATATATATATATATATATATATATATATATATACATATCTATATATATATATATATATATATCATTGCAGACATACTTTTCGGTTCGAAGAAAATTTATTCTCACATTTCATTTTGGTTTACATGTTAGAAGACTCGGCGCACAATGACCAAGACGCCAATAAAAGACGTAGTAAGCCGAATTAGTCACAGAGAGGAAGAGTTTGGCCGTAACAAATCGAGGACACTACCACTATGCCGAAAGCGTCCGATCCAGTTTCGTCTCATGAGCTTAATCTTCCGTTTGATCGGGCGCTACTGAGTGTTAATCTCTCTCCCTATCTCGGAATTTAAACCGTGTTCGGTTCGCACATACACGCAGAGCCGAACAGCCAACTTAGCCAAGAATGCGCTTCGACAGACGAAAATGAGCTGAGTTGAAATGATTCGGCAGAACAACAACACTACACCCGACGGGTTTGGCGGTGATTTCCGATGGCGACTTCCACGCTACTTCTAATAGCGAGCACAAAAATACACACAACGATGGTAACAACAAGTAGATCACCGCCGCCACAGGTCCAGGTTTCAAAAGCAAACACCTTTAGAGACCAATTAACAATTAGTAAGTGGCACTTGCGGCTCGCTCATCCGACTGATGCCGACAAGTCATTAGCGACGTGAACATACCGGCGTAAATAGCCTAACAGAGGTGTGTGGCTCCACATCTATCTCTCTCTCTCTCTCTCTCTAGATGGTAGCCTGTCACCCATTGCAAGACAATTCGATCCGTAAGTACTGCAAGCTAGCGCGTTCGAAAATCCCCTTGAAGGGTAGAGGTTAAACAACTCCCTATCTCTCTCTCCTTATATATATATATATATATATATATATATATATACAGGTAGTTCAACAAGTTCTTAAAATGAAAACCAAGAATTTTCCAAATCTTGTTTTTAATTTTTTCTTATTCGATATACTCCCCGAGAAGCTCAATACACTTTTCCCACCGATATTTCAGAGCATTTATACCTCTTGAGTAAAATTCCGCGTCTTTAGACTGAAAATAGGCATTGACAGCAGTTGTAACCTCTTCATTGCTGGAAAAACGCTTTCCACCGAGACGATTCTTCAAATGTCTGAAGAGGAAATAATCAGAGGGGGCCAGGTCTGAAGAATAGGAAGGTTGTTCAATAAGTTCGAACCTCAGTTTGGCCAGTTTTGCCGATGCTTGCCGCGACTTGTGTGCAGAAACTTTGTCCTGGTGAAACAGGACAACCTTATTCTGCAAAGCGGACCGTTTCACGATGAGTTCTTGCTTCAGGCAGTCCAACAGTCTTGCATAATATTCTCCTGAGATCGTTTTACCGCTCTCAAGGTAGTCGACCAGAATTATTCCACGTTGGTCCCAAATACCGTAGCCATCATCTTTCCGGCCGATGCCGTTGTCCGCACCCTCTTCGGAGGTCCTTCACCAGGTGCACACCATTGGCGAGATGCTTCTTGGGTCTCGGGAGTGTAGTGATGGACCCAGCTTTCATCGACGGTCACGAATCTGCGCCAAAAATCCGACGGATTTTTCGACATCTTGGATAAATTTCGCTGTGAAGCGGAAACACGCGCGTCTTTTTGGCCTTGGTTGAGCAAATGCGGCACTCATTTTGCTCTGAGTTTTTTCATCTTCAAGTTCTCGTGCCGGATGAAATGCACACTACCCAAACTGATCCCCAAGGCCTCCGATATCTCCTTAATGTTTACTCGCTTATCTGCGGCAACGATTTTCCGCACTTTTTCCACGTTTTCCTCATCAGTTGCCGTTTTTGGGCGTCCTGAACGTAGTTCATCCTCGGTGCTCCTGCGACCTCTTTTTAACTCATTAATCCAGTTGAAAACAGTGGCAAAATATGGCGCAGAGTCACCGTGCACCTCGTCTAACTCAGTTTTCACTTGGGTCGCATTCCAACTTTTGAAATAAAAACGCTTGATAACCACTCGAAACTCTTTTTTCTCAATTTTTCAAAATCACGCCGATACGTTGCACGGAAAAAGCGATCAAACGAAATCGCAACGGCCAATCACCATAATATTTTGACTGCTAGCAATCGAAAAGTTGCCGTTTCCAATAGCGGTGAAAGCGCGAAAAAATTCGAATTCTGAAAAGCTTATTCTAAGAACTTGTTGAACTACCTGTATTTATATATATATATATATATATATATATATATATATATATAAATAAAACGATTTTTCATACGCATCAGTATGGCTTACCTCTGGGTTTTGGCCAGCGACGGCAGTGTTGTAGAAACGCTCGTACAGGTTGTAAATCTTGGCAGAGAACTGCAGCAAACTGGCAGCCGAAGACTGGCGCTCAGATTGGCACGCAATGCGCTCTAGAACGCGATGCACTCTAGAACGCGATGCAACAACGTCAACTAGTTCCCTAACCAAGGGCAATTGCAGCCCTATCTAGCCGGTATGCAAAAAGCAGAATGCGCAGTCCAACACACCAGCTTGTGTGCCTTTACACACATGTTCGATGCATGTAGACATATCCCAGCCATCGCCATAAAAGGCGGGAAGGGAGGAAGGCAAAAGCTATCGAATATTGTCAGCATGTCGACTATAAATCATTCGTCGGTTGCCTCATCGAACATATTGCTTTTCCAAACAGCATATTACTGGCACAAATAGGTGGCATATGATGCAACTGCTCGTGTTACCGAAATGGATTATCTTCCGTGTCACCTCTTCGAGAGCAATGGTCGGTCACAAGTGTAGCGTACAGAGCACAACCTTTAAGCAATGTAACTGAGCTAAACATGCGCCTATGCAAACGATGTGAACGATGTACTGTTCGTGCCCGCCCAGCAGTTCCAGCTTTTGAATCCCCTCAAAAATGGATCCTGCAATCGATTGTCCACGTTCATCTAGAACGACTGCACCACAGCGACATTTAATGGATGCATTATTTTAAAGGTCCTTCAATGCGGTACCCGCAGCAACAAGCTATGCAATGGGCAGTTTGAGTTTAATAGACATGTTATAGCCCTAACTCCGGGGGGCAGGCCAGTTGAAAAAAACGCTAGAAACTCACGCAAACAGCAAACGTTTACCCTAAGTTCACGCGCGGCTCACGGCATATGACAACATTATACGGCTTTATACGATGTGACCAGTGAACCAGTCACCTCTGCGGGTTCCTGCCAAGGGAGCCAGTCGTGCTATGAACACAATCCGCGTAATCAAAGCAGAAACAGAACAACATGACGCCACCATCTCGCGCGGCAATATCGCTCCCTGTCAAGTGTCTCTGTCCTTCTCCTCTATTAGATGACGAGTGATGACACACAGCAACTTATACCACCATTACCACTACAACTTCAATAACGGACGCTGAAATTAATATATGGTAGCAAAACTACGCCCAGGCTGCTGCCGACAGGGTTGGAAGGTGGAAATGGACGATGGCTTTGGGAGGAAAATTATAAGAAATTAAATTTAAAATGAGTTTATATATATATATATATATATATATATATATATATATATATATATATAAATAATTGTGAGGTGTGAACGTGTACCTATTATTACCTCGTTATTCCGTGGTTTGTCCCCACTAACTCTCAGCCCATCGAACCGACTATCAACGCGGCATTTTCTCTGCCAACTACAAATGAACGCAGTTATTTCAGAAATTTGCCTTCACGCGTATCCCCGGGGGTTTGCTTGCATTTGATCTTAACTTAAGTCGTTCATGAATGTCTTTGTACTGCTGCTGGCCGGGCCCACTGTCTCCATCGCGATCGGTACGAAATTGTGTCTCGGCACTAACTCTGCGTTGTTACGCCACTTTTCTATTTTCGCGAGTTCGGCAACCCATTTTTTCGCCTTTCATCGTCATGGAGTCCCAGCCTGGGTTCGACCATGCTGGGTATTCGCAACCTCAGGAGAGCTGTTGGAACTACTGCGTTTCTTTCGGTGTGCCTAAGAACTCGGCGCTGGCTATTGATGCAGCTCAATGGGTGGCGACCATCTCTCTCTGAGTGTCTACATTTGTTTTGCAAGTGTATGGTTCTCATGTAGGCCCGCCGATTCTGAGAGACGTGAAATGAGATGTCGTTTAGCATGATGCCAAGCCGAATGTAGTGGATGCCGTGTATATATATATATATATATATATATATTAGTGCGAGGCCGATGCATGGCCGATGCTTTCATTTTCTGAAATACGCTAGCACGTTCATATATACCGTTCACCTCTCGGCTCAGCAGCGAAAGAAGCGCCAAAATACATTCTAAAACTGCACCTTGCTGACGCCGGCTGTAGACCATGTCCACGTGCCGTTGTTTCTGCTGCGACTTCTCCAGCAGTTAGCGACGTCCTGCATATAGTGGTTGCTTTACTCAATGCAATCGTGTCGTGTATACGCACAACAAGTATACATAGGGTGCTCGTCCATGGCTCTCATAACCAGTTAAGCGTTTGCTTTCTAGCAGGGGGTCATCAACAACAAAACAGACCAAATGTCTGGTCGGTCTGTCTGTCTGTGATGGTTATGGCAGAAATGGCATCGTCAATGTTTCATGTGACTTTATGTCTGTATCCGTGAAATGCAACTTATTCACTTCACTTGTTGCTCGTACTGACCTAGCGCGCCGATTCATCGTGTCGTTCGATGAGCAGCGATTCAATCGAACAGAATAAGGCCATAAGCAGGCGCCCCTGCCTGTCCGGACGTAGCGTAGCATTGATCATACGGCAGCAAGATTGCGTGTCGACGACGTCCGTGACAGTCACGGCAGACCATCGTCCGTATTGTCGAATTGTTTGTAGTATGCGTCTCTGCTATTATAGCTATTGTTGCCTCTATTGTTGTTGCTGTTGTCGTCGTCGTTGTTGTTAGTATTTTCCTGTACTATTATGTCTTCATGAGTCATTACAGTATGTAGATCCTATTGACAGCATTGGTCGTATATTCCCGGTTGTTTTTTACGGGTGTATTTTCTCTCTCTTTCTTCACGTGCCAGCCGGACGATTACCGGTTGGTTGGCGGACGCCAGCATGTTATTACGTCGTGTATCATCTGTCGTACCCACAGACTCATTATTTCATTATTGCTATTACTGTACTGCCGCGGTCTATAGATGATTGTGTCTCTTGTAAATAATGCTATATATGTATATATATATATATATATATATATATATATGTGTGTGATTTTTGCACCGGACACTAGGCAAGTACGGTATTCTGCATGCACAACTAGCGCAAAACAGCTGACCTACATGGTTCGAAACTATATAATTTTGTTGCTTCCCATTGTCATTGCTGTTTATGTTAAGCAATTATTATGATTTATTTCAGTTTGTATTGATGCGATTACTGTTATTTTCGGTGTCTCTATGATGACATATCTCTTTAAGAAAATTTAGATTTCGTTGTATAAACAAATGTATTGCTAAAAGAAACGACCATATATATATATATATATATATATATACATATATATATATATATATATATACATATATATATATATATATATATATATATATATATATATATATATATATATATATATATATATATATATATATTCGGTTCTTTGGTTATTAAAACGAGCCTTTTGTTCGACGCCAGCGTTTGACGCCATTTAGATGAGCTCAGTTGGAAAATGCTGTATTTGTTCGATATATATATATATATATATATATATATATATATATATATCGAATATATAATATGTTGCTTCAAATGCTTAGTTGCAAGAGGAGTTACTCTTGTGTGTGTATCTATGTGCGATTTCGTATTTGCGCTGACGAAGACGACGACCTTCATCTTACGTACCACGAACTATCATAGCCGCTCTATTACAACCCAAAAATACGAACAACGCCTTTTTCTTCTCCTCCTTCATCTTCTAAATATCTACCTGTTGTTGAACTGATCTGAGTTCAACAACGCAACATTTTTCCTCCTTCCTTCTAGTCTAGACAGATTAGAATCATGACATCGATATTCGATTTAACCACCGCCGCCGCACATTAAGGCCTTTTGTCGCTCTCACCTGACCTCTCCGCCCTGCTGCCGACGATGGAAGACGAGATATGTTGTTGCTGTAGCTGTCGTTGTTGTTGTTGCTGTTGTTTTCATTATTATTGTTGTTACTGTCTCATCTCATCTCACATGATCACTTGTAACAAGTAGTGCCGCCAGTAAGCAAGCATACAAGGTCTTCATCGTCGCGTTTGCCGTTATTATTGTTATCGTGGTTGTTGTTGTTGTTGTTGTTGTTGTTGTTGTGATTGTTGTGGTTGTTGTTGTCGTGGTTGTTGTTGTTGTTGTCGTGGTCGTCGTCACACACTTCATGTAGTGTAGCTGCCATAGTATTGGAATTGGCTCGCTTCTCTCGGTAGGCGGCGGCGACAACAACAACAACAATAATAACAGCTACAACAACCGATACAGCGACGTTGTTAATCCATATATCTATCGGCCAATGATCGGCTGCTTTCGTCTTCTTCTTCTGGGTCCCCACGCCGCTGCTACTGCCACCGATACGTACGGCTTCAGTCAGTAATCATCAATTAGTAGAGCACGGCATTGCTGGATTGATAACAGTCAACTGCACTGATCGACCAATCGCGACTTGCGATGTCGATCTTGTCAAATGTTCATCTAGGCTGTTTCAACTCAAGTTTTCGTTGACTTGCTCCTCCACTTCTCTTATCTGCCTCTAGCTGTCCTCCTGGCTTCTTTTCGGAGATTTATTCGACGGCACCTAATTTCACTACCGCACTACTCCTAACTGAGCCATCTCCATCACGTCATCACAAGCAATCACTTTGCATCATTGCTGTTGTTGTCGTAGTTGTTGTTGTCGTTGTCGTTGTTATTGTTATAGTTGCTTCTATTAGCCCAATGGTACGCTGGTAACATGTTGTAGGCTAATGACTATCAAAGTATGGCAAAAACGCGTGTTTTGAACGTGCCTCCTCCTGCCTTTCGAACGACAAACAGATGGACATCCCTGTCCGACCACTCTTCTAAATCAGCTAACAGACGGACATCCTTGTCCGATCACTCTTCTAAATCAGCTATCTATACAAAACAGACATATTGGCCGACACAAACCCATCTTCTGATCGAGTTCAATTTCTCTTGTATCCTGTTCTTCTTCGGCCCCCCCCTTTGCTCATTGTGGGTTTAATTCGAGCTAGAGCTAGCTCGTTATTTTATATCTCTGACTTGGCACCAGAGTTGTTGCTATGGCCTCCATCGTCGCCACCCCTCAGCGTTCGATTACCAACTCCTATCGCCATCGCTGGAACGTGTCGTATCGGAACGTCAATCCCGCCAACCCAACCTGAAATAACCGTGTCTGTCTGTCAGTTAGGCAGGCAGTGTTCCTTCTGCTGACCCAAACATGCGCGGTTGTTGTTTCTTATGATGCAATGCCACCACTGAGCTATCCACGATTCAGTGTAGTTCACTGTCTGTGTGATTGATATACGCAGCTCTGCAGACAGAAGTACTACAACAGCCCGATAGACCTACGGCCAGTAGTACTACAGACGAACAGCAGTAGTACTACAGATGGTCAGTACTACAGATGGTCAGTACTACAGATGGTCAGTACTACAGATGGTCAGTACTACAGATATACGAACAGATGATCAGTTCTACCGATATACACAACAAACGGCCAAAGTACTACAGATATACGAAGCTATACGAACAGACGGTCAGTAGTACTACATAAGAACAGTAAGTACTACATATATACAGACAGATGGACACCATAACAAAGCACAGCTGATATGTGTCGGTCGACAGCAAAGAGACTCTCTCCAAAGTTCCGCGCGCGCGCGACTCCACCCACCCCCTCTCCTTCGCCCCCCCCCCCCCCCCTGCACCGAGCGAAACCAGGCGAAGAAGAGGAGGGGGAGGTCAAGGTGAAGAAGAGTCTTTAGGTAAGGCGTAGCTGTCGTCGGTTTGTTTACCGCCCACGCCTCCCCTTCCCCACACCCCCGGATCCCGTATTCCCAAGAGCAGCACGTATATGTCGGTACCGTCGGATAATACCATACGTACCATACCGAGCAGCGTATATCAATGCATGCTCACAGTGTCCAAAATAATGACAAATTACGTGGAGTACTAAAACCGGATTTGAATTCGTTTTCTTTGTCTACAATACTATATATATATATATATATATATATATATACTGCCGCAAGGACTATTGTGAAAACTTGAGATGTTTCAACATCAAGTTCGGTCCTCGATGCGTTGACAATAGGCCGCCAAGCCCGTCGAAGGGGACGACGGAGGATGGTCTAGAATTAAGAGCAAAGATTGCTCTTTAAGAAGAAAGCACAAACAACGGTAGTGTTTCTCTCGCTGTGCGCTCTCGCCGCTTCACTCCCATCTCATCTGTTGTGACACCCTCTGACCGATGATGTCGATGATGACGATTCCTTTTGTTATTGTTACTATTTTCTAATGTATGTCAACAGGGCGCGTTGCCAAGCGACTAGCACCGGCCGCCAAATGCAGCCAGATAAACAGACTAACACACTTTCGACAGTAGTAGGCAAGTACAAGAAACAGAGAGACGACATATCGCAATGAGTTTAAGACATACAATCCACACATGCGCAACCCACACACCCACGTCGACCTGTCATCGACTGAATGCTTAGGAGGATAGGTGCGTTCTGCTTAGCAGACGACGCGTGAAGCAGACGACACCCGAAGCAGACGACGCTCAAAGAAGTGTTATGTGGTTGGTTGGTTGGTGGGTGGTTGGTTGGTTGGTTGCTTGCTTGGATGGAAAAAGCGGTAGGAAACAGGCAAACGAACGAAGTGCTTCTGCCGCTGCTGCTGCTGCTGCTGGCAAACGATTGCTGAGCGGCAGCTGACCGCTAAGGTGGCGGGGTTTTTTCCTCCACCCGTCAGAGTGGACAGACAACATGGAAGAACTGCCAGAGCAGAGTAAACGGCCCAAAAGTAAGTGACTGACGATTGGATCCACTTGACACTTCGATTCCAGGGCGTGCGCGGCGCTACCGCTGTTTGCCTGTTGGTTGTTGTTGTCACAGGCCAGGAAGGCTGGCAGGCAGGTGTTCGGATCGACGAGGCAGTTGTGCCCTATGCGCAGTTACGAAACACCACCACATTCGTCGGCACAGAGCACACACATATATATATATATATATATATATATATATATATATATGACTATAGTATACCATCATAGCACAATCATCACCTTGCGAATGGTGGTGTATAAATGATGACGACGGAGGCTGCGCCCTGGGCTACCCCACTCAGCTGTTTCCGCTCGCAGACAGAGATCACAAGGGAACGGATTGTTGGTTGGTTTATTTCCGATCGCAGCTCAGCGACAGTGGCAGCGACAGTCGTAGTGGGGTAGTTACTACCCGATATGGGGTAGAAAAACGTGTGACGGTAAATGGTAAACAGATAGATCAGGGATAAGGCAAGAAACACTTTGGGGATAATTATCGCGTTGTTATCATCATCATGGATGGCATAGCAAGTGCACGAGTGGGCGTTCGAACGTTCAGCACCAACACTCAGTAGAGGCAAAGATAAACAAATATATATATATATATATATATATATATATATCTATAAACGCTCCGCCCAGCTACGGTTTCATATGTATGCTCTGTGTTCTATGCCTGCAATTTATATATATATATATATATATATATATATATATGTACATGCAAATTGCAGGCATAGAACACAGAGCATACATACGCATCTTATAAAAGCGTAGCTGAACGGAGCCTTTGTTGTAGCAGTACATGCACGGTTGTTGTTTTTGAATGGGTTCACTATATTGTTAGATCTGGCGTTCTTTCATGACGTGCATTGACTGAGGCAGAGTTCATCTTGTTGAGTCCGATACATCCGTGCATCGTAAGCTGTGTGTGTCATGAGCTTTTGCTGACACCGCTCCTGCAGCTGTTACGTATATGGTGTTCCCGCCTGATAACTTAGCCCAATATAGACTAGCACATAAAGAGTGGTGTTGTCTTTTGGCGCGTACACAGTGTCGTTACTAAACCAACGATGCTCCGCTTAGGAACACCCACCATTGTTACGCGGAAAGTGGCCAAATCTAGCAGCCGTCGATCGTTCTTATCATTAGCTAAGCTTGGGACGGTAAGTGGCCGTAGGTTCTCGGCGGGACAGTGAAGATGCCTGAGGCTCTGCTAACGAGAGTCGAAGGTTCCATCCCGACACGACGCAGATGTGGCTAGATGTCTAGATGCATGGTCTTATTTCTTGTACAACCAGGGAAAATTATAGATAGAGGTGCTTACAAAATAAAGATGACTTTCGCCGAACTGCGGCGGCCACCGAAGCTGTCAACTATTAAGTCACCATATTAGTGCCTCTATGAAAAGATGTCATACCGTCGAAATGATATGACGAAATTCATAGGGGAGTCTAGGAGGCGCCTCAGCTGCTATGCGTTCGGCTGTGATCGTAGCCGTGCCCAACTTCCGTTCTGTGGCAAGTTCCGTTTTCCCTATGGTGAACTTGTGAACTATATTCACACACACTTGCCTAGATTGGAGGGCACTCTCGTTTCCGTGCTACATGCAATGTTTTCATTTAGTGCTCATCTACTTGAGCCACTTAAACCCTTCCAACCCTTTACAGCACTCCGCTCAGTGGATCACGTCTAAATGCATAAGTCCAATGCATGTAGGCGGCAAACGCATTGATTCATCGAAAATTCGACGTCAATCAACAACAATATCTTTTTGCCGAGCGTGTGTTGAATGATGACCAGATAACTGGAATATAGAGACACGCAATTCAATGTATGCTCGTGTTTCCCGAGTTTTGCTGTCCTGCTCAAAGTGGGACAAATAGGAAGAGTTAGTTAGATTGCCGTTTCTCATTATTTCGAATTGCTCTCGAAGCAATTACATTCTAGGGGTTATCTGGACCAGCGTCTCATGATGGATAGAGAGAGGTTGGATATAGATGATGGATACCGATTCGGCGGTTCAATCGTTATTGCAATACGAATACAGCCAAGAAATATGGCAGAGGATAAGCAGTAACAAACTATATTAGATATAACGACACTTGTCACCGACAAAATGTGACCGCTGTAAGACATGAATCCGGCGTGTAATTAATTGTCGCTGTGTCGCTTTTTGCGGGCGTACATTTTGCGGATAAAATGTAGGTAAATTAATAGAGCTATAAAAGCGTTTCGTAATTTTCTACAAACATTTCAAGCAGCCGAATCGAATGCTTTATTTCATAAGCAAATCGTATTCGCCTCTGCTAAATGTTTACACTGGGCTGCTCTGCTGCTTACGGTTGAGCAAATGTTTCTAAATATATTTAATGTTTTTTTTGTAATACATTATGTTATTTAGTTTTCTTAAGTGAAATAGGGAAACAAGACATTCGGCACGAAAACGTAATGTTGAATATATTTGACATTTGCCTCTATCGACATCTAGTCCATGAATGCAAAATGTCCGTAAACGTATTATTATTAAGCATCATAGCAGCGATGATAATTGGTCTCTTGACATTGTTATAGAACGCACGGTGTGCAGTCTCTCCTGAGAACACTAGAAGGCAAGCGGCGGCATAGAGTCTCCGTTGGAGTATGATTCTATGACACATGCTACCAACCAAGCTCAGGGTATATATATATATAAATAAACATTCCCTGAGTAATCTCTATTAGGATTTTGGCTTCCTACAGCTCCTCACGGACAAGTATTTTTGTTCGCCTCCTCACATATATGCTGTTTGTTTCGGCAATAGCGATTACTCAATATCAACGCTAGTAATCGCTAGTTCTTCCCACGTTAGCTCCACCCTTACTGTATGAAAATCAATGCCGGAATATGCCGCCGTGCCGTCGAGCGAGACAGCTTCTATTCAACATCATCAACATGCCAAATTAGATTGGACTGAGTATGGAGTTCGACGGTATCTACGCATTACATGACTCGACAGCACCTCTTTCTTAAATTGAGTGAACTATTCTGAGCCTCCTCGTGTGGTAAATATGCATCTCTCAACCTTGAGCTTTGTGTGCACTCCCTTCGACCTATATATATATATATATATATATATATATATCGTTGCGGTAATATTTAACGAATGCTAGAATATGTTAGTGTTGGCCGTAAACAATTATATATATATATATATATATATATATATATATATATATTATATTATATTACTTCTTGTGAAGTTTCACTTTGGCATCAACTTGATCTAACTAATAGCTCCGTCAGCGCTAGCTTAGATATACATACAATGTCACTGATGATTGGCCAATCGCTTCCAGTACGATATAAAGGAAACATGACTGAGAGTCTGTTTATTAATATACCGGTAGATAGATATTTAGATAGAGGAGATATGTGGAAAGCGAGATGGCGATGGATTGACTTAGTATTCCTTGACATGCATACCTAAATACACATGTCACCCTTTTATATCAGAGGTGCTTAGAGCGGCAGTATACGCGAACATGTTGAGATACCTAGGGTTTCCGCAAGAGTCTTTGCGGCAGCAGCAGCGTGATCGCTGACTCTCAGCAGCGGTTTATCATCTTTCGAGCGATGCTCATTGAGAAAATTCGATCAACAACAGGGATCGAGCCCCGGCAACAACATGGTATTAATGACAGTCATGACTAGCGCACTAGACCACGCCGCAGCGAGAGCCAAATCTCCAGCTTAGTACGGGGGTACGCACAGGTTTTCTGGGGCGTGCGTGATTGTGACGTTATAATAAGGTGCAGACAGATGGTGACGCCTGGTGATAATAGGATGATTTAGTGCCAGAGTGAATGAGATATCATACAGTGTGAGCAAATGAGGGAGAAAACAAGACAGGCGTTGTTAAATCGGCGGATTTGTGTGTCTGTATTGGCTAAACTGCCCATCGGCTCTGCCTCTGTCTTTTGGCTGAAGCGGCTGCAGTGTGATGAATCGATCGATGATGAATCGATCTTTCATAGTTGGTTTTCGAGTAGTTTTCGTTATCCCAGGTCATTTGATTCTCTTTTTAGGCGGTCCACTACCCAGTTGAGTGCCTTGTTGTTTTCATCATGCTGCGATTGACTGCAATGTCACACCGTAAACACACACACACATATATATATATATATATATATATACACAGAAACACATAAAGATACACAAGTCAGGACATTAGAGATACACATTCCACGAGGCCAGCCAGCTGATAGAATAGCTACGGGTACGAAGCGATTTTTTTTACCAAAGGATAATGACAGCAATGCATATGTGTAGCTAGCCATGGTTTGTCTAGTAACTAGCCCGTGAGACGGTTATAGAGAGAGAGAAAGCTAGAAAAAGGGTGGCAAGGAAATGCAAACAATAGGTGTTTGCTTCCTTCGCTTGCACCTCTTTACTGCCTACTTCGTGGGAACGTGTGTGTGTGTGTGTGGTTGTGTGACGAGTCATTTGTCATCATTTTCTATATCTTTGCCCTAAGGTAGTGATCTACATATACACAATTGCACACCCACACACGAATCTGTGTCTACGAATATGAGTATGAGATATGCATTCAGGTATGTACATACCTGAATTTGACCCGGCTCAAGAAAGGTGGAGTCGCGGTATTCCCGTGTCGTTCTCAGTCTTCTAACAACAAGTACGGCGACCACGACGACAACAATAACGGTTACTGGAACAATATTAATAATACTGAATACAACAGCAATAATGGCCAACAATAACACGCTCTCTGTTGCCACGCTTCGGGACCAAATCGGGTGGATCGCGACCTTCTGTCACATAATGTCAGTGTGTAGCTGTCCGCCACGCAAGCTATCGGCCGACAAGGGAAGAAGATCCTAAGACAAATGAGAGACATAAAAATAGCAACAAAAAAAACGCACGTTCGTTGGCTATTATTGTGGTTTGGCGGTGGTAGCGTGTAAATATGCGCGTGAAAGATGTACTAGTGCAGACACATATAAAAGATCACATATACAAAGCAAACATACATAGATAAACATGCGAACACACACACATATGTTTAGAGCACTTTACTCATGCCGCTCTGATATGCTCTCACACACACTCGAGACCAAAGTGGCTTTACCGCAAAACGGAGTTCCGCCCAACGGAAGTACACCTGCGTAGCCTGTCACATAGATTTGGCGAATGCGTCGTTTCTTTTTTGTATATCGTGAATATGAATATAATTCCATGTATGGCGACGAGCTCGACTACATTTATCAGTCAGATCAGCTCTATTACATTTATTAGAGTGAGTTAGAATAGTCATTACCGGCACTGTCATAGTCATCGTCTTAGCACCTGTGGAGTGTATATTTTAGCGACTGTCAGAGACTTCTTTTCTTGCCCCTTTGTGCATATGATAGCCGTAACTTACTTTGCACTTTGCTTTCTAGGGATGTGTTTTGCGTAAAACGTTTCGTTTGTCCGGTGATCCCTTCCGTTGCACGGTCTAGCCCTCTCCTTTGTCATGGAAGGATTTCGATTTTTATAGTCACGCATTACCATTTATTCTAATCGTATATAGGTTTTCTCATTTTGCCCAATGGCCGCTAGCTTCTAAGCAGCGTGTTGCGTTCTTTGCCATTACTAGACACAATCCGAGGCTTCTCTTGTGCAAACCGACCAAATAAAATGCCGAACGCCGAAAAGGCAGAGCTTTGATTGCTATGTAGGATTGGGATATTACACCCAATTATATATAGGCATATTCGAAAGGATTTATTCAGGCTCAGGTAAAGAAGAAAAAGCAATTGTTCGCAGACAACGTGTAGGCTGTTGTGTCATCCTGGTCACCACTCAGATCACCATCTATGATATGCTACCTACGGCGCTCTTTTTTGTTGGGTTTTCTATATCTTGTTTAATTGCCTCTCTGTTTAGATAAGCTTGTAAGCTTGTGTAGTGTTAATTGTACCAATTGACTTAACATATATTCCTCACAGTTACAGGGTAATCATACAAGGGACAAGTCAATGGTGTCTACTTAAGTTTTATATTGCACCGGAACTGGACCCATGCTATATGTCAAGGCGAGACCGTTCCCAGCTGGCCATCTGTCTGCACTATGTCGTCTCGACAGCATCGCATGCTTGGTACTTAGCCACCTCACAGCAAATTCATATTCCTGGTTGGGGCATTACCTGACCACCAACGTAAGGGATTGTGCAAGAAACGCAAGAACCGATTAGTTATATATATATATATACTGCTAAAGATCTTAGATCGTCGTGATTCACTTTTACCAGACATGTGTTTATGCTTTTTTTTCTACGATCTTGAATCCTTCAGTGACACCGTGTCAATATCTGCCAGCCGTCTGTTTGTGTGAGACATTTTTGTAGCGGACATGTGATCTGATAACACATGTGTTTGTTTATGGCGAATTAATCTTATGTAAGAGTATATACCCACACACGCACATATATATATATATATATATATATATATATATGTGTGTCTGAATCTGTTAATGTTTTTGTGTTATTATCGTTATTGTCATTGTTTACGAAGTTGTCAATTTTAGCATAAGCGGCATATTCGTAAGCGAACGCGAATCCGTCGTCGCACGTCGTCACTTCGTGTACGGCTGGCTTCGGTGTTCTGTTAGATGATTGCGACAGACCCACGGCGGGGGGAGGGGGCGGGGCAAGATAAACGCACAGCGCAAACGGCAATAGAGGAGGGCAAATGCAGTCGTGCTGAGTACGAAGCGAGCAGAACAAGGTCTATAGGTCAATCAGGCCGGCCAACGCAATGGGGACCAAGCAGCGGTCCTGTTAACCTGGAGGTTGGGCCGCCGGCAGGCTTAGCGACGGTATCAGCTGGGGGGGGGGGGGGCGGTGGCAACTGCTGCTGGTGCTGCACTCTCGTTCTATGCATTTCCTCTAGAAGGAAATCATCATACTTATATTCCTTCCCGTCGTCCTAGAATGAATGATATTCCCTGCCTCGTCCTCATCGTGGTCGCCGGCGAGGTCACAAGGCGGCGGCCGTCGAAGGCGCGGCCATGTCGTTGTCTTTTTGATGATGCGTTGACCTAGACTGCGAAGAAGCTCATGAGGTGTGGGCTGTCCTGTCCCCCCGCTGATGGAGTGGGTGGAGGTGGGCCAGTGTGTTTGCTCTGCATAGCGGCAGAATCAGTTCCTTCTGTTGTTGTTGTTGTCGTTTTTGTTGTTGTTGTTGTCGTTGCTGTTGTTTTTGTTGCTGCTGCTGCTGCTGTTCGGGTCGTGGCTGAATGAACGCACGAACGAGCAAAGATGAGGCACTGCCGGCGGTCTGTGTGGGGCGGGCGAATGGCGGATAGGACGTGATGGGGCCCATGTGTGGTACGTACAGCGGATCTCGCCTCCCTGCCGCTGAGGTCCGCCTTGGGAAACTTGGGTGGAGTAGTTGCCCATCTTCGTCTTTATAGCGACCGCCGCCTGCTGGTCGCCGTCGGTGCCGGCGCGGGGTGCCGTCAGGATTGCCTTCGGCCCGTCTGTCTAAGGATTTGCCTTCAGGACGTTCCTACCCACCCAACAGGAGGCCCTGGCAGCAACGACGCAACGAGTTCTACTGCACGTTTCGAGCAAGCGAGCAAAATAAAATAGTAGTAGTATTGACTAGTTTGACGTATTCGAAGGAAGCACATAACTGGAAAGCCACTGGGGTTGCAAGGGACGACATTTTCATTTTATGACTTTTTAACTTGCATTCCGAATGACTCACGATATATATATATATATATATATATATATAGATATATATATATATATATATCTATATCTATATATACATATATAGAGTCTTCAATAAGTGAGCAGAATTTCCCCGAAGCGGCTCATAATGAACTTGGCAGTATATGACGGGGAAGTAACACTTTCTGCTTTATCACATATCAAGTTTCAGGCAAAAGCGTCGTTTAGATTACGTGTGACAGACATTTAAGCTCAGAGAGTCAGCACTTGTCATGGAGAAACAACATTCAGTTAAGTGATTAAGCAGTTTTATTTGAAGAAGTGCACGTCTACGCAAATCAAAGCCAAGTTGAAGAAAGTTGGCGCTGAGTAACATATAATTATAAAATAACCGTAACATACAATTATGTTACGGCGACACTGCACCAGCATTGGAAACAATTGATGTTCAGGCCAAAAATTCAAACATGGCCCGAGGTCAACCAAAGATAGAGGGCGTCCCGGATGTCAGTTAGTGCACTACGTCATTAATTAATTAATGCTTGAGATAGATAGCTGAGATCATAAGCACTTCATAGCTAAAATCGTAGGTGGGGTGCATAGTAACAAGGTAGTAATTATTTTCTACGCAAACGATTCGAAACGAAAAAGCCTTGTACGGTGTGTATGTCGCCATTGCTGAATATCGATTTAGAGGCATGCACGAAAGGGCATTTCGTAGAAGTGTTTGGACACAGTGCCTGGTGAATGTGCGCCCAAATCAAATATTGATTTGTCGGCCGGGAAGGTAATGACCAATGGTTTTTGGGATTCCTAAGAAATTATCTTCATTCATTGTATGTTATAGGAGGGTCAAGCAGCCATAGGAGAACATGATGACCACGCGTTTAACTCGTTTGCGCGAAAAGCTGCAAAGGAACAGGTCGCGATTGGTGAATTTCGTTAAAGGTGATTTCGCTATGGCAACGCTCCAGCTCACACCTCCGCACTGACAGTGGAAAAACTGCACGAATTAGAGTTTGCTATCCCATTCGCCCTATGTTCTTCATTTGGCCCCTTGTGACTTTTCTTCTTGCCAATCCACAAGATCTGGCTGGGAGAACGAAATGTTCACCAAATGAAGAGACGAACGTGAATGCGCATTTTAAAATTTCCTATTTTTACGAAAGGATCGAAGAGTCGTTGCGCGGCTGCGTTAAGTGTGCAGAGCTGGGAGATAATTGAGATAAATAAAAATGCAACCATGCGGACATTCTTCGGTGATCTTATTGCTTTTTCTGGTTACCTAATGTGGAACGACCCACGTACATGTATATATTTGCTTTAATATGACTTTGCTTCGGTAGCATGCATTAATGGATAATAATGGATAATAAGTAATAATAATAATAGTTATAGTACTTGATTTTGCCACGTTGCCGTGCGGGCGTTATATTACGGACAAAAACGCGCTACGATTCGGTCCAGCGCACATGTCTGTCTGTGTATGCAGTCGGCAACTCCAACAAGCAGCTGTTTTCATTTTTGTTTAGCAAACACCACAGTAATGCTTAACATTCCGTATCTTTGTTTGTTTTTTTTATTTCGATTGCCCTACTTATGTCTCTAGGTCGCAAATTACACGCAAATTGGAGTCCCACTTATGCAAGAAAGAGAGTTCTGACAGAGCAGCACGACATGGCAGTTGTAGTAGTGATCAGCTAATAGGCAGTCAAGAATCGTCTAATAAGGCTCTTAAAAAACTGGACACGCATTCTATATATATATATATATATATATATACATTACTACGGTGGCGTTTCAGATAGGCAAGTCTGGGCCTGCGATAAATGACTTTTTGTGTTGAAGCTCTCCTAGCTAAAACATCTTTGAAATGGTCGACTTATCTCACTGCGAGGAAAAACGCATACCGGCTCGCGTATTTAAGAACTTGGGATCTGGGGAAGGGTTTAAGCTGCCGGTAAAACGAAACGTCGGTGTCACAGATCAGATGTCGCAGTAGTGTCATGTGGCATACAAATTCGCTTGCCTACGAAGGAACACACTTGTGAAATGAGGCCCGAGTTTAATGGAAGGTTTCTCTCTAGTATAAGGTTGTTTGAAGGAGCGAAGTGACACTAAATACAGAATAATAGGAATATCTCGAACCCGCGCATCTATGTGTCTCCTTCGGTCGCGAGGCGCAGGCGAATGCACCACGCCACCGGGTTCGACCAATAGGAATATCGTGGCGATGCCCATCTCGCATCGCTGGCTGGTCTTGCGGTTATCCCAATAATTTTACAATTATTGTGAAGCATTAAAATAGTGTCAGGCTATACTACTGGACACAGTTCATTGAGGCCGTAGCTTTTCACAGATGGTCCGATAAGGTGACATGCCTCAAACGAAGGAGGCACACTATAAGCTAAAGGAGATGATTATACAAACGGTGTTTGTTTCAAGAAAGTAGAAGGTCAGCTGCCAGCGTCGTAGGCCGACTTTCGGAGACTGTGTGGCACCGACTGTTATATGGCAGATCTACGATAGATTCCTCTTAATTACTCAGCATGGGCTAGATATTACTCTTTGCATTATGCTTAGTTAAGTAATTCACTTACCAGGAGATCTATATATATATATATATATATATATATATATATATACATACGTATCTCTCCAGCTGAGTCCATGTTATTGCCAATTTGTGCATCGGCAGCACATTTAGGCACGGATTGAGTAAGCGGGCCGTGGAGCTGTAGGAAAGAGTAGTTGAAATACGAAAGACAGCCCGTCGAGACAATCCGGCGGGGGGCCGAACGCAACGGTGAACGCTAGCGCAGCAATCGCCATGTATGTAGTAGTGGATCATCGAGTCTGGGCGCTTGATATTTGTCTGGTGTCTGCAGCGAACTGTGCGCAGAACGACCGGAACTGCATAGCACCAACATCGCATTGTTGGTATCGTTCTGTATGACCTGATAGTAGTTAGGCGTTAGTGATCTTAATGCCTTCTTCTTGTACGGCGGTGAAGTTTTTAGTTCGACTGTAAACGCCTATATAGTAGTACCATATAGTAGTGTAGTACCAATAATCTTCTAAATGTCAGTAGTGCATTACAGTTGCGCTTCTTTCGGCCGGTGCACATCGGCTGGTGCACATGGTTGCTGATCGGAGATCACCGGTCATACGCTGCGTGGGTGACGTTGAATAGAAAGAAAGCTTTGTTTTACAGCAGTTTCTTCTCGGCATAGAATCGAGACACGCGTAAATCGTTTCATATTGCGTTGTGTGGTAGTCGCGCGTGCGTGCGTGGATTCGTGTGCGTTTACGCTGATGTGCTGCTTGTGGAATGAAAGTTAGAAGTGACTGCCGATAATGGGATACATGGCGTTGTGAAAGAACCTAGCCTGGTAGGCTGAGGCCTAATACATTCTTATTAATAATAGCTGTCATATTCATTTAAGTATAAGGTCCGCGTCTGGTTTTATAACGTTTTGCCTTTACAAGGCTAGTTTGTGCCCCTTCGTCAAGTAACGCAAGCCGACTTAACGGTAACGTACATTCACAGCAGGAAGTTGGATACCCACAAATGCATATATCGAACTTTAATTTGAGACCCACTGCGAGAATGATGATTCACTCACTGCAGTAATATTACGAAACGATTCGAAACGTAGCTACTGTTGCGTTGTCTGCGTTTTTGTCTACCGAAGACCAAGTGGGTTTTATTTGACGTTCTATAAACAGCTAGCTTTTTTGCTTAATTAGGCAAATTACGCCGCTCGCCTCTCACGAGTTTCTGCTCTGCGTTTGCTCAATTTATGTAAAATTTGCAGTTCTATCTAAGGTACGGACGCGTAGTTTTGTAGCACGTGCGTACCAGCTCCTGCGGACGAAGAGAATAACATTGGCGCTAATTGTGACACCAGGTGGTACAAGTAATTTTTAGGAAAATATATCTGCAATAAAAACGTTCTGTTCTGCACTTTGATAGCATAGAACCTTAAATAACAAGCTCGTCGAGAATGTAGAGACGGGAAATATTTTCCGGGATGGACAGAATCGAGTATGCAAGTTGTGCGAAAAATAGCTCTCAAACTTGCTTGGTGCTGCTATTTGTTTGTTTGATATTTGACCATCGTTTAACTAACTATAAAACTAACCGATTAGATTGACTGGTTAGCTGCTGTTTGGTGTTGCCAGTACTCTGATTAGAGCTGATATCACGTGATATCAGTTCGTGCTAGTCAATCGTGGTATCGACTTACTTGCGAGAAACGACATGGAAGCCCGGCTCACTTCACTTGGGGATCGCGTTTTCAGTAAGTGCTGCTTCATGGCGAAAACCAGCATACGGCATTAATTGCGTTGTTCCAAGGATACTTCTGTATGTAACTTGTAAACCTAGTAAATACTGTAACCGCAGAAATCATGCGTTTATTTTAATGATATATATATATATATATTGTAAAATGTTTATGTTTAAGCAAAGTGTTGTAACCCCAATCCGTAGGAAGGAGGACGTGGGAAATTACAGACGTATATCACAGTGCCCTATTGCAACATTTTATACAAAACAAGCTAGACGATTCCATTCTCATTACAGCATTCGTTGGTCATTGACCAGCGCATGCTCAACTTCTCGAGATGTCACAGGATTGAGCTGTGACATAATCTTCAAAGATTCGTGATCCTCGTTTCACTACGCATACGTTTGACCAAAGGAGTGCTTTGGATCGTAACTTAATTAATCATAACCTATAGCCTGTTGTTACGTTGGTTTTTGACAAGTGGCGGTGTTCTTCGAGATCTAAATGTTATTTCGTATTACGTGTGGTTAGTATGGTGATGGTATCTGTTGAGCCTAAGTCGTTCAGCCACGTAAACTTTGGTTGAGCACACTGCACTGAAAAACTTCTCGTCTTTTCACTGATCC
The DNA here is from genome assembly GCA_003439945.1 of Dermanyssus gallinae. Taxonomy (NCBI): domain Eukaryota; kingdom Metazoa; phylum Arthropoda; class Arachnida; order Mesostigmata; family Dermanyssidae; genus Dermanyssus; species Dermanyssus gallinae. The sequence goes on along the minus strand of QVRM01006246.1, from coordinate 92,076 downwards.
GATTGCTGTCGTGTTGTGCGCATCTTACTGCAGTGCTCACCAGCCCGCACTTCACTTGAAAACGACTTCGCAGTAGCACTAACTGAGGGCGCAGCATTATGCCTGCGAAAACAGAGGCGATCTTAGGTACATGGCTTTTGTCTATGCGCTCTCACTAGCGAAGGCCGAGCTAAGGGCAGCAATGATCGCAGTTTGGCTGGTTTCGCTGTCGACCTTCAATGTACGGGTCGAGCTCGAGCAATGGCTGGACAGCAGTTTAGAGCCGTTCTACTTTGTCGTCGATGACAACAACAGCAGCAGCAGCAGCAGCAACAACAACAACAATAACAACAGCAACAACAACATGAACAGTAAACGACCTCACTATTGACTTCATTCGAGTCATTTCGTGAAGTTTTTCGCCCCTCTCCCCGGTAATGATCCGAAATCTGCCCCATTGACGGCACGGTTGTACGGCGAGTCAGTAGATCTAATGGCAATCGCCACGGAAGAGTCAGTTGTGATTCGAGTCGGTGGGGCCGCATCAGAAGCACAGGGGTTAAACCTTAGACCGCACCAAACTTCTCGACTTTCGACTGAGCTGAAATGAGTTCGAGAGAGGGAGAGCGAGAGAGAGATAGAAGGCGCCAATGTTCATCCGAAATGGAAGGACTTTACGCTGGCGTGTTGGTCTTCTCCGATTGCCAAACAATTGCCGACATCGGAGACCTTCAGATGGTCTTCGTCGAAAGGTCGTGATTGTTGTTGTTGTTGCGTTATCGTTGTTCGTATACACCGACTGACGGACAGCTGCCTACAACAATGCCTGACCTACATCATATTAACCTTTATCGATCGGTTGATACTTTGTTGAGTTAGGGGTAGACACGCCTGTACCCAGACCGGCAGGTTGACCTGAGAGATTAAGATCCGTCAGATGATTGCTCGTGAGGGCTGCAAACTTTGACGAAAGACGAAAGCGACCGACAAACCTCTTGAAGGGATAGAGTGTGCCCTATTCGACAGACGGAGTGGGGGGCACACGGCGGAGAGTGAGACGTATTGATCTGGCTTCCGATGGAACGGGCGGTCTGCTGTCTGCGGGACACGACAAGGCCCTAAAACGGCGAGGATTTACTCTATGATTTGTCTCGTAGTAAATGCGGTGGCGACCTTATTCAGCTCGCTCATTCAGCTACCTATCTATAATCTAGGTGGCCTCCTCTACTACTCGAACGGAGTAGAGTGGATGATCTACAAGTGCACAGCGCACGCATCGTTCATGACTGAACTACCGAACGTGCTCCGAGACCGTACCCAGTGTTATTGTACTGCGTAATAGTCGAGTTTTCATCTCGATTAGAGTGGCCTTCTCGACTTGTCGATTGTCAGAAAAAGCGCATTCACAACCGCCGCCGTCACCGCTAACCGTCGCTGTGTGAAGAAATAGTGGTTAGCGTCGGAGTGTGTGACGTTCGTCCCGAGACTTACCTCGAGAGACCTCGAGAGACCTTCAGTCAGGGCAGGTGGTAGCTGTATAGACCGTGGAAGGAAGGCCTGGCCGAGATGCTAGAGAGTTGCAGTGGGGGAGGACGCGGTGGTTCGAATGTGAACCGGCTGTCGACGAACCGATATAGGGCAATGTGAGGGGAATAGGGAACAGTATGAGACGAATGAAGTTCGAATGACCACGACGAAGTGAACAAAAACAAACTTGTTCCGTAAGCGCAAGCAATGTATACGGTCGAGAGGCCGCGCTCGAGTCGACCCTGGGATGCCGAGAGCGATCATGGTGACATTGGATGGTTCTCGTGCACACACCGTGAGTGCTCGCCTCTCGAACCCACCTTGCTGTCCGTCTGTCTTGCTTGTCTTTAGTGTTTTGTTTGTGTTTGTTTTCTTGGGAGTTTTGGGTGTCATTCATGGCTAAGCTAACTTTGTAAGTTCGTTGTTTCACTATGGAACCTTGTAGTCGACGAGGTCGACGAGTTAGACCTATGAAATCTCGTCGCTGGCTGCTCTGGACTTTAGTAGTTTTGCCAGTGCGTTCGATCTTTGTTGCGTCCGCCGGCCACGCGCGGACGTGTGTTGCATAATCTCGCGTGTTTATATATTAAAAAACAAAGTTAAACTGTTAAACCTTTTAAATCGGTTTCGGGAATAACACATATACCAGTCGTCGTCGTCGCCGTCGTCGTTGACGATTTTTCAATGTTTAAAAAATGTATTTCCGCTTTTTCTGCGAATTTTCCCTGATGCCATCGAAAATACCATTGACCCTTCGAGGCTTGTTTTCGTGTTTGTGAACAGAAATAAGTCACAGAGTCAAGTCCGGGACATATAATCGCTGGAGAAGCGCACACACGTCTTCGGGCAAAATTCAGAAATGTTTTTTTCGAAAGTTCTCGTCTATTTGTTTGGATTGCTTTGTGCATTTTTTTGTTCTTAACTTTACAGCAATACTTCTTACCGCGTGATGTCATGTGACATGTGCTGAACGATTCTTTGGTGATCAGAGAAAAAGGTCAGAAGCCGCTCGATTATGCTCTAGCCGATCATTTTTCAACGTTTCTTAGAACACTGCGGTTTTGTTTTCATGTCGTAGCCGTCAATCTACGATTCGTTTTCACACATTTTGCGTCATCAGGCGTCTCACTTTCGGAACTTTCTTATCTGCTATCTCTCTTGTAGTAGTAATTCGACAGTTACTACCACATTGAGTTAGTGGTAGAAGAAAATATTTCAATACATTTAAATTCGTTGTTATTACAGATTCAGTTGCAGATTCGCTAGTTTCCATTTCACGATTCCAGAATGTCGCCGACGGTTATATGGAGGTTCCTCTTTGAGTGCACATTGATTTGAAATTCCGAGTAATCCCAATATTCGCTTAACCTAAATATACATGTCACTCTTTCTTTATCAGGGGCGCTTGTAGCGGCAGCATAAACGGACACTGTTGAAAGGGTTTCCCAAACAGGCCGCTGGTCGCTGCGTCTCGGCGGTATGGTTCATCATCTACATATTCTCAATGACCGCTTAAAGAAATTTTGATCATTAATAGGGGTCGAACCGGCGACACCCGGTTAGACGACAACCATGACTAGCGCACTAGCCCCCTAGACCAGATTCAAGGTACGGAGTTTTACCTACCTTTAGAATTCAGCCAGTGTTCTGGCATCTAATTCTAATACTCAAGGCCAATTAATTCCATACGAATATGGTTTGGAGCATGGCAACGAACATAGCTGCCCCTTGCTGAAGGAAGGCTGTTTTGTCCTTTTACACTATAAGTTCGCGTGATATGTTCATGTGCTAAGCGGCTATGGGTGGGCGTTCGCTCGGCTGTTGCCCCATATAGTTGCATATCGTTTCCGCAGATGGGCTCAGGATGGGCCGCATTTTTTTCGAGGTCATTTGCAGGTGAACTCAAGATCGGCCAGAATACCACTATACTACTGAACGATATTTAATTAATGTTGAGAATCAATTGCCCCCGAGCAAGCGCTTGCATGATTCGAATTGCAGGACGTACTGCCGACATTATCCCTTACGCGCCGTATAGACGGGGCGGGGTCGACCAGTTCAACAGAGTCCGCCGTATAAACGCTGCGTTGTTTCTGTGAACGTCTAGCAACTATTGTATTTCTATCACAAGAACTTAATATGCTTTACTTATATACGTTATTGGCTTATTTTTCGCCTCAATCTCTTCGACGGTTCATTGAGGTAGATCCTGTCATACCAGCAGGGTGATGGCCGAATTTATTCGCCAAGCCGCTTACTTAAAGGATGATAGGGTCTAGCCTCGTTGGTCTGACTACTAGGTAAATGCGTTTTACCAAACTGTTTTATTTATTTTATTTTTATTTATTATTATTACTAGTTATGATATTTACGTCGACGATAGCGCCACACCCGGGCGCTTGGTACACACGCTTTGATTGTGCGTCAATTCGCTTTGTTTCTTCTTGAAACAAAGAAGCTAACCAGTTGCGTGTATGCAGCCTTTTCATAAGCGTTTTTTTTCTTTTTTTTATTTCTAGATATGGGAGGTTTTGGGAATACATGATGCATATGCACCAGTGAACGCTAACAGCGACTCACAAACCCACTAAACCCGGATTCCTATTCCCACCCCTTAGGCTCGGGCAATTGCATAACATTACTTCCACCTTTAGGTGAACCTCTTCGACGCGCCTCTTCTTAAGCTAACACGTAATTCTAAAAGAGCAGGATTGCCTTTTACACAAGTGTCAGGTATCAGTATCTCAGAGAACAGTTAGGGTTACCTGCCACATGGCAGTACGCCGCGGAATCGCTGCGCCGCTCTTGAACTGGCCGCCGCCGCCAGTTAGGGTTATCGGGAGAGCGAGAAATTGTACTGCAGGCTATCGATGGAACATCTACTCACGTATCAAACAAAGCCCATTTTTCCAGTGGCAGTTACGCTTGAGGCCCTATACTATAGTCGCTCCAAATACTAGAGAAGACGATGTGAACGTCATTACAGCCGGATCCAAAATTAGCTTCGGTAACGGTGGAGGACAACAATGCCTGTTGTTGTTTTCTAGGGCACACACACACACACCCACACACACAGTACTCGAATGACTCCGGCTTCAATTCAAATCTCCGATTGTTTTTAGATCGCCTTTTTTCGGGTCAGCTCGGGTTTGGCGGCGGAGCAACTCAATTGCTATTCCAACGACAAGTCAGGATTTCCTGAAGATCATTTTCCCCCACTGTGTGTGTTTTGCGTGCGACTACTGGGTGTATGCTCTGTATGCTCAACAAAGACATACAGAGAAGAGATGGATAGACAAATGGATAATGTACCGTATCGTAGATAACTAGATGTACGTGCTAGCATCCATCGCGTCCCGCGGTGTGTATGCTTGTTATCTGGACTTGATGTTGCTATTCGTAAACTCTCTATTTTTACCTATATGTGAGGGGGGAGGAGGGGGGGGGGGGGGGCGAGTGCGTGCTTCGATGTGCTTATATTTCTCGCATTGTGTATACTGTTGTAGTGTGTATACTGCATACTTTTTACGGGAGCATTCTTTCTCTGTAGTAGCACCGTATCACGGTCATCAATGGTCAATATGTTCATTATTTCTAGGTCAGCAGGATCTCGCTGAGGCGCGGCTTGTACTGGTTGATCGCCTCTAACACAGGTGACCCAAGTTTGATGCTCGCCTGGCTGGCCTAGGCTGGTCTAGGCTAGGCTAGGCGAGGCAAGGCGAGGCAAGGCATAGAAACTCTTTCGTGGAAACCGAACTTGCCACCCTACGGAAACGTTAGAGGCGACCGACAACACTGACGACGACGACGAACGCCGCCGAAAAACACCGACCGAATTCGCATTTCTTTCTTTTTACGTCGATTTTTTTTTACGTCTCGCAGTCGTGGCGGTTCGGTGTTCAAAAGGTCACCACCACCAATCTACCCTTGCAAAAACCTTACATGGCAAATCTCGCCGCACGTTCGATCATCTGCTGTCGACTGTGAAAGAAACCACGGGCTAAGAGACGCGAAATCGAAGGCAACACTATCAACTTGGACAAGAAGAAGAAGTAGTAGTTGTTGTTGTAGTTGGTGTGGTTATTGCTGGTGCTGCTCTACACGGCTTCTATAGTCTAGTTGTGTTGTTGTTGTTGCCATTGTCATTCGCTAAAGCACGTCGATTCTTCCGTCCGGCTTCAGCGCTGGACAACTGCCAAGTGTATGTGCAAGAAAAAGAACTTATCGTGCACGAGCGTGTGGAACAAATGTGAGTTTTTCTTTGTTCCACAATGTTTGCGGGGGGGGGGGTCTAGAACTGCGCGTCCGTAGTCTCTCATAAGACTCGAAAGACGAAATATAACGTGTACTTCTAGCTACTGCGATACGTGTTGGGTAAGGGGGTAGCTTCTCCTCGCAACATTCTTCCTCAGCAATCAGCCACACACGCCTAGCACATTTACTGCAAAGGCAATGCCACGTTTCCAAATGCGAAATGTATTTTTATTTACTTTTCTGTCTCCTACAAACATTCACTCAATCTTGAGACCGACGTATGTTGGCCTAGGTACAATTGCATGCAATACAATGTCTGCTGGTAAAACCCGGCAGAGAATCCATCATTATTCTGTCGAGATGTTAGACTGACTTAGCCAGTTTAATTCAACCACCTTTGCTGTGATGTTCGATTCATTCCTGAAGCTTATTTGTATTAGCAATTACTGAAAAGCCATATTTCCTTATTGAATTTTCTGTGTGTTTTGTTCATATGAGGACATATATGTAGTTTCTTCTTACTTATATATATATATATATATATATATATCATTAGTGAGATGGAATATTGAAGATAGCATGTAACGCTCATCTCTGAAATTGTGGGTTTGATACCGACGCGACGTCCGGGTATTTAAAGCGATTTTTTAACACGCAAAGCATTGATATATATATATATATATATATATATATATATATATATATATATATATATATATATGTGATGATTTATTTATCATTTACAATACGTTTGTACATTCGGCAGTGCTCGCCTTAATAAAAATGGTGATAAAAAGGTGTCACGTGAGGTTAAGAATCAGCTGTCCGTGTTCTTGCTTGATGCTAGCCCCCGCTTTTATGGATCCGGTGCGAGCGGTATATCCTCAAGATTCCTTGCAACGTTAAGATCCATAAGATTCCTCTTCGCGACGCCGAGCCCCAAGAGCGTACTCGCAGATTCGGAATCCCATACACCACTCATAGAGATAGTGATGGATTCGAATCTGCGAGGTTTTTGCGGATCGGGGAGCGCCGCTTCTTAGGAACTCGACGTCATATTTGATGATCTTGTCCTGTCGCGCTTTTGCGCTTTGCCATGTCCCTGTTCGGGCCGCAAACCTCGGCATCTAAAACCCAGACCTCGGTAGGTGTTGTTACGAGGTCGGGCTTTAGACACGGTGCGCCCGGTCGACGGAAAAAAATATATATATATAAAAGAGAAATATACGGCATCTTCTTATTATGCGTCGTACCAAGATCGAACCCGCAAGGCCGTCTCTACTACACTATCTTGCCGCTGTATAAAAAGCATGAATGCCATATATATCTACTAATGCTGTAGTCTGTTCTTTGGTGAATCAATTTCTACTGAATACCCGTATGTCTATTTGACAGTGATATGTTTTTGTGAGTGAAACAAAAGTGGTATCAACGAAACTCACTGCTGCGTAAAGAAAATACTTTTTTACTACTAAGAAGGACAGAGTGCGACTGCTTTGGCGGCACACATTTATACTGTGTACGATCTTATAACTGGCAGTTTGATGCGATATTTGTTTCGCTCTGAATGTGGGGATTTTGGTGTGACATATCGACCACGGACACGTCGTCTTTCCGGAAGATACGCATGAAAAATGTCTCTCATAGATCGAAACACACACACATTTGAACAGTCGATGATCGATCAATTATTCTGCACCTTAGTATAGCAGTAGCTACGTGAAACGTGCTGGTGTATAGGATCATGTATTTCATTGAATGTATTGTTTATTAACCAATATTTGGTTTATGCACATATGTGCTACAGCTCTCCTAAATAACTTTCATCAGCGATATTGCTTCTGTACACTGTTGGGGATGATACAGATCACAGAATTTTCCGCATAGGCTGCATTCACACTCGGTTGATATGGATCATGTATAGGCTTAGCGAGCACGACAACATAGTACACCGCCTGGGAACTTTGCTTTTCTTATTGAAAAGGACGAAGGTTATTCTTTTCAAAGAATAACGCTAAACTTCGAAATCGTTTGCTGTGATGAATGGACCTTCTGCAACAACGTCATTTGCACAAGATTTCATGATCGAAGAGAGAGAGAGAGGCATTGGGTTCAACCACCCGTTGGGGAAATTAGGCCGTTTGCTGTTTGTCTGGGATTGAACGAGAGGCGTGGTGTCTCTCTACGTGTTCTTCGACAAACGAAAGATCTGGAACACTGGAATGATCATCTGCCACCAGTCCAGCAAATGAAACCAAGCTACCGCTGGAAAAGTGTTTCGAACTGTGTTTCGATTGTAAACACGTCGTATTTCATGACAACGCCCGACTTTTTTTCGTCAGATTATGAACTGTTTTGCTCACTTTACCTTTTCCTTTACAATATATATATATATATATATATATATATATATATATAGCTGCAGCACAATGCGCCCCTGATATAAAAGGGTGATATGTGTACACACACTTATCAAGCGAATAAATCAATATATATATATATATATATATATATATATATGTATATATCGTAATTTAGTTATTTACGATAACTGTGTTTATTGTTATTACGTCTAACGATTTCGTGTTTCGTTTGTACTTGCCGTTGTTGCTACTGCTGTTTTAGGCAGCGCGTTTCGTCAACAGCGACTGGGAGCGTGGCAGCCCATCTTAACGGCGGGCACCGTCCTGCCGACGTTCTTTCTTGTTGGACTCGCATTCATACCGATCGGCATTCTGCTCTTCCTTTCGTCCGCCGGCGTCAACGAAGTTTGTATCACACACACCACCGATACGTAGACAAACGAATAATAATAATAATAATAATAATAATAATTCAGGCTTTTGGGTTATGTATAGCATCTCTCTACGTCTTGTGCATAGCGAATGGGAAGGGTGTAAAATACTCTTTTGTTAGCAAGCCTTATAGCGAAATTCCACCATTTTATTTGTTTGTAATGGTATAGCAGCATCAAGACGTGTACAGATCATAATACGGGGTCGAGCCCGGTAGCGTGGTGCATTCGTCTGTCTGCGCCTCGCGACTAGAGGAGACGCATAGGTGCGCGGGTTCGAGCCCCACCGTTGCACATTTGTATTTATGGGGGTCCGTCTATGAAGCGATGCGAAAAGCAGTCCCATGGACGTTTAATCTTGGCTGAGAGTCAGCCCAGAAAGTGTTTTTAGATCATAATACGGGAGTAAATCGTAAGTTCTACCCACGTACCTCTGTTTTCCGGGGGACATCCCCTCTATAGTGACTGCAGGAACGTACACGGAATTGGCTCCTCTGGTGTCGGTACTGGCTACCCAGACCTATATTATTAGCACTGCTACTTCTTATTGGCAGCAGAGTAAACAAAATCAAAGACGTTGATAACTTTGCTGCGTGCATATCCATTGCGCAGGTGCAGGTTGACTACACAAATTGTAAGAAAGTTCGGAACAAACACCACCTGCCGGGAGCTGCTTGAAATTCACCTACACAATGGCACAGGTAAGCGTCCAGATAGACAAGAAGTGCAATCTCCAGCATATCTATATATACACTGCTATGTTTCTTCTAGACTCACACGCAAAAATGCCACGACCTGTCAATATGGATTTATTTTGAAGTCACTCATTTTAGGAGCAAAAATAATTGCCTGTAATTTTAAGGCGTTAAGACTACAACCCTCATGCGTTGTTCTCGCAAAAAAAAAACTGCCTACGAACTGCATGTACTGCTTGTTGCCCTCTCATGATGTAATCTATTCGACAAGGCATCATTTGACGCAACTCTGTTAAACCGTACGAAACACAGGCGAATTCACTCGTAAGCCAAACACTGCAAAGTTTGCACTGTGCCGAACGGAACCACTTAATTGTTCTCGTCTCTTGTCGCTGTAGCTTGTAGCTAGTAAAACAGAATGTAAATGTCTAACTCTAGTTTTTTTGCTGTCGTTGTCATTTATTATGTTCGTGGGCGCGTTCGCGGCCGTGCGTGCGTACGGCTGCAGGGATGTTCAACTGCTCATGCCATGAGAAGATCGTTCTCGACACCGATTTCCCGCCGCACGTGTTCGTCTACTATGGCCTCAGCAACTTCTACCAAAATCATCGGCGCTACGTGAAGTCGCGCAGTGACAAACAGCTGCTTGGCAATCCCCGGTACACGTCGCAGGACTGCGCTCCGTTCGAAGAGGCTCATGGAAAACCGATTGCCCCCTGCGGTGCCATCGCGAACAGCCTCTTCAACGATAGTATCGAGCTCTACATGAGGGACAAGCCGAACAGCTGGAAGTACGAACTCGTTTTCCCTCTCTCTCTCGCTATATATATATATATATATATATATATATATATATATATGTATATATGCATACACGTGACAGTCTTAAAAACTCCGTTAAGCATACTTTTCTATTTTTTCGTCTTTTCTTACTACTCCAATTAAATACTGATAATAGCCCTACTAATATGATAGGACAAGATTCTTTCCTCTGGGCTGATGTCATGCATTGTTAGGTAATTTTCGGCCCAGCGACAATTTCAAGAAATATATTGGCCCTGAGTTTCTAATTATACTAGCGCTTTTAGCGGATGAGACCATTTTTTCTAGCGGACAACGCTGGTGCAGTGCGCTGCCCTCGTGCGCAAAAATACAATTCTTTAAGTGCTAGACTTTACGCGGTAAAATTCTGCAGAACATCACCGAGACACGTTTGGTGATCGATTATCCACTGCACCTACCCACACAAAGGCTTAGTCTTGTGCGTTGCAGTTTTAAAGTACGGTTTCTAAGTACGGATCAGCCAACTTGCTGCTCGCGTAGTCAGAAGAATAGCGTACATGAGTTAATAAAATCGCATAATCGAGTTTTGTGCTATTCATATTAATAATCATCTTATGTATTAGCTTAGCATTTCTATACTAGCGTTTGTTTATTGTTCAATTCGAACTGATTCATTCTTTTCCACCTTTAACATCCATCATATCTTCAGTGATTACGTTCGTTGTTGTTGTTATTTGTTTTTGATGATATTTATAAGCATGCCCGTCATAACAATTGTGGTCAATTAGTTTTTACTTAATGATGCTGATGATGATAATGGCTAGGAATGATGCTGATGTTGTTGGCTACCTAATGTGGTTGCTGATGTTTTTCGTTTGGACTATGGTGTAATGGGTAATTGGTGTCGGCAGGCCCGTAGAGCTTCTAAGGCACGACATCTCGTGGCGGACTGACCGCACTGTGAAGTTTCGCAACGCTTCGTCATATGACGGCACGGATAAACCACCTGCCTGGCCTGTAACGATTGCCGAAATGGGAGGTTTTACCAATGAGGAGCTCATCGTCTGGATGAGAACCGCGGCCTTGCCCACCTTCCGAAAACTCTATGGCCGAGTGAATCATGGTCTTGAAGACTGGAAGTACAAGTTGCCCAAGTAAGCTTACGTAGATTGCTTATTGTGCATTTATATCACGGATTATACATATATGACGAAGGTTGGATTGACAGTTTTTCCATGACGAGAGCTTGATACGAAATTGCGACTTGCCGATACGTGGTACAATTCTGTCTTATAAGCCTTTTTAATAGGTTCGACGGTTACCAACTCTTGCATATATATATATATATATATATATATATAGGTGTACCAACTTCTAGAAAATTGAAAACTAACTTCTTGATCATTTGAACACGTCTTTGATATTTCAGGGGCGAGTATCGAGCGGATATCAAATATCGTTATCCTGTGTCTAAATTTAAAGGGACGAAGCGGGTGATCTTATCGAACACCTCTTGGCTAGGTGGAAAGAATCCTTTTCTAGGCATTGCTTACATGACTGTCGGAAGTATCTGTCTTTTGTTAGGTGCCGCGTTTCTCTTCATACATCACCGATTTGGCAAGAAGTAAGTGCAAGCTAATGTGTTTATGCTTATATTCTCGAGCGTACGGTGTGTTTTTCATTTAGAAAGAGGAGCGTTAGATAATAACACGTGTTCTTAGCCATGTCGCCCAATTCATGTATATATATAGGGTGTCACAGAACGAATGGGCCTCATTAAGGAAGTTGTGCAACTCGTCATACAAAAAACTTTTTCTAATGGAATGGGGGGCGGAAATGTCTTGTTTAGAGTTGAGAGTGAAATTTTTTATACCGATGTGACTAACCGGATTTTGCTTCACAAATTGTGCGATTCCAAACGAAATTCATTACGCTCATAAAATACACACATTCAGAAAAATGCGCATTTGACGCGGATTCTTTTTTGGTACCATATCGATGGTAGTTCGATTCGCAATATGATTGTCGCAAGCCGTTTTCCCGCGCCTTCTATGTCGAATTTTCATAGACTCTCATGTTAACAGAGGCGGGAGCTTTAGGGGCTGGTGTACGATGTGTTTGTAGCGGTCGCCAACGTTCCTCCCCTGTTAACATGGGATTCTATGGGAGTTTAACATGGGCTATGGGGGAAAACGGCTTACGGTAATACATTTAAGAACCGCACCACCATTGATTTGATACGAAAATGATCCCGTATTCTTTCCAATGTGTTTCTTTGTGAGCGTAATAGCAAAATTTCAAAGCTCAAACATAACACATCTAAAGATCTCAATGTTTGCAAATTTTCTTCAACGCGACTATTTTGCTTCCCCTAGCCAGCGTTGAATGTCTTTTAAACAAAGCAGCGCATTTTTATTCTGCCAAAATCGCACATTTTATGAACTGGAACACCAGCGACATCGGATTAGCAACTTTTATAAATAAAAACATTCACTTACAAACAGGACATTATGCCCATTCCATTGAAAAAGTGATTTTCCTAACAAGTTTGACGATACTCTAAGATGTGGCCCGTCCGCCTTCTGACACGCTATATATCTTTACAGTAACACGCACGTCACTGAAATATCTTAGTTGAGTGCATCCTGGGGATTCTCCGTATGACATGTGTGTATGAGTGTGCACGGGCGGATTTCGAACGCTCATACGGAACCCTCGTTCAACGATGAGGACGAATTACCAATTTTTAGACGCAAGAAACATGTCCCAACTGCCTAATGTCCAATAGGACACCCTTCCTGTTTGATACTCCATTTCGCACGGGCTTTGGTATACGGAGCGATTCTCGGGAGGCTAAGCACTTAGATTTCTACGAAAAGCTACCATGCACTTACGCCGTAACAGCCTTGTTTGTAAACATTTTTTAGAACAACAGTAGTAGTAGTAGAAATAGAATCCCTTGATTTAGCAAGTGCACCGTCCATTGCTTCATTCCACAATAATGTCGTCGGGTACCCCGGTGCGATCTAGCCTCTTCCCTCGCACACACAGAAAATCACAACAGCCTGCTACCTTTCACTTCCTTTTGCCACAATATGCAGGCTTGTGTAGATACTAACAGTGCCTGAGCTAACTTTAGATATCTTGCTAGCACTAACCAGCCACTTCACTACTGGACCTATTACATCTAATCGTGTTAAGCTCAGTTAGTGAACGAGTCATTTGAAGTATCAGCAGCTTGACTTTGTAGAGCACGATGGCGTGGTGCATTCGCGTGCGATTCGCGACCGGAGGACCCACACAGGTGCAGCACGGGGTCAATCCCCACAGTTGCACATTTGTATTTATGGGATTCGTTTAACGAAGTAATGCGGAAGCAAACTCGTGGACGTTAAATGTTGGCTGAGGGTCAGCCCGAAAAAGTTTTGAGTTGACTTTGCCAAGACAAAATCGTGGAGAATAACTAAGTAGTATCCATGGACGTGTGTGACCGCTGGGCGCGTCTCTTGTTGACAACATTACGGGCATTCTACGGGCGTACCAACGTATATAATATATGCGTCATTTTATCCCGGAGCTTAAAGTCGTCCATCTTGTTAGAATAGGTCTATGTGCGTGCAAAGGGCCGTACGTTATACGTGATAAATAAATGTAGAACAAAGTAAATAGGGTAATTGGACCCAGCGTCACAATGTTGTCGATGTCCTAAGACATTATTGTTGTTAACCAAAGCGCTGTGTTTGACAAAGTTGACCGAGCGGTTTAGCGCAACGTCCCAGTACCAAGGTGCACATCGCAGGCTCGTTCCTACATTGTAAGATGCTGAAATGGGTCGACACGTCGTTTCTCGCCACAGCATCATAATACATGTAAAGATGTTTTCCGAAACCTAGCCCCTGCATTTATGATCAACAGGCGAAGTGCTGGCGGACGACAACATTTGCTCGCTGATACCGATAGGCGTTTGAATTTTGTTTACAGACCAGGTTTGAATATAAAAATGTATATAGTTCGTGTGCGTACCAATATGTACGTCACAATTCAAGCCTAGTGTTTTTTCGAAGATGTGTCTTCTTAATAGGTTTCTGAATTTGTTCGATTTTGCTCCTCGCATATGCGTTTTTCGCACATATTATCTATACGTGTCTATACATGTGTGTCTACACCTGCTCACTGCTGCGAATTATATGTGTGTGGGCCGTCGGTGAAAACGAGCAACTACACAAGATTAGCAGCCGTATTTCTTTACATAGAAGCGAGAGCCCGCTTCCGTAATGCTACTGCCATAAACTAAGGAGAGCATTCTGTTTGCTTCTTTCCGGTGCAAATATCGACGCGTGTCTCTGCCCTGCACTGACGACCGCACATCGTCACATCTATTTCACCCATGCCACGAAACTTCGTGTTTCGTCACGCTGCGTAATTGCTGGTGTCCCTTATTTCTTCATCTTCTCGGTCGCTTTTCCTGTCTCTTAAAACTCGCTTCCTTTCTTCTCGTAATCTCTCTATCTCCTGCTATCATTGTCCGTTGCTCCATACTTGGATATATATATATATATATATATATATATATATATATATATATATATGTCTCTTGCATCTGCCCTGCGTGCACAAATGGCTTTTCCGCTCTTGGTCTCTATCACGCGATTCACATTCACATTTGCTATCTTGCTTTGCGGGCGTCGTTACGTTTTGGCTCGTTGCGGCGGCGGCGTCGGCTCAATGGCTGATCTATCCCGTACTGTTTCGGCCAGATCACGTACGAGAATCATGGAGCAGTTTGAGCTGCACTGGCCAAAAGAGGCGACGCACCTGCAACCGCCACGTCTGAGCAGCACACACACAACGGAGTCCCCTCCCACAGTTGAGCTCGTTAATGTCGTCAATTGGACTGGTGATTCGCGGACTAGTTCGAGCGTGACGAAGAAGTCAGAAGCTACCAGTAATCAGCCAAGCCAGGCGTTTCTGCGTGCGTGGTTTCGTTCGGCCGTGGCCTTTTGCCTCGGCCTATCAACACGTGACGCAACGACTAGCAAAGAGCGACTGCAGCGTCAGGCGCGGTCGTCGCCTATTACTGCCCTTTAGCACGCTGCCAAAAGTCGCCACTCATTGAAGTGTTTTCTGCCCTTATCATCGCGGCCGCCATCTTCGACAACTGCACTCTCGAAGCACCCGTCAGCCAGCGCGTTTTTGTTCGACCGCCTCAGATCTCCGAACCTCGGACCTCGATTTTAGGGGGCTTATGGTCTCGTTCCGTTATGAACAGCTAAACAGCTCTCGCACTGCCATGACGTTGTAGGCCCTCGCTTTTGCTCTTTGCCCTTACCTATCTATGCCTCTACTGTGTGGGGGTGACCTCGGTGTAGATCTATCTATATGTAGTATCTTCCGGTGTCTTGCCACACATGGGGTCAACGCTGGGGCTGACCTTGAGCCCTTGTGGTGGTTAATGTTGCTGGCTCTGGATGGGATGTCGTCTACTGATGCGATGAATGAATAGCTATATTGTACGTGCATATGTGTACTTGTCTGGTGAAACGGTGGTGCCGCTGTCGATGTTTCTGCGATGTTTGCGATTACAACGGTCGACGAAAGAAAACGCAAGTGGTGGGCGATAGAGTGGCAATATGTGGAGAAGTATGTATACAGCATCACCGTGTGTCGTGTGTCTTGATAGCGGCCTATCAAAGCGTCGACAACGGGTTCATGACCATGTTTCGACATTCTGGCCCAGCTTATTTATCATTCACCCGTCCCACCCGTCATCTATTCCCGCCATTTTCATCATATTACCCGACCGGCCACTATCGAAGCGCGCACGCCTGATAGTGAGAGTTGATAGATCTACCAAACACAATGCATGAGCACTAAAAACGGCGAACAGCAACCGGAGAGTGGAGAAGAAGCGGCGTTCCTTAGCTAAGCAGTGTAAACTAATGGCTATGATTGAACGAATTTCTCGCGTTCGACGATCTGTAATGTCAGCTATAATATAGGCTGTAGAAGAAACAGACGACGTAGTAATTGTTGTTATTCTAGTAGTCCAACAGACGAGGAAAATAAGCAGCCGGCAAACAATTGGCATCATCGGTCGTTGAAGCACCAATATAAACGTGGGTTCTTCGTCGCTAGTCATAAGAGCGGTCAGTCGTTGTCGCCATCTTGTCGTAGAGGCGCCATCAGTTAGTATCCGCAGGATGCTGCTCTGCCTTGATAATGCCTGATAGACCTGCTGCTGATGCGTCCCTCCATGCTGGCCCTTCTTCGTCCGGCTGCTGTGTTCGTGCACGCTGAACCCGACCGATGTCGATGGCCACGGATTCGGATAGTGTTGGCCGCGCCGCTTCAGAGAATGACATATGAATGATGTTGCTACCGTTGCACAATTTGCTTTATTAGCTTTGTTTTAGTTCCTACTCTGCTGTGCTACTGTTAGGCTGACCTTAGCGCCGTGTCTCTGCACTTTTGCGGCACACAATTTCGTCGGCGACCGTTGGCGAGCCGTAAGGCAGCATAGATTGTCGATGCTTGAAGTTGTTGCTGTTGATCCCTTGAGTAGCTTGATGTTTCACGGGAACCCGCTGTTTGCCGCCGCAGCATTCGTCTCCGTGTTTTGTTTTTCTATCTTCTGCTGCACCCACTTGCTTGTTCTACGTCTCTCTCCCGCTCGCTTTCTCTCTCTTGTATCTATTTCTATCATTTTCCCCCCTCTCTCTGGAATTCACTGGCTAGTCAATGATTGCTTGCTGCTGCTGCTGCTACGGCATTAACTGCCGCGGTTGGTGCGTCGAGCCAACAGTACGCCTACACCCATGCTTACTACAAAATGCTGCATGCTAGTTAGTTAATCGTGTATAGTAAGAATAAATCACATTGAATGATAAAGCACGATCTCTCTACTATTGAAACTTGGCAAAATACCTGACGCTGCCACCCTGCCCTTGCGCTACGCCCCCCCCCCCGAGTATTACGCTCACCAACAAAAAAAGTATCCTACAGAGCAGCTGTCACAGCAAGCCAGCAGCGCCATCCAATAGTCAGATAGCAGCGTCTCTACTCACACTGCTACGCTTAATTGTTCCAGGAACGTAAGTAACCTCGACTGTCACCACCACATATGACTGTACAGACTGGCAGACAGACATATACCGACCCACGACTGCACACTGATTAATAGCAGTCGTTCTGCTGCCGGTCTCACTTGCACTGCCTGTACTCGTATGCTTGTTTGCCTATCGTAGTAATTGCAGTAATAGTAGTAGTAGTAGTAGAGTTATAGTTTTATGTTTTCAGTGACAATGATGTTCCCATACGTACAAATGTCGTCACACAGATCATGATGATGTAACGACTCGTAAACTGTACAAATCGCTGCTGTCTCTAGCGTATGCTCAACAATGTTTGAGTGATTGTTTTTTTGCACGGGTTCTGTTTCGTTATTGCTACTCGTATATATATATATATATATATATATATATATATATATATATATATATATAAAAGTATGAAACATTGCTCGATATCTCTACTGGCTGAGTGATAGATGATCATTTGTAGCGTAATGTAGTTATATTTATGTGACATGCATTTATTGTACAATATTTGTAACGGAACGTACTCATCTACTCTTTTATTTTAATAGTGTCTCTCTTGTTTTAAGAAGTAATTAAATACAACTGGTACATTTAAGCAAAACTAACTGTAGTATAATAGTAGTAGTAGTAGTAGTAGTGTAATATAATTTACAATTTTGTTTTGCGTTTCCTAGCTGAAATCATTACTATGGTGTGTATCGTCTTCCCGGTGGCTATTTCGGCAAAAAAAAATTGCCGCGTTTGATTTGTTTGCTTCTAGTTACGTTGCTGCTGCTGTTCCTGTTATATATAATATTTTAAATTATTTACAGCTTTTTATGCCAACAACGTCATTTTGCTTGCCCGTCTCCGGCGCTCGTTCGGCGCGATTCTTTCTTTATTGTTTCGCAAGTGATGATACGTGAGAGCTGAAGCTTTTGTGCGTTCTTCCTGTTTCAGTACAAGGGACTTGATCAGTATTACTGGTCGGACACCGTACTAAGCGTCGGCATGTGTCTCGGCCGCGGGCCACGCCGATTGGTCGGCTATACTGTCAACTCTAGTCAGGGAGAAGACTTGCATGATGCGTTTCGCAGCGACGACAGCAGCAGCAACAAGAATTGGAGTTCCTGTTCCACTGGCAGCAACAGGGCGGCGGCGGCCGCCGCCACTATGGAAGCGGCTTCGGCGACTGCGGTAACTGCAGAAGCACCAGCACCAACAACAACATCAACAATGACCACATCAGCAGCGACATATTCGCCGCACCGCCGCAAAGGGCTTAATCCGCCAGAAGCCAAAAGGAGTTCACGCAGGAATAACTGCCGCCGACGCATTAGCACACAGGCAAAAGTGGGAAGTATATTAGGGAAGCAATGTGGTGACTCCAAGCCGCAAGTTGGAGGATAACCGCGTCGCGCGACGAGAGCATTTGGGAACGTATCAGGCGCTTGAGTGTACGAATGTGACTGTAACAGAGAGAGAGAGAGATTGAAAGATGCAAAACGATACGTTGACGCGTACGTGTTTGAAGCGGCATGAATTGTTCTATTGAGTCAATTCTACATTCTAAGCAGGTGGTGGTGGTGGCCAACGAATGAGCTTGTATGATGGATCAGGGGCAGTTGCACAAATTACTCTGTGAGACGCTGTGAACAGAGGAAAAGCAACGCGAAGCGAAGCTGCGTCGTCAGAAATCGTCGCCACGCGAATGCCGCTGGGTTTGCTGAGAAACACATATGGCATAGGACAGAGAAACGAAATGCAGCACGAGCGCACACACATAGTGCGGAGGCATCGTTCCGCATGTGCAACGTTCGTTTTTGGCATCTCCCCCCCTTGAATGGGATGAACTGGAGAGGGCGGATCAGACTAGGCAACCCCTGCAAATACCTCCACTACTTGTGATTGGCGCTTCGTCGGGAGGACAGAAAAGGCAGCCTATAGGACCGATCAGTGGACTGAAGGAATCGATAGTAGTACAGGTGGGAACGCGCAAGACGGCACATTTGAACCACTGGCACTGCACGGAGAACAGCAGCAGCAGCAAAAGCAGCGGAACCACGCCGTGCACGACGCAAGTCGCTTTTTGAGCGAGATATGCACTACTCAAGAAGACGGATGCACACGAGGCGAAATCTTATGACGGCTGTTGTCCACCTCAGTTGTGAAGGAAAAAATGATTTAGTGGCGAAGCGCGTCGAGATGACCATAGGTGACGCACAAGGCGTAGCTTATGTATGTGAAAATTAGGTCGTTTTGATGATTGACGATGCTGGGCTATCTCGTTCTCGAATGAGTCTCGTCAAAAGTGAAGAATCATAGGCTACCAATTTGATTCAACCAATATATTTTCTTTCTACGCAAATTTCGACGACTCACTCACTACTCCTTCCGTTAGTATATATACTTGTCGTCGTCATCGTTGTTGTTGTTGTTGTTGTTGGTGCTGCTATTATTATTATTGCTGTTCACGCAGTCAAACTGGAACACATCGTGGCTTGACCCTATGTTACTTCTAAACTCCTCACAACGGGGCGGCGATGTTCGACGAGACGTGACTACGACGCGACGCATCGTATTTGTGGGCCCCTTTGGGGGTATCTC
This sequence comes from Dermanyssus gallinae, assembly GCA_003439945.1. Taxonomy (NCBI): domain Eukaryota; kingdom Metazoa; phylum Arthropoda; class Arachnida; order Mesostigmata; family Dermanyssidae; genus Dermanyssus; species Dermanyssus gallinae. The sequence continues at coordinate 72,361 of QVRM01006246.1, read as the reverse complement.
TGTATTGGTGGTTTTGCAAAATGTATTTGTGCTTGTGTGGAAATGTATGTATGTGTGAATATGTGGTGTATGAACGGATGACGTCCATGTGTCGCCGTAAGACGTCGGCCATTGGATTTTACAGTAATGCTGGAGGAGGATTTGCTCGGCTATTGGACGAGCCACCTTTGAATGCGATGGTGCTTTAATGTATAGATAATCTTCTCTGCCTATCTACAATAGGCGTTTGTTACACACACAGACACACATGTGGACTGGGTCGTCCCTAAGCCTGGGCCTCGAACTATGCTTTGAAATGAAATGAATTTACAGACTAGTTCTCAGCGCGCGTAGTCTGATGTCGTTGTAATCGATTCTCCGCGGTGATGAAAGTTAAAGATGGTTCTAAGGAAAGAAGGCAGAGCACCAGTGACATCACTACAGCCCAATATAAAGACTTTGGCTGCAATAAAGGATACGGCTATTGCGGCATGGCGTATATACAACGTATACGTACCGACACCACGAGATCACATTACAAGAGGCTAGAAATTGTCTCTAGGCTCGTAGTCAGAAACAGATGGTTCTTCCTGTTACCACCGGCATACTGCTGAAACCGGCCCCCAGAGAAAGAAAGAAGAAATACGTTATCTACCAGTGATGATGACTTAATTATATATATATATATATATATTTTAGAGTTTTAGCCGTCAGCAACGAAGACCAATGTTGAAGAATGCTGTAAATCATCAGCGGTGCCGTCCTTCGAGTTCACCATGTCCATTTGGACAATTTGTTGCTTAAGCAAGCTGCTTAAGGCTGAGAGCTAATGTTGTTGTTGTTACGTTCGTCACTGTGTCTAGCTGACGCTTTAAATTGGCGCCATTTCGCCATTAGTGTTTGTATTTTGTTTTTGTGGCAGGTATCTATAGTATTCACCGTTAGGTGGGTCCGAAAGGTATAATAGTCTCGCCTGTGTTAAGCTTGTCCATCTCTACTTGACTTACATACCAGTTTTTCTACTTTCCAATCGAAAGGTATTCCAATTGAAAGAAGTAACGTTTTCTAATTTAGAGTTAAACTGTTTTTCTGTACATATAAACCCAGTGTTGCTTAAGGTTCTAAAATCAGCGGTCCAGGAAAATGTCATTATTTTGTCATAACCTTTTTGCAAATGAGAATGCTCCGTCATGTAAGCATGAGAGTTGCGTCATCATGTGAAATGAACTGAAAGAAAGTAAGAGAGAAAATAGATAAGAAACATACAATAGTGTGGCAGCTGATTTGAGCAGTCGTTTATTTACCCTCTATTAGTATTTTAGTGACTGACCAGGTGATTATGTTAGGTCTCGCCTATCAGCCTGAAGTCTACCGTGTGCCGACGCAGCAACACAGTTTGCGATCATTTCAGAAGCGATTGCTAATCAATTCTAATAATCCCACTGTTGCTACATGTCTTATCATCAAAATGGTGATGCTGACACTGATGATGGTGCGGATGATGATGATGCTATTTGATAGTTATAATAGCGAATATGATGGAGATGATGGTTATAATATGAGTAATGATATTCTTACTGTTTGTATTGATACCAGATGATGTTTCATAGGTTGGGTGGGGGCTGTGAATCGCGGTGCAGTCTGGGTCCACAGAAAGACGATCTCTTTCTTGTAGGCAACGATGACAGCAAGCAGGCGCATGGGTAGAATGACTCTATAATCATAATAGCTAGCTTCGTTGGCAGTGTTTGTGCGTGTGTGTGTGAAGAACACGGCCTTCGGAAGGACCGCTCACAGGACAGGACCATCGGGTGTAACGTGACGTTTTCGCTCTACATTATAATCGACTTGGGGTGTTTGGGTGCCATGTCATGGAGCATATCGAGTGCTCGAATGATAACGAGCTGGCTGACAAGCTTGTCACGAGTCACAAGCAGAACGGTTTCGCCATTTCAGGTGCAGCAACGACAAACAACCGCCTCGTTAACAAAAAAAACGACTGACGACGCATCATAAGTTGAAATACTTTAGTATGTTTTTCCTCCTACTGTGTGCACGGCGTCACGTGTCAACGCCGAGTTGCTACGATCGACGCAGCATGTGAATGTGAATCAGATTACGGTGTATTGGAATAAGAATGACATTTGGATTAAGAGTGAGGTTCACTATAATCTATCACTTCATGAGCAAACAAGAAAAATATTCACATAACGATGGATTTCCTTTAGGGCCCGTATGGGCGGTCCTTAATTACGAATTTAGTTGTCCTCTAACCCGCATCATTCAGTAACAGTAAAATATGCAAATTGTATGCTAGGGTGATTTTTTTAAAGATTCGTCGTCGTCGGCGGCAAAGGGAACCAGTTATCCCGACATCGAACCACGGGCCCTGTACCCATCTAAGGATTGCGCTTCAAGCTCTGCACTCGAATCATTTGTGCGTTATACGAATCAGTAGAAGTAGAAGTAAAGAGTGACTAAATGACATTTGTTGAAGCGCAGGAAAGACATGATACAAAGGATGACAGAACATGAACGGGACAAGCGTTTCGATCATGGATTAATGAGACGGGACAACGTGGCCTTACTAGTCGGAATGCAGACAAACACCCAAACGAAATGTACGAATAGTCAAGTGTAATTGACCCTACCATGCTGCCCTGTACACATATATTTATATATATACAGTGGCTAGACTGTATGTCGGTATGTGGCAAAGGGCAGTCAACAAGTGCACTTAAATTTATAGTCCCTTAATACAGTATATATATATATATATATATATATATATATATATATATATATATACATATACATAAAATATGTGGTAATACTATTGGGCGGCTTGCCAGGACGCCTCTACGCGCTATACAGCTAATTTATTTAGACAAATCAAATTACTATGACGTTCTTCCGTTACATGTAGTAATCGTAGATTGCTAGGGTAGGATAGCCATACATCTCAACAGAGAAAATGATAATGAAGCAAGGTGGCAATAAATGTCGTAAAATAAATACATACATTTGTGTCTTTTTTAACGAAGAAAAATAATTGTATATATATATTTTCGAATTTGTTTTAAAATTAACTTGTAAAATGCATTGTAAATTGCGCGAGTGGGTAGGTAAGCTACCCGTGTTTAAAGCAGTACCATTTTTTGAGTCAACAACGTACTTCTGAAATGAAAAAAACGTAACTAAAAAAATAAGCGAGTGCTATTTAAATTTACACGCCCATTTGGCCATTCGCCAAGCAAACAGTCCGTTCACGAACTCACCGCATATTGCATGATGCTAGCTGCTACTGACGTTAAGGGACGGCGCGGTCGTTTCTCCATTGGTCCGCAAGAGTCTTCGCAACTCTATTGAGGCTTTGACCGCTTTTTTGCTGCATAGCGCACATGAGGTGTTTCTGTGAGGGCCTTATTTAGGATCATGCCCAGGTACTTGACCATGGGAGTAGGTGTTATAGGGTTCCCTTCTAGGCGTAACTTAAGATTCTGTGGAGGAGGCCGTTAAGAGGCAATGTTAAATGCTCCTTCGAGCAGATTTGCACTACGGGCGCTAACGATCAGTGCCAGATCGTCTGCGTAGGCGACTGAATGAACTCTTGGGGGGTTGTGAGAATCTGTGTACTACATCGTAGGTTGTATTCCACAGATTTAATCCCAGTACGGACTTTTGGGGGTCCACGGCTGTAACTGCTTAGTCCACGCCTTCGTAGGTAGGCCTTTTAAGTACAACTATAGGATGAGTGGGGTAAGTAGGGGGACACGCCTTTGTTTACAAGTGCTTTGCTTATGGCGTCCCATAAAAGCGTATTAAACGCGTTTTTGACATCTAAGAGGATAACCAGACAATGCTTGCAGGTTGCTCCCGACGGATTTCTTTAGGTTTTAGCTGTGTTCTGAACTTTGCTGATAGCCGAATGCGTAGAGTATTGAGCTCGGAAACCGTGCTGGTTTCCGACAGCGTCTTCTTGTTCTGTTATTAGCCGTCCATTATGGTTAGTTGGTTTAAATAGGCAGGAGAGCATACTTATAGGGCAGTATGCCGAGGGATCTCCTTGTGAATTACCGGGTTTTGGTCGAATGTGCCGTTTTAAGGTTTATGATAGTATCCACAATTGAGCGGGGAGACCGCACCTGGGGCCAGTGCTTTTCTTGGAGGTGGGCGTTCGGCCACTCTTGAATTGAATTGGACCAAAGGTAAGGAAGCAGTTTGTTACGCACTGCTAATTTTGTACGCTTTCCCTAAAGAGTTTATTCGACCTCCTCTCATAATGAGTTCCAGTGGTTTATTTTATTATAGAAGTAGAGTAATGGGTGGATGGTCACGACATTGAGACCAACCAAAGCCCAACCCTCCAAGTGGTGCTTCTAAAAAGAGAATCGATGGAATTAATGCAGACAGAGCAGATCCAACACCAACATTCATTTGACGGTTTGTTTTAACTATGAGGGGTCTTCTTTCACAAATGTTTTGTATCTGGTTCTACGGTCTAATTTTTAAAGAGATTGGGCGAGGACGTGTGATGCAAGTAACTCTGGCCAACAACTCTTGGATCTTCCATAACGGCAATGCACCGGCGCACGCAAATGCATTACAGCGGGCCGAACCGATATTTAAATTAACATACTTAGAAAATTAAATAAATATTCTTTACAAATATTTATTCGAACTTTTTGCCCTCGTATATATAAATATTTATATATATGTATACACTTCATGCTCTACATACGGTTATTAAAAAACCCTATATGATAGCCTAAAAATTGCCAAAGTGAGTCACTATTTTTGCTATGTATTCCTGGTTACGGCAACACAGCGGTATATCGACGTGTAATCAAAACGGCATCCTCCCAATCCGTCTTAATTGCCGTAACTCCACGCAGCCCCAATCTAACACCGAATGTAGTCGAATATTCAAGCATGAGTCATAATAACAAATCTTGCTCTCTAAGCCAAACAAAATCAGCTAGAGTGGACTCATCGTAATCCCCAAATCTGGCACATTATGCAAGTTCTAACGCCTGCCATATTTTATACATGCATGTTTTCCTAACAATATGTTATGCAGAAGCATCTGCAGTCTAGCAAATATTATTGTAAAACATGGGAAATAAAAGACTAGTCGTAAGACAACGTAGTGCCACCTATTATATCGAAGGCGTGCTTAGACCGTTAGACCTATACACTTCACTTTCTTCTTGATCGATGAGGTCAAACTAAGTATCTTCCACGCACAGTTCCTTGCAAAATTAGCCAGGTCGTCTAACGTTCTATACCAAAAATGAAAAATCGAATAATATATACTCTAAGGATCGTTCTCATGACCCGAAAAAGAAGCAACTCGGTGCCAGTCGGTGAAGTCCAAGTTGGAATGCGTCAGGCGTTGTTACTGCCCCTACAAACATTAGAATCGGTCTAATTAACAAATGAAGACACATTTTTGAACCAACCATTTTCCATGTATTGTTGCCGAATACAATCAAACGCAGTCACAGCTGCAATCCTAGCGTAGCGTTTGCAAACGTCAGATGAGAACGGTCATGATTTCTTCATGCGACGCTGTATTCATTCATACTCGGGCCATATCATTATATTACACGTTCTTATTATTATCATTACCCTTGTTGTTGCCGTTTTGGCCGAGGAAGGAAGCCGCTTGTTTTCGCGATAGAGAAGAGTTTTGATATCGAAGAGCAATGATATACGAGGCTCTGCGGCCCTAGCAGCGACGAGACGAGCCGAACTGCTGATCTACGTACTGTAATGAAGCTGCCTCGGTCTGCGACTGGTGCGCCGAGATGTCAAACGAGGTATGTTTACGGGTCGATCATGTAGTTCTCAAGAAGCAAGACGCGACGATAGGGACGCGAGTGTTCCTTTTGCTGTTGCACAATTGTTAATTACATCTGGTATTCAATTCGCTCCCTTATCTTATGAACAACAAACTTGCTTGTCAATCCCGCTAGTATGACAAACTTTCGGATTGTTGTGATGTCTATATATACAAGCACCCTATACAAACGAAGATCATTCGCGTCTGGAGGACGGCAAACGAACCGATCCCGTGCGGGAGAACTGACTACGCCAGTTTTTCAGTTGTTCATCCTATGCTTTGTCGTAGCCGGATCTATAGATAGGCAATTGAACGACAAACACGAGGAATGAGTGTCGCAGAATCGTCTGCGCTCAGTGATCTGTGATGATCAACTCGTCAATGCCCCAATCTTCAAAGGATCCGTCAGGAAGGTATCGTCGAATTGTGATCGGAATTTTCCGCACCTTGAGTTCCTGTGGGAAGCAAAGACAACGTAACTAGTCACGAGTCGTGAACGCAATGCACCATCAACCAACAGCACAGCTCTGGCATTATACTACTGGCTCTATTGTTTTCTACTCACTGTTCATATATCAGAGTGTTGTTTTTGCTACTGAATCTACGTTTGTTGTCGAGGGTTATTAATCTGTATAATATTTGTTGATGTTAGCATTGTTCGTGCTTTACTTTTTGTTGCTCATGTTTCCTTTTTTAACAGTGACTTTAGTTTCTAGGGCTCCTTTAAGAAATACTTCATGGCTTTCTTGAGCCATCTAGGTATTTAGTCTAGAGTTTTTAGGCTTCCTCATTTTCCGTCGTTGATTGATATCTTTCGGAAAGTCCCAGCTTGACTGAGGTCGTATTCTCATCGGATTCCCATCGATTTCACAAACGAGTTGCTCTGCTTGTAGGTTCGGTTCTATATATGTATATATGCGTATGTCATCAGTGCTGCTGCTACTACTAATATTAAAATTTACAATAGTTAGTGAACAGTCGAGTATTTGTGTCCGCGATGTGGTGACTTCTACCTTTTTAGCGATCTGCAGGGGATCCGTTTCGCCCTCGAGCTCGACCATAACAGGAGCGCCCATGGCAATCTGGAGGGCCCGTGTGCCGAGAACTCTAGCGCGTTCATACTTGGTCATGTACTGTGTCGTGATGCGTTTCTCGTTCTGTGTCGGCTCACCGGATCCGCCGTCTCCGCCTTCACCGGCACCAGCCACGCCGGTTCCGTCATATTCGTCTAATGCCTCGTCACCTCCTGCACTCAGACGCCGCAATGCAGAAAACATCAGCAAAATCAGCAATAACCAAGACCACAACAGCAAGGCCAGATTCCTAATGACAGTAGGAATTGAAAACGAAAAATGTAGTTCTTCCCACCCGTGTAAAGCTTTGATGCGAAATCAGCTTCTCCTGCTCAATTGCGAGCGTTTGTATGTGGATAAATTAACCCAGGGGCTTACATTGTGTAGACATCCCGCTGAGAGATGGTGTATATATATTTATATATATCATAATAGGGAGAAGAAGATACAAGGGCAGGGCGTGTATAAACTAAATAATAATAATTTTTATTAAGCCATCAACGAAATGGGTATTTAATAGCATTAATTACTAAAACCATAATTAAGCGACCGCATTTCCACTCAATTTCGAATACAATTAAAGGAGCCAAGGAAAAAGAAACAAAATTTATATATATATATATATATATAAATAAAAATGCTTGATAACCACTCGAAACTCTTTTTTCTTCATTTTTCAAAATCACGCCGATACGTTGCACGGGAAAAGCGATCAAACGAAATCGCAACGGCTAATCACCATAATATGTTGACTGCTAGCAGTCGAAAAGTTGCCGTTTCCAATTGCGGTGAAAGCGCGCCAAAATTCGAATTCTGAAAAGCTCATTTTAAGAACCTGTTGAACTACCTGTAATATTATATATATATATATATATATATATATATATATATACAATTGAAGGAGCCAAGGAAAAAGAAACAACATTTTTATATATACTCGTATATATATATATATATATATATACGAGTATATATAAAAATGTTGTTTCTTTTTCCTTGGCTCCTTCAATTGTATATATATATATATATATATATATATATATATATAATATTACAGGTAGTTCAACAGGTTCTTAAAATGAGCTTTTCAGAATTCGAATTTTGGCGCGCTTTCACCGCAATTGGAAACGGCAACTTTTCGACTGCTAGCAGTCAACATATTATGGTGATTAGCCGTTGCGATTTCGTTTGATCGCTTTTCCCGTGCAACGTATCGGCGTGATTTTGAAAAATGAAGAAAAAAGAGTTTCGAGTGGTTATCAAGCATTTTTATTTCAAAGGTTGGAATGCGACCCAAGTGAAAACTGAGTTAGACGAGGTGTACGGTGACTCTGCGCCATGTTTTGCCACTGTTTCCAACTGGATTAATGAGTTAAAAAGAGGTCGCAGGAGCACCGAGGATGAACTACGTTCAGGACGCCCAAAAACGGCAACTGATGAGGAAAACGTGGAAAAAGTGCGAAAAATCGTTGCCGCAAATAAGCGAGTGAACATTAGGGAGATAGCGGAGGCCTTGGGGATCAGTTTGGGTAGTGTGCATTTCATCCTGCACGAGAACTTGAAGATGAAAAAGCTCAGAGCAAAATGGGTGCCGCATTTGCTCAACCAAGGCCAAAAAGACGCGCGTGTTTCCGCTTCACAGCGAAATTTGGCCAAGATATCGAAAAATCCGTCGGATTTTTGGCGTAGATTTGTAACCGTCGATGAAAGCTGGGACCATCACTACACTCCCGAGACCCAAAAAGCATCTCGCCAATGGTGTGCACCTGGTGAAGGACCTCCGAAGAGGGTGCGGACAACGGCATCGGCCGGAAAGATGATGACTACGGTTTTTTTGGAACCAACGTGGAATAATTCGGGTCGACTACCTTGAGAACGGTAAAACGATCACGGGAGAATATATGCAAGACTGTTGGACTGCCTGAAGCAAGAACTCATCGTGAAACGGCCCGCTTTGCAGAAGAAGGTTGTCCTGTTTCACCAGGACAATGCTCCTGCACACAAGTCGCGCAATTATTTCCTCTTCGGACATTTAAAGAATAGTCTCGGTGGAAAGCGTTTTTCCAGCAACGAAGAGGTTTAGGCTGCTATCAATGCCTATTTTCAGTCTAAAGACGCGGAATTCTACTCAAGAGGTATAAATGCTCTGAAATCTCGGTGGAAAAAGTGTATTGAGCTTCTCGGGGAGTATATCGAATAATAAAAATTAAAAACAAGATTTGGAAAATTCGTGGTTTTCATTTTAAGAACCTGTTGAACTACCTGTATGTATACAGTGCCCCATAATAAAAGGCACTGCATTAGGGGGATCATGAGATCACCGGCAACCTATGGTCCTTCGTTTTTTATTTTCTGTTTGACTCAATAAAATGCAATGTAAAGCGAAACCGTAGTTCGTGTCATACGGTTGTGAATGAAACTCTTAATATCCGAAAACATGCATCATTCAACATAGCTGTACTACGAAACTTTTCGTGACACGGTCGATACAGCAATCTCTAAATCCGGACTCAGCTCTGGAATCAGCAACTACCACCGTCTAATCGTAGCTCTCTCTACCTATGTAGATAGGCTCTTTGTTTGTGTTAGCAGAAGCTCGCATCGTTGTAACCGATCCGAAACCGAGACAGATTAAGATAACATAAGATGTGAAATCAACATAATCATGTTCATTTTGTGTCAGTCCCGACATCATCTGCATGCTCATGTCGGCTCAGTGAAGCGCCTTCTTCTCTTCCAACTACGCAACAAAAATCAGTGCACCAACAAATCAACAAGACAACCCTATAATTGCTCGCTATATTGTACGAAACCGAGTGGGTCAAGTCAACGTTCACATTCGCGACCCGCACACCCGGCTATAATTCAATTTCGACTCCAGTTGTGTGAAGTAGCTTGTGACGATGAATATCTATGAAACGTCAACGCTTGGCACGCTTGCGAGAAACTCGTTCACATTGACAACAGACATCGACTAGTTAGCCTATACAAATACACTAGCTTCAATGTGTGCTCGTTCATCTATCTATTCGATTATTTGATACCTATCTGCCTGCCTGTCTGCCCATATGCACACATGCATTATGTTCTTGTAATGATGATGATGGTGGTCGGTTATATCGCTCACCAATATCGTCGTCCCCGATATCATCGCCCAGATCATCGGCCTCATATTCATATTCGTCGGCCATGGCTGGCAGCAAACACGAGTTCTCTTTCAGCAGCGACGACGATCAATCAACCACTACGACGATGATGATTTAGCTCACTCAGTAACGCGTGTTGCGTCTTCACGTGTCTCGCACGAACTAGCAGCTAGTGATGTAACCGCCTGCCGCCAAAACACGGCGGAAGAAACTCTAGCGTGTTTCAGCGCGAGCTAGTAAACCACGAACTACGGCACCGTGGCTAGGAAGGCAAAACAGGAAGAACCCTGCCCCCACAACACTAACAACATAACAGCATACGATTCGATGCGATTCGGTACGATTCGATTCGGAATCGAAGACCATCGAAACTCACAGACGTCAAAACGATGATTGTTTTCGGTCTCTATTTCAACGAGAGCATTAGCCGCAGCAGCAGCAACAACAACAACAACAACAACAATAACAATAACAGACACTTGCCGGCGGCGGCACGTTGTTGCGCTCAACGAGTGTCTGTGAGCGAATTGCAGACAGCCTTTCCGTAATATCAACAACACAAACAACAAAATAACAATTTATTGCTCTCTCTCTCCCTCCCTCTCTCGCTTTGCCTTGCATATAATTAGAAATTACTAAGTTTAGTACACCATTAGTTACACCACTAACGACTATTATTAGAAGAAGAAGAAGAAAAATATTTACGAAATACTTCCGAAGATTATCGCTCGTATGCGATGGTAGCGCCACCACCGGGAGGCGGCGGCGGGGCGCGTATAACGGGCGCGCCCATCTGCTGACATTAAATCGATCTCTTTCGCTATAGCTCTTCCTATATAAATATATATATATATATATATATATTCAGGTGCGGCTGTGTCTTTGCAGCTACACCTGAATTGATTATCGACCTTTCTCGTGTGCAGTCTGCATGCTTAGCAATGTGAATCTTGATTTTATAACATATACTCAGTCACGGACTTTTTGTTCTTCATTCTTCCCATTTGTCTATTGCACTACTAACTGACCTCTCGCTACATTTACCAATAGACAGGCCACTGGCAAACGTAAGCACTTGTTTTAATTAATTGACCGACCGACTTATACATTCTTAACTTGAATACAGATGATACTCGAGCGCGTTTGTGAGCCCCACAGCCGTTGCTGAAAGCTGTCAGCGCAATGACGCATGTGAATCATGCATTCCCGAAGCCACCCATAAGAACAACAATACAAAACGACAAAAAACAAGTTAATTCCTGCACAGAATGCAATCACCGGTAGCCTTCTGGAGAGGTAGATACATGGGTGGTGGTAGTATTACATAAAAAAAAACAACCTCCACAAAAAAAATTCTAATTCCAGTAGTACATATGCACGAATCGTCGAGCCACACGCACCGCCAAACATAATCGCGCTGTCACGCTACAATTTGAATTTGGCGCCGCGCTGCGAGCTTGTGGAATTGTCTAGCAGATTTTCAGGAATGTTGTCTCATGTAGTCACATGTGGTACAAATAGATCATCATCATCATCATCATTCTCATAATTGTTTGTGTTTATGCCGCTTGTGCTTGTTTTCCTGCAGTTTTCTTCATGCATTCTCCATTTGCTTGTTGTTGTTGTTGTTACTGTTGCTGCTGTTTCCTCTACTACGAAACAAGTCAAGTTATTATTAGCCATTATTATGCAGCAGTTGTTTGTCTGAGTTGATTTGTTGCGAAAACTGACGAGTTCGTTTAGCAGACGACGACATGCTGCTAACAGCAGCCGCCGTAGCAGACGACGGCACGTTAGCAGCAGTAGCAGACGACGGCACGCGAGGTTTGTTGTCGATGGAACAAACGGATAAGATTGTGTGCTGGTACATAGAGGTACATAGAGGTACATGACTGCTCATTGGGGCGTCTGTCTGTCTGGGTGTCTGTCTGTCAACGCCTCAGGGGTCTGTCTTAGTGTTGTTGTTGATGTTGGTGGTGATGGTTGGTTGGTTGTGGTCGGTCTTCGTAATGTATCGTCGGTATTGATCGGTCGCGGTATTGCTGCCGTCGAACAAGACCGCTCTAGTGGTGGTAGTAGTAGTAGTAGAAGTAGTGATAGTAGAAGTAGTGATAGTAGTGTTGTAGTAGCAGCAGCAGCAGTAGCAAACCAGAGAGCCAACAGAGATCAGCTGCTTTGAACTTGTGCTACCCACTACCGAAGCCTGCCCGTTTGTCTGTTGATGGATGGATGACATTGGTCATTGAAAAACAACTCATGAACTCTTCTACCACCAAGTATACGAAGGCAGCTAGATAGGTAGATTGATAGGTAGGAAGGAACATGTAGTTGTTTCTCGCTGTTGTAATTGCTGCTGCTGCTGCTGGTGTTGGTGTGTGCAACGACAACCAATCATCATTGTCATTATTGTCGTCGTCATCGTCGTCGTCGTCGACATTCATCTCATCCATCTCATCGGTGGCCGGTGGGGCTGTTGGTTGCGAACTTTATCTCGTGTCGTCCGGCATCAAAAAAGGTAAGCAACTATGCTCGTTGTTGTTGTTGTACTTGTTGTTGTTGTTCATGTTGTGATTGTTGTTGTTGACGCCGATTATGTTATGGCTGTTGATGTTGTTGTTATGCAGTCTTGTCTGGCCGCGCCAGGGCGGGCGCGGTTTATTGTGTTGTCGGTTGCAGCTGGTGGCGGGGCGAGGCCAGGCCAGGCCAGACCGCCGAGCTTAGTAATCAGTAGACGACAACCTATGAGAGCTTGTTCTCCTTCTTCTTCGGGGCTTGTTTTCTCTCTGGATTCGCGCGCAAGCTTACGGTTTCTTTGCTTCTAGCCTTCTATCTATCTATCTATCTATCACGTCACACCGGTTGGCTACCCAGGTTCTATCCTGTGGCATCCTCCTGCAACCTCGTCGCGGATTGTGTTCACGCGTCTCTTACTACATTTATTTCAAGGTGTGTGTGTTTGCGTTTATTGAACGTTTTCAGAGATAAAATAGAGCGACAGAAAGAGATAAAGAAACACAGATTAAAATGTGAACGACAGAAAGAAAGTACTGCACAGAACCGCAGCCGTGTAAGATCTATCTCGAAGAGAGACAGTGATCAAAACAGTTCTCTTAAGTTCAGAGTACTCTATCACCGCGACTTGCGACTATCGTTGCCGCTGCACTGTAAATGTTTGTCATTGCTCATTTACTGATTGACGTTGGCAAAGTATTACTGGGTGGGCAAATAATTTAATAATACAAACTGATGATAATAATAAACTTACTTTGATTTAGAAGAGAACAGTACTCCTTTCGTTTAAAGTAAATTACTCAAGTAAGCGTATATGTATATATATATATATATATATATATAGCGAAGCTCTCGAAAGTTTTGAAACCCGAGCTGAAAGTTTTCACACTCAACCGTTGTGTGACTACTCGTGTTGGGAGGGCATTGCCGGTCGCCACTATTAAGGTTCAAGGTTCGTCCTAAGCATAACTGAACCTTTTTTGAGCCCCCCAAGGTTGTGTTTCTTTTATATATGCGAGGTTTCAGGACCGCTTCATACGCCAACCAACGACTTGTCTGAAAGTTTCAACTCACTCTAAACCTGTGTTCCTCCCGACGACCATCCTATCAGGCTCGAAATAGCTTGACACTGTTTATGTATATATATATATATGTATATATATATATATATATATATATATATATATATATATATTATATATATATATATATATATATATATATATATATATATAATTTTTTAAGAATTGACTTTAATCTATTTTGGGCGGCACATTTTTATTTGCATACATCTCATTGTTATACATACACATAGTAGTTCTTGATGTCATACATAGTCAGGACGCACGGGAAAGAGCAGAAGAGCAGGCAACTATTCCCTGCGTGTCGACAGTATATATATATATATATATATATATATATAGAGTTTGTTGATCGATTCTGGCCGATCGGTATGGCAGTCTTCACACCGAGAACAACCGTTTCAAGTGGCTGTTGATTTCCTCAGATTCCAGTCCAGTCTGTACTAAATGGCTAGTTGGCGAAGATCATCGTCTGGCTCGTTGATTAGATCCATTGACGTCACGCGCCCTCGCACCATCAATGGTTGCAGTCTCACTGCTCTCACCGCGTGCGCCGATCCTTCTGTAGCCTGCAACTAGCCGTTACTAAGGTGACGTCGTTGGCCGACCATCGCATTCGATCTTCCTCCTTCACCGTAACACCTTAAGAGAGCACGGGACACGTTCCGGCTGCCTCGGTTGGTTTAATAGCTTGTTTGTGTGTATGTGTCATCTCCATTGTTGTCGTGGCCTTCTTCATTAGGTTTTCGTGTGTGATAAACGGCTACTATTTTTGGCCTAGAGACCGTTCGGCTTTGTCTGAAGAGACACTGCCATGTGGACCTGCGGCGACAGCACCGAGAACAGCAAAAATGCCTGTCGCAGGTACGGAATAGCACAGCGGATCTACAACGGCTACACGCAGGGCAGCTTTTTTTTTATCACCACTTACAAGCCTGTTGAACTCGACGCAGGAAAAGCTCGCTTGTTTTCTATATAAACAATACGTATTACGATTAATCACAACAGACAGTTCGTACGTCGAACGCCAACTCTACGAGAGAGGAGTAGGGGGCACGGAGAAGTAACGTAAAATGCCTGTAATAAACTAACGTATATATATCATAAACTATTACACATAGCTCTGTACTTGGGAAATGGGTTAGTGCTCCCCTCACTAACACGTCGATTGTATTGCTTCGACGCTTCATTTTTTTAGAATTGTCTTCAATACAACATTTGTCCTAATTTGAGATAACGTAGAATGTAATTCAACACTTGCAAAATTTTCCTCCAAACGGCAGGTATGATTGGTTTGCCGATAGGATGACTAGGCTTTTCGCAATCGCATATTCAGTCATCTTCCTCTATTTTTCCATTGGACATTTTTTTTTGTCGAGTTGTATTAGACCCCGAGGTTTGCTGGACGAATTCTGGAAGACTATATGTATATGTATATATATACATATACATCGACGTTTCGATTATGAAATCGAAACGTCGATTTCATAAATCCACGGTCTGAGCTGGACATCTGCTTGATTGATTACATTCGGGCTGTGTTTCATTGCTAGACGCGCCCATGCCCGTACAGTATTCATTCGTGTCAATACTCCACGGCCGTTCTGATTGGTTTCGTCAGGCTGTTGTTTACTGACAGTTGATTATGGGTCCATCCGTCTATCGACAGGGATGAGCAACTGCAAAAAATAAAGCTGACGTGACGTGCCGTCACAGACGATACGGCGTGGGGTGTGGTAGCGAGGAGATTACGCGATTACAGCCGACAAGTGGTTGTGTGGCCATCTTGCCGTTTATATAAAAAAAAGGTTCTATTTATTAAGAATACTGATGGAGCTACAATTGTCTCCTTGCCGTTTATTGTTTTGTTGTTGTCGTTGTTGTTGTTGTTGTGTTGCTGACGACACTTTTGTACGACCGTTCAGGTTACTGTGATTGGCATTGTTGTTCTTCATTCGGTCATTGTTGTTGCTGTTGTTGCTGTTGTGCGGCGGTTAGCGGCGATAATGATCGCGACGCTTTGTTTGAAATAGGTGGTTGGTCGGTATTGAGGGAAGTCACAGCACTATGTTGGCTGTAGATCCCTGTGAAGCTTGTGATGTCCCTGAAACGTGTTCGTGTTGATACTGAAGCAGCTATTTCCTGAAGCTGAAGCGTGATGGTAGGCAGGCTGATGCTACGCGCTGTTACAGAGCTAGACACGCATGGCGTGACCGCGTGCGTGAGCGGTGTTTGGCTGTTTGCGCGCCAAGCATTCGCGGGATCACGCGTGTCAGCCACGCATTAACATAGGATCGAATAAAACACACCCTTATTATTGCAATTGAAGGCGGTAAATGGGCAGCTCAGTGGTCAGTTGACAAGACAACTGGGGTAAGGGGTACACACTGTACTGCAGCAGCAGCAGTGACGGTGGACTATTTCCTTATAACGTTTCCCGAATGAATGGCCTAGAATTAAAAACATCGTTTAAGAAGGTCGTTTTTAATTCTAGACTATCCTCCATCCCCTACGGGCTTGGCACATAACCTGAGGTATATCTTCAATGCACCGAGGGACGGACATGTTAAGATATCTAGGGTTTCCTTAAGAGTCCTTGGGGCAGCATGGCCGCTGACTATCAGCGGTATGATTATCATCTATTCTCAATGAGCATCGCGCAAAGAAAATTCGACCAACATTAGGGATGGAACCGGCGACACCCCGGTAGCGCACTAGTCCCCTAGACCACGTCGCCACGAATGGCCTAGAACAGGGCACCACACGGTGATGTAATGACGATTACAATATTGAGGAAGTCCAATCGAGAAAGAGTGGTCAGTATTTCCATTCAAACGCACTTTCGTTTATGTGCACGCATTTGAATCGAAGTAACGCATTGCTATGAGCCTTTAGTCTCGTCGAGTCATCAATAACTGGTTTATCTTTCTTCAGGATCGTACCCGAGCCTTTCTAGGGTGTTGGTTTGTTGTTGCTGTTCTAGCTATTTTCTAAGTATTATCACGTTAGAACTTAGAATGGCGGTCATACCACGGCTGTAATGGAAGCAGAGAGGAAACATACGCTTGTGGTAGTATGCCGGCAGAATCTTGATTCAGACGAGTCGGTTCCTGTTTTGCAAACCGATCTTGGCTATTCTTTTTTAAACGATTCAGATGTCAGTCTTCTCGCTTCGTCTGGTTCGTCGAGCATATCACGAATTATTGCCCCGCTGCGTGGGTAGCGTATGAGAATGGTTTGGTTTGACTCCCATCCTTGTATCTAGCAGTATTACTTTTTTAGGCGTGTGGTCGAGCCCGGTGGCGTGGTGCATTCCGCCTGCGCCTCGCGACCGGAGAAGACACATAGGTGCGCGGGTTCGAGCCCCACCGTTGCACATTTGTTTTTGTGGGGTCTGTCTATGACGCACTGCGAAAAAGCAGTCCCATGAACGTTAAATCTTGGATGAGGTTCGGCTCGAAAGGTATTAGGTATGTGGAAGCATCCTTACGAATCACTTATAGTGGCCATTTTGTAAGCCACGTGTATCAGTAGTGCCAGGGAAAATATAGATGATTACGGCGGGACATGTCACGGTAGTATGGGACTTAAAGCCCACTAAAATCCAGTCGTCCTCTTTGTCCCTGGTCGGGGCTGGCAGGTAGCACTGTATATTTATATATATACACCGAGAATATTTTACCTGGCCACTTAAGATCGTTCGTCTTTGTGCGGCAGTAATTTTTACCCCCGAGAGAATTTATGTGAATCTTTTTACTATAGACTTTTATTACCCATGACCTTTGAATAGCCCCTCTACGAGGGCTTGGAATGCCGGACTTCCCAGTAGTAAGTTCCGAGGGAGTAGCTTTCGCTCAGCGTTGAAAAAAGCGCAGCGTTCGTGATAGTGCCTTACGTCGTCAGCCTCTCCAGAGTTGGCACATGCGGCACGATCAAGAGTCAGCTTTGCGCAAATGCGATAAAGGTACTGTCGAACGCAGCCATTGTCACTCGTCAGCAGTTGCGTGAGTGGGCAGGTCGCGAGCAAGCCGTGTTTAGACTGAACCATCTTTGAGATCATTAGAAGGAGTATTGATTTCGTGACCCGGCTGGATGATATCCGATTTCTGGTTCCACTTGTTTAGCGTGTATAGTATAGCTTGTCAAGCGTGGCGGCCCCGGGGCTTGATTGGTCATCGGCTTGATGAGGCATTTTGAAGCTTCTTCTTTGATTCTTACGTCCTGAAAAATGGCGCCGAGAGTCGGTTGCTTTTCCGGATCGCGCCAGAGTCTTTCGCAGTTCTGCTGACGTTTTGGTGTTTTTTTTTTGCCGGCGCAAGTTTTGTCTTTGACGCGTACGCTTAGAGTTCTGGGACGAGCGTTTCATCCAAAAAATGCTTCTGTTTTTTATGGAGTCAATTCGAGACCTAGCGTCTGGAGGTACTGTCGGAGGTATCTATGCTAACGTGTCGTTAGCTGTTCCTTCGAGGCGACGGAACAGACTCTGTCCCACCAGGGTATGTGAGAGTGTGTACTCCGTCGTGTTCCATACGGCTGGTCCCTGTACGAGAACACCATCTGTGACTGCGGGTAGTCCACGCATTGGCAGGAAGATGCTCGGTCTTTTTTGGGTACGACACTAGGATACCTGTTCCATGAGAGAAAACCTCTGAGCCTTTCTCCATAGGCGCTTTGTTTATAGCGTCTTACGAGGTTTGTGTTAAACGTATGTTTTTAACCCACGAGGGCGGCCAGATAATGCGGTCGGTTTGCTCTATGCGCATTTTTCTGTACTTCACCTACGTTTTGTATTTTGGCTGATAATTGAGTATGAGCAATCGGCTCGGAAATCGTACACCGAAAAGCACCTCCTTGACTTCTAGCTTTGTTTTTAATCGTCTCTTGATAATGTACTTAGCTACAATGGAGAGACAGGAACTGATACCTAGGAGGGCGGTATGCCGAAAGCTCCTTTGCACCAGTTTATTTCGGGATAGGAGTCGGACGTGCCGCTCTTCGACGCATGTGATAGTCTTCACAGACGAGCAATTTATCCACCATGCGTTCAAATACTTTTGGGTGGTTCTGTAAGTATGCGCGCTGCTTGTAGGAGGACCTCATATGAGCCCGGTATTTTTCTTGACCGCCTACCAGTAAGGTCTAAGGTAAAAAATTGGTCGAGCTGCTTCTACTGCTAGAGGCAGCTATAAGTGGCGCCTCGATGTTGTACCTTTTGCCTAAAGGGTTTTCTTCGACCTCGTCGCACACATGAGTTCCAGTGGCCTACTTTTCTATTCTTAATTGCTCTATATCGGATTATCCGTGCTTTTCTTAGTTCTTTCATAGCTAGGAAAGTTCAGCGGTCAGTGCTTTGCTCTGCGCGTGCATATTCGTCGCAAGCGGTAGCAGGTCCTTTGCTTTTCGGCGACCTGGCTAATCCACCATTACCATTGGACTGGCTATCTCAGAATGTGGACGGGAGCTGGATTATCGATAGTTTCACTCTTGTATTCAGATATTTCCGCTTGTGAGTGGTCAGTGAGATGAGTTACGTTTTTTGAACGCGTTTTGTAGGCGGATGTAATATAGCCTGGAAAAAGCGTTGCCGTTCCTGTGGAGAGAAAGAGATGGGAGGAAGGCTCAATAGACTGAGAAGGGCACGTAGAGATAGTCGAATAGGTTTCTTATCCTCCCTCTCCCTCGTGGAAACTCCAGTTGGTTAATTGATTCATTATTCTTTCCGATAAAAACGTCAGATCTACCGTTGATCTGTCGTTGTCGAAGGTGTTCATGAGCTGTAGATCTGTTCGTAGCCCAGTGGAGGATCTGTTCGTTTCTTGATGAAGAACTGCTGCCCTAAAGACCTTAGGCCTCATTGAAATCCTCTCTTGCGATCGCTTCGGTGACCTCGGGTGCTATATATATATATGTTGCGAATTAGGCCATCTACCATATTCTCGGCAAAGTCAACAACAAATATATATATATATATATATATAAACATTAGGGAACCAATTGTTTACACCCCGTTGAGTTAAATAACACATATGGTTCATGTATAACAGTGAAAGGGTACGGTCTATATATATATATATATATATATTGTTGACTTTGCCTCAGTGGATAGTAGTGGATGACTGTACAGTCGTTGCCAAGTTGTTATCGTCGCAGTGTTGCCAAGATGTTATTATATATGTATGTAGATTGTATTGCTCCTCCGTTGGCTTTTACGAGGAGTCGTATTCTCGGGCGTGGAATTTCGTCGTACCATTTTTGACGTGCGGAAGCCTCGAGAGTTTGCATTTTCGCGAGTTTCCGGAGATGCCTACCTAGCGGCCAGGAGAAGATAAAAAGACGGGGCAGAAGGGGCTGATGATAACTGGAGAAGTCAGGCGTCAGGAAGTCGCACTTAGGCAGGCATCAAAGTAAAGTGCCAATGTTACACGAAACGCGAGGAGCAACGACACTGTTAACAATGTTTTTAACGAAAACGACTCTGGTGGAGAGCGTGCGACACTGGCACAGTGGGGTGAGCTGAAGCGAGCTCAGGAACGAGCGAGATCGAGTCGTACTCGACGAAATGTGACCACCGAGACTCACTGCGCGAATCTCTCTCTCTCTCTTGTGACTTTCTAGCTGCAACGACGGCGAGGTCTTCGGCTAGCTGGAACGAGGTCCGCTTTCGGCCGCCCATTGGCGGCGGCGGCTGAAGATGTCGTTGTGTCCGACCCGCGGGGACAAGAATGCCTTTGCGCTGCGGTACACTTGCTCGTTCGACGACAAGACACTCGTCCTACAAGAGATGGCGGGATTCGGCAGTGTCGACTATTTCGAGGGCGGAGTTGGGTGTTGCCCGAACGGAGACGACCTTGAGGAGTTGGCCGAACACGGCAGCGGTGGGCTGGGCTTCCATCGGGTCAACTCGAAAGGACGTCGTCTTCTACGAGGACAAGATGAAGGCGAAAATCATTCGGAAATCGGTAAGTGTAAGCAATCACCTTCGCAGTGTGGTTAGCGCCAGTCAATCTATCGGTGTAGGTAGAAAACCTGTATAATAATATATTCTATAGATCAACGGCAAAAACTTGCGGTTCATTTACGGAATTGCAGTTTTGTAACACTTTATAATTTTTTTTGTACGGATAAATACATTTACGCATAACAGACTCACATACTTGCTCTTTTCATGAGATGAGAGATTATGTATTATTTACGTAATGCAAACATTTGCGCTGTAAATTAAACATGTTTCAAAGAGAGACATTTGTATCTATGAAAAGACATTTGATCTAGAGTCTAGTATAGCATGTTGACAAAAATGTTGAACAAACAAATATATATATATATATATATTCATACTCATTATTATATGAAATAAAATTTGGCAGTTAGGTTTGCTCAGGTCGGGGAATTTTGAAGTAAAGCTTGTTCTAAAAGCAGTCGCTCGCGCCGACGTCCTTTGAAAATAACCAGCGATTTGGAATAGCTAAAACTATTTGGCAAAGTGTTCCATAGATGTTCTATAGCCGTGTCGGCGAACTTTATCCGATCGTCATACTGTGTTACTTGAATCCCAAGAGGCACTCTATGGCGATTTCTAGTTAGGTTATGGTTATATTAGAAAGACACATTGGGGGAAGACGCACCCTTATTTTTTTAAAGCTAAAATACAGAGCTCATCTTTGTATGAGCGTATAATGAATGATATATTTGGTCACTGTTCGTATCCTAGTCGAAGTACTACGATATCAAGAATTACATCATTTAATGTAACGATCAGCTTGTTAAGCAGGGTTTGATAGGTGCTGCCGAAGAGAACAATTGTACAGCAAATATGGGACACAAATAATTATTTATAAACGCATACTATAATTATAGTTTGAGTTGAATCATATGGAAAAGCGAGCTCTTCACCATTAATACGGCAGATACGGGCATAAACGTAATCGCATGAGGGGTAGATTTTCTGACAATGGCGTTAGGCAGAAACGAAGTCTCTGGGGAAAATAATATTTGCTTATAAACTTTAATAGCTAGTAGGACGACTGGAATCCAGTACATTGGGTCTATGTGTATGTATTATGATACGACAATTTTAATTTCAGATATTTAATGGGAAGCTTGCTTGGTGAAGGTTGTTACGGCAAAGTCAAAGAGGTATTGGATCTTGATACTCTTACAAGACGGGCGGTTAAAATTGTCGCGCGAAAGAAGCTTCGAAAAATTCCCAACGGGGAGCAAAGCGTCAAAACGTGAGTATATAATGTATATGGCTGAATGAGTATCATATAGTGACTTGCAAAGGTAATTGCAAAGATATTAATGTTACGGACAAGCGCTACCATTGAATAAAATCTTAATGTTTAATAGCTGACATGATTATTGTACTATGACACATATAAAACCCACGTTGCTAGTAGAAAGCCTTTTAATATAGAGATGATAACATAATTACTTATTTACTAAATTATGTCGACCTGCGTGTCAGATATAGTTATTGTATTGTATATTCCCCACGGCGCCAAGCGTTTTAGTCTGGTTATTTTTTGTTCGCAAGCAATTAGTTACAGTTTTATTTGCTTATATGCCAGAGGCAACAATTGTCTCCTTATGAACGTGTACCCCGAATAAATGAAGTAGGCTGGTTATGTATGACCAAGTAAACAAAATGTTAACCGATATGCTTCTGTCGTTTTTGATGATCCGTCTACATGGGAGAAAAACAACAGCGAGATGAAGATTCTGCGAGGTTTAAATCACGCGAACGTGATCAAGCTTTGGGACGTGCTTGTCGACTCTGAGAAGCAAAAGACGTATATGATATTCGAGTTCGCGGTCGTTGTCATGCAGGAGTTGCTTCGACAGGCACCCGAACATCGATTTCCCATCGCACAGGCTCATAATTACTTTGGCCAGCTCTGCAGAGGACTTGAGTATTTGCATTCGCAGGTAACGTTTATCTATCGAACAATACGTTGAGCTTAATGATCAATTGGTTAATCTAACTTGCGTGATTTCACTTTTTGTGGATAATTGTAGGCCTACACAGAGTGTAAATAAATTAAATTCATATATTTCTTTATTGACTCCTCAAGGTTCTTATTTGCCGAACCATTCGCCAAGGGGAAGGGTTGTTAATAGTATTAGTCCGAACTGAGTGTACAGACCGGAGGTCATTTTGTAGAATATGGACGAAATTGTTGGCACGTCCCGATGGACGTCTAAAGCAGTAAGAATCTGCCTTTGAATGAATGTTCTGCTTCGAGGCTTCAATGATTGGAATAACCTCAATAGTTAGGAGATCAATTCATTCTGTATCTACGTTACACTGTCTACTTAGTCATAGTGCGCTACAGGAAAATACGTTAGGATAAGTATCGCTGTACAACGTATTTATAATAATTGTCCACCTGTGGATCACAATGCAGTGTCTAAGTTCCCTGCCAAGATGCTCTTTCTAGGTTAGGACATTCGGTGTTGGTAGCGTTTGGCTGGCTGATATACAGCTGGCGTGATTGATACTGTATACAGGTATTCTAAGTATTGTACGCTATACTATGGTAGGACGGAACGGCGGTGCGTAACCAAAATGATGGCTTGTTTTGTAGGGTGTGATCCACAAAGACATCAAGGCGGATAATCTGCTTTTGACGGTCCAAGGCATCGTTAAGATCGCCGACCTCGGAGTTGCCGAACAGCTCGATCGTTGGGTAGGAATGGACGACACTTGTCATACGAGTCAAGGATCACCTGCAGTACAGAGCCCAGAGGTGGCCAATGGCGCCGACACCTTTCACGGCTACAAACTCGACGTCTGGTCGAGTGGGGTCACTTTGTTCAACATTACCACTGGTACAGTGCCACAGATAACCTATATAAACGCATATGCAAATAGTGTGCGTACAGGAAGAGTTTGTATATGGTAATATTAGTGCAGTGCGCCTTTAGAGAGCCTACCTATGTGCGGCTTTGGGGTAACAAGTGAGGTGTTTGTGCACGGTTTGGTCACGCATCCTCACTAGCTGAGGCCAATTCTTGTACATATAATTTTTGTGTAGTCGGCGATGCGGATATTTAACCTTTGGATACTTAACCTTGCAGTAAGTTAATCGAAAGTTAGTTTGAAATTGTTTTTATGTATTTATGCGTCAAAATTTGGAATGTTTCCAATCCTACTAAAGATAATCGGTTTTGAAAGAAGCGTACTGAATAATTTTATTTTGTGTTACATATACTACGTTCCGGGTTTGCCTACACGTGTGGGTGGCAGTGATATATCATAGAATATGATCTTGAATTGGAACATTTTTATTGATAATAATAATTGATCTTCGTTGTAGCTAGGCGTGAGGCGACCCGGGCAGAATTCGACTTGTACGTAGGGAACTTAAGTTGCCGTAACGTTTCCACGTTACAGTCTGATAGAGGATCCTTCAAAAATCCAGCTGGTTGTATTTAAGTAGATTTGCCGGTTGTGTCTCTGAAGCAAATACTTTTTTTGCTTAGATATGGATATATTATTCTTGGTTCGGACATATCGATTTCTAACAGTAGATATTTTGCCTGTTTATATAGGTAAATATCCGTTTGAAGGGGATACGATCTACAAACTGTTCGACTCTATCGGACGTTGTGAGATCGTTTGGCCCGGTGGAATTGAATCACAGCTTCGATCACTTTTGGAGGGAATGCTTCACAAAGATCCCGTTAAGCGCTTCTCGCTGGCGCGGGTCTTCAAACATCCGTAAGTCGTGATTGAACAATTGATTTTGGCAATTTCTCAGTAATATTTCTTTACACCAAGTTATTGCGCTGCACAACCACAGCGCTAATTACAGCAGTATATATATATATATCTGTAACAGAAATATTAAGTTTTTAAATGCACATGGGGGTTAGAACCCACATGACACCGCATCAAAGTTAAAACAACAAAGAGAACAACTCCACCAAATGAGGAGATGACAGCGGGACATAGCGTTAGGTATAGGCAAACACTTACTGAAAAAGCAAAGGTATTTGTTCGATCAGGATTTCAGCACTGTTTGTTATTGCTGCTGTTGCTGTTGTTTGTTACTTCGTGTCAGATGGATGCTGCGCAAGCCGGCCAACACGGAGCCATGGGTGCCGGTGCCTGTGGCAGCGGACGACCCTTACCGATCGTTGACTGTCATGTCAGCACTCGAAGACATGCAGCAGAGGGCATACAGTTCACTCGAGGAGGGCTCGCAAGAGAGCATCACGGCAGTTCCTGCACATGCCGTCCTGGCTGACTGTTACGGGGGCGGTGGTAGCAGTAGTGGTGGTGGCGGCGGCAGCCTACGCGGTGGAACGACGGTCGTGCAACACGCCCATTCTCTGCCGGGTATCGTGCACGATGCGCAAGCCAATGAGATACTTCACCAACAGCAATCGCAACCGAAGCAGCAGCAGCAACAACAGCAACAGCGACTCCATGACTCTGCCAACAATGTCGACTCTCA
This sequence comes from Dermanyssus gallinae, assembly GCA_003439945.1. NCBI lineage: Eukaryota > Metazoa > Arthropoda > Arachnida > Mesostigmata > Dermanyssidae > Dermanyssus > Dermanyssus gallinae. The sequence continues at coordinate 47,263 of QVRM01006246.1, read as the reverse complement.
CTCACTTGAAGAGACCGCCCCGACTTCAAGGAGCCGCGTTATACCCTACACGTTGTTTAAGAAAAACGATTCGCAAATGTGCAGGATGTCCTAGGGGAGATGTAGACCACACTAGATCGCTCCTCGTCAATCGCAACGGTGACCCAACTATAGCAATATGCATGCAGATATATATATATATATATATATATATATATATATTTACGGAGAAAGGTGTACACAGTGAGATAAAAATGAGTTGTTATCGAATTGGAATAGAAGGAAGACTACTGAAGTGAGGAAAATCGGATTTGTAGGCACGGAGCGAGGAAGCGAAAGAAGGAGACGTAGTGAGCAGTAGCTATAAACGATACATTTACGCCCGTGCGAGGGGGGGGTCCACCTACGATTAAGGAGAGTACTAGTAGCTACGCGGAATTTGCTCGACAAGGTTATCATAATGCGGATGTTGGCCGCGTGCCACGATTTGTGCGACCGCGAAGAACGATGCACGACTCTATTCTGAAATGCACGGTGACGTGGTGCCGCCGGATTTATTAGACACTGCAAGAGTATATGCGATCGTGCCATGTTTTTCTATTAATTTATGTTAGCGCCACTTACACCAAGTGCCACGTTTGCTCCCCCCCTGCTTTATTTTTTCGCCTTCTTATTTTCTTTGTCTACGTGTCTTTCTTGCTCAGGAGAAAGTAGAACCTCAAAGGTATAGCCAATGTGATATAATGAGGTAACCTTATGAGCACTGTATGTGCCTGGTTATGCTAGATGCGTGAGCTATTGACAGTAGATCGCTGACTACGTCATTTAGTTCTTACAAAGGAGTCCCGCTTATGTGACTGTTCATGTCTCCGTGGATCCCGAACACTCGCGGATGGTCGAGCTCTGATTGGCTTTTGTCCACTATTAGTTTCCTTCCATGCACCGGTTGTTCTTATCCCTAACTATCTAGAATCGAGTAGAGACGAGGTGATAGTGTTTCCTCTGTGCGAAACAGATGCTATGCTGGTCGGCCGTTACGACGCAGACGCGTCGAGCCTTGTTTATTCGCGACGCGGTTTGATCGGTGTTGAGCCTAGGCCCACATCTTACTGTTCGATTTCCGGCTAGACACTATATTATCCCTCCGCCAAAGGAACGAATAACTCTGCGACAATGGATGACCGAGTAATTCGATTAGAATATCCTACTATACACAGTATAGTACACAAAGAAATAATGTACCGCTGCCTACTTCTACTACTAATGCATGTGTATTTCTGCCCAATTACACATGTGATATATATTGTCACACATTTGGAAGTAGGAAGTTTGTTGATCTGTAAACCGCATACTGGATCATGTTAATGGTCTAGCTACTGACAGCAGTTGATTCGATTGTCCTCACGTACTGGTCTCAGTTACACTAATTTAGATGATGGCCGTTTCCGTTTAATCGGATTAATAATTCCGTTTAACTATCCTGTCGATATTTATACACATACGTCACGAGCACCGGGGCTTCATTATGCAGTTGGTTAGTCAATTGGGGGCGTAAGGAAAGTCATGCAGGTCATAAACGCGTTTTGTTTTCCGCTAAGTTGGCACATAAATACCGCGGGCTCTAGATTGTCGTCGAGTTCATATGCCCGTGCACCCTGGGATAGTCGTCGAGGGTCTGATTGCTCACTCATCCAAGTGGTGCCCTATTTAAGATAAATGGCGAGAGGACATGGAAAACATCGTATGCGTGTTTTGTGCCCTCTCACCATTGATCTGAAATAGGGCTCGACCACGTAAGACCTTATAGAGAAGGGACAACTAGGAGTAAAAAATGCAATTTCTATCATGTCCGTGAATAGAGCAAAGTGAACTACACCCAGTAGGCACCGCTCAACAGCTGTAGGTATGTGGTCGAGTGGAACCGCTACTTACAACATCCTGTTTTCTACAACTACTATTATCCACCACAACCTGCTGAGAGGTGCAATTGACATATATAAATATGTGCATATATGAATATATATATATACATATCCATACGTATATAAATATATGTACGCTGTGTATATACGCGTGTGTGTGCGTGTGTGTGACGATTACCTGAAACTGGAGCTAGAATCAAACAAAAACAATGTAAAGATTAGACCAGAAGCTGCATGTATATAAACATGTGTATATAGGCGTAATAGATGTTATAATAAATTGTGCCTTTAAGGTTCACATTGCAGCAAAACGAAATTAGCTTTTATCTACACAGAGAATGTGTCTTCATGTTTTTGCATGCCATGCCAGCTCTATTAGCACCACCTACATTGTTATGGGCGACGATGGTGAGGTTGGCAATGGAGATTTAACGATCCACTGGAAAGAATTTTGTTCAAAATAAGGTAAGCCATACATTTTCAACCGTCTTATCTTAGCTTATCTTATTGACGCTATAGTATCATCCAACAGTGCAAGTGATGTTTTACTAGTAGGTATAATCTAAGTGCAGACGCAATACTCGTTTACTGTAGGCTGACATAATCCAGTCGGAGACATTGAGCTAGACCACTAAAAGGCACTGAAAGAGCTGGACGCTGTACAACGTAGATGGAGCTTTAAGCTGAAAAGCTCGAACGGCGCGGTGAAAAGCTGTATTTTAAATTCGAGTCAGGTATCTTATCTTTGACATAGGCATTGATAGATTTCTCGTATGTTGTCAGTATTAAGCGTCGTTATGCAAACGTAATTTACGACATTTAACGTCTACAAGCGGATTGGCCGCCCTGTCTCAGCGCAGTTTAATCAATTTCTGTCTTTTGTACGCCAATTTGCAGTCCGATTTCTTGACATAAGCTGACAGTCCCGCAATGATTGTCAAGAAATGGCATTTGTTCCCACTATATATCACTAACTACTCGAGCACATAGTGATACTGATTTCCAGGCGGTGACCCTTTTACGCAGACTAGGAGGTTTTCGGAATGAACATTAAGAAACTCAGATTATTTCCTTAAAATAAGCCGTTTTATTGGCGTTAGCCCCGATGTTGAATTACGCTGTACGTTTTTGTGATAAGAGGCAGTAGCTGTTGTACCCTTGGTGCACGCAGACGATTGTGAAAGCCTGCGATTATTAGGTCCATTAGTAAGCTAATTCAGTGCCATCTCCACATGCTATCATTTGTAGACGAAAACAGGCGTTATGCGACGTACTTATGTAGTACTATACGCATGTTCTAAATAACAGTGGATAATAGTGTTAATATTAGGTAAAGTCGTGGTGATTTTACGTGCTGCTTTTCTTTTGTGAGATATCACAAGTATCGTCTGCTTGGAATTTAAAGGTCTATGCCAAGTAATCAGTACAGTCCTTTACCTTCGAACAAATGGTTTACGCTTGCTTGCATCTCAATAATAGAAATCGAATAAAGTATAGGGCGCAACGTTCTATTGATTCTAGAAACAAAGACGTTTTAGAAACGAAGACGTACGAAAGTATACCGCACATTGATTCCATGATATGGTTTAAGGTGTTGCGTTGTAACTGAAGCTACCTTGGTGTCATTAAATGTGCGGCAAGTAATGTGCTTTGAGTGTCAATGTGTGCGCTTGAGCACTCATCTATTTTTGCAAGTATATAGTTGGATATAAGATTATTGAAGCGCGTGCAGTATCGAGATAACGAAGTGGAGATTTCTTCTGTATGACACGGTCATGGTGCAAGCGACTGAAAAGGGGCATCGACGTGCATTGACGAATAGCCACCCTATGAACAAAGCGTAAATAAACGAGCCGACAATAGTCGGCCTTCCATAATGGCTACTGTCGAGGCAACAAGGATGTGCAAGTCATGGATGTCCTGGTCACTCACTAGCGTCATCAGTTAATTCCACGTCTACGCACAAACTACCAGACAAGATAATCATGTCTGTCTTATTGATACTATCTTGCGTCAGGGAAGTAATGTGTACTAGTCCATCGCCGGATATATCTTAGAGCTGTAGCACATCTATGACTTCTAGAACCACGAAAGATAACGGATAAAGCTATTCATGATTGGCATTGAAAAATATTCATACCTGGAGCAGTGGTCTATTAAAATCAAAGATGTTAAAGCAGGCGCCGAGTAAAATAGGAACGATCATTCAACAATCACACGAAACAAGCTCTCTTATCTTCTCAGATTCAGTAGAAAATGGAGTAAAGATACAGACCAATGGAACCTGCTGAGGGTGTCCACGATAACGACTTACCTCTGTAGACTCTAGCCAAAATATCTAGTCAAGGCACAAACAATGATGCCCAATTTGAAGGCAACCTGTTTTTAAGGCTGAGACGAAGTATTTGATAGAGATTTTCTTTGTTAATTTGCTACTACACTTATTTTGTTAAGTAAGGTGAGGTTAGGCAAATTTAGGCAGTAACCGTCAAAGTTAGTGTGGAAGTCACAAACCTACTAAAATCCTGTCGTCTTTTTATCCCTTGTCGGAGTGGTCTTATTACTGTCTTCTGTAGTTACTTCGCCAGGCCACTAGCTTACCATTGAGGCTGTTTGGCTCGATTTTGTGCAGCGATTACCTTCGCTTCCGAGTTAAGTTCTGCAAATCCTCTTACCATAGACCGGAACTCATGGTCTTTAGGTACCGACTCTACAATGACCCGGCATGCCAGGGTAGGGAAACATGGATTCGAGACAAAAGTAGGTACAGCGTTCGTAACAGTGCCTTACGTCGTCAGCCTTTTAATAATGCACATGCGGCGCTAGGGAGAGTCATCTTTGTTAATGCGGTGTAGCATGCCTATAGCTCTAATTTTTTGAGATCAGGGAGTATTTATTTTTTACTATCCTCCGCACAATCCGGCTTCCCATAATCCGGCTAGATTGCTTTCTATTCCTGATTCCACCCGTTGAGGGTATCTGTTCTGCTGATCAGTTCCTCCGTTCCGGGGTTAATGGACGCCGTGCGACTTGCCTGTGAGCCTTGCTGAGCGTCATAGGTCTTTTTCGGGTTGAGGGGCGGCGTGTTGTAGCCCTGGTAATCGTGAGGGCACGGGTGCAGCATGATGCTATAGACGACTAATGCTAGAAGAAGAGCACCGAGAATCGGTTGCGCGGGAGAATTTGTCGCAGCTCTGCTGAAGCTTTGGCAGTTTTTTAGCTGTATAGCGCATTGAGATATTTGCGTGAGGCCTTATGCAGAAGCACACCCCGATACGCAAACATAGACGTGATGTTCCTTGGGTGTCCCTCTAGGCGGCTTAAGTTTGGATTCTGTGGATGGTCGCAAAATTACAAAAATGCTTCCGTTTTTTCTGTAGAGCTGATTCGAGTCTATAAGGGTGTAAAGGAACTCTCGGATATCCGCGAAAGTTCTGTTGGGTGTGAATTCGAGTAGATCCTAGTTATAATAGTAACGATAGGTGCCAGACCGTTTGCAGAGGCGAAATAATAGCCTTCAAGGGATGTGGGGGTCATAGATTACGTTCGAAAGGGTTGGTCTTAGTTCGGACCCTTGGAGTATTCTGGCTGCCTTCGTACGTAGATGCTCGATCTTTTAGGTACTATGCTAGGTTACGTTATAAAAAGGGGGATACGCCTTTATCCACAACTGATTATGGCGTCCCAGAAACGCGTGTTTGGGGCGTTTTTGACGTCTAAGAGGATAGCCATACATTTTTAATTTCAGTTTCTCTGACAACTTAGTTGCATTCCCCAAAATTGATAGGGTGCAGCAAGAGTCACATATTTTGTCATAAAAGACAAAGTAGACTTGAGAAGGTCAAAATATAAATTTTATTAGAAATTGCCTTGCATGCCGTTATTTCTGAAATATCATGACAGGAATGATGGCCGCCTCGGGACTTTTCAGCATTGTATATACGAGCTACGTAATTTTCATGACCTTTGGCATATATTTATTAGCTCAATGATCTCGTTTCTCTGAGATACACGCACGTTGAAATGGCATACGACGACGATGTTTACAAACACCTTGCTGTCAGCGCTGCCATGTCGGTACGTTATATACATTGAAATACAAATAAATGGCGCTTTGTGCGACGCCAGCGTTCGTCCCACGTTGAGAGGTAGTGTAGGTGCAAAACCGGTATCGGCACCAGTCACATGGCTGGTGAAACCCTGGAGTAGAGCACAGTACGTGACAATTAGAGAATGCAATTCTCTCCCAAATGTACCGGAAGTTAAAGTTGTCAAGATGCCCAATCTCGGCGGAGGGCTTCTTTCTCCGTCAGTCCTGCAATGTTTGGTGTAACTGAAATGGTTTGGTAATCGGTGACCTCTGCCAGACCTTGATTTTGCCACTGACGGTCCACACCCGGCGGGCATATAACGGCCAAAGATTTGCTCTCGGTGAACTTGTCTGTGCTTCAGCTATTTGCAGCACTTTTCTGATGGCGGAATGTGTAGAATGTCGGGCCCGGAAACCGTGTGAAGAGCGCTTGCTTGTATTTTAGTTTTATTACTAATTGTCCGTTGATTGTGTGCTCAGCTGCCTTGGATAGTCAGTAAAGCACACTCAAAGGGCAGAACGCGGAGGAGTCTCTTCACGGTGTACCAGGTTTCGGAACAGAATTCAGACGCGCCACTTTCCACGGCTAAGCATAGTCCCAGCTGGCGAGCATTGAGTGGTTCTGTGTTTTCTGTGTACTGTTTGTGGGGATCGCATTTTGGCCCGGTGCTTTTCATGGCGGTCTGCGTTCGGCAACGATTCTGATTTTTTGGATTGAAACTGGTTGGAATGTAAAGCCTGTATTCTCTTCAGAGACCGCCGTCTGCGATCGGGGTGTTTGCAGAAAGAACGCGGTTATAGTTGATCGGTTTAAATCTGGTAGTGTGGGATGTGCTTGGTGCATTTTGCTACTCATCTTGTACCGTTTGCTCCAAGGGTTTTCCTTGACTTGTTCTTCGCTTTTCGGCGATCTGGCTATTCTATCAGTAGTACGGGAAGCGACCGGCTATCTTTGAATGTGGTCGTGAGCTGTATTCTTGGCACGCTACCTCTAGTAGTGCAAAGATTTTCACTGGAGGGTATTAAATGAGATGAGAATCTTCCCTTTTAGAAATATGAATTAAACTGCAAAAATATTAGACAATGTAGTTGGGTCTACATAAACCTATAAATTGATAACGATTGCCTCTCTCGAATAACATGTCGGAGCATAGCCGAAAAGAATATAGCATAGTATCAATGTTGTATGCATACTCAATATGAATAAAATAAATGTGACGATAAATTGATAACGCCGAGTATTTAGCAAAAAGTATAAACATTTTATTACGAGAATATGCACTAACTACATCTATATACAGTGAACTTCACGCATGATTATATGTTCTGTCTACTGCAGTTCGCGCTTACCAACCTCCCTGTAGCTATTGTTCGTGGTTACTTGGTTCGCGAACTTTTAACCCCTCTTTGTTTTAAGCTGTTTAGTCATTCCTCTGCCTAACCTTATGTCAGCACCTAAAGGCCAGGTCAGCAGTATCTAAGCGACTCGCCGATATCCACGGACAGTACTCAGACATTGGTTTGCGCGAACGAAGATTGGCTTATTCCGAGCACCAATGCAGAAATTATGAGTCCCATTCTTCCTAAGAGTAGATATCGAAACCAATCATAAAAATGATCTACTCAAGAATTGGCTAGCGTGCCATATTTGCATACGATTACTTAGTATGGCATGGCTTATATACACCGTTCGTTTGACCTGTATTGTTGTTTCTTCTATTCTGTGTATGTGTGTCATACATTTGCGTATACTAAGTAGTAGGATAATCGTCGATGCGTGTTATTTTAGTGTTTACAATCAGTGGAAACGTACTATTTAAATTTAGTGATTATTAACTATACATATGTATGGAATGACAAGTCGATCGTGTTCGTAATTTGCGTCAGAGATGCTCTTCAGTTGCTGCTTTCAGTTACCAAATGAGAATATAGAGGGATAGTCATCAACGTTTTACGTTTAAATACGGTGAGAAGGACGTAAGTCTAAATATCATAGTCGATTGAATCGAATCTTAATGGAAGGTTTCAAACAATTAAAAAAAAACACTCTGTCATTTACATCTATAAATACTTGCAGAACGCTGTGACCCCAGATAAAATTAATTGCATAATACATTAATAATGCAAGTTAAATTAACTATAACATTCGTATTATTGAACCCCGAAGTACTTAGAAAGTATAAATAATAGCAAAAACTTAGCAACTCAATACACATATCGATGATCTGCCTAAGTCTAGCTCGACTAAGCTATAAAGGTAGTTTGGAATGATTAGTTCGGATATTCCCCCGATACCTAACTGCGTAACGGACGACCACGCCGTGACAGTTTGGGTTATTTTCATCACGGAACGCGATCCGGCGATCCCAGCTTTGATAAACAAATATTTCAGTTCTTAGCTAAGCCAGTTGTAGCACTAATTGAAGCGCTCGATGCTTAGCGGTAAAAAAATGCATATGTGAATAATTCACGCTATTTTTAACGCTAGCTACACAATTGGTTTATATATATATAGCTCGCTCGTAGGCTACTAACAACACATCATTCTCGTACTGAATGTACGTACGCTCGCACGTGAAGGCTAGTTTCCCGCTAGAAGCATAATTGTTAGAAATTCGAATCTCTCTAGGAACGTCCAGCATTTCTCTTAAGTCATAATTATTTAGGCATGAACCCAGTCTCGTAACCCTAGTGTTATATAAATTATATACTGTAGAATAAATCGTGTATCGAGGATAACTAGGTCACCACTGGCAATTGTGGTGATATTGATGGACCGTCACCATTTACTTTTGCTATATATATATATATATATATATATATATATATGCGTACCTATATTTTCAGTAACGACGTGCTCAAAGTATATAAATAGTGATTATTTCTCCGGCCGACAGTTGCTAACCCAAACAAGGTGTCTCTTAAAATTAAATATATATGTAAATTTTACATTAAAAAAATATGTGAATAAAGAATATATTGTGGGTCGCCCGTTGCCGGTCTCGTATAGGCGATATCGCTTGGGATCCCTTTAGAGACACTCGCAGTTCAGTTGTACTACATCTCACTGTGAAACTTTTCCGTCAACAATCAGCCCTAGCTGCTACGAGTCAATGTCTTACCCTGAACAAACTACCCGCTTACGTGTTTATTAATGCAATTTAAAGCCTTTTCCGGTGTAAAAAAACGCTGTTGTTATTGACGTCATTGTCATTGTCCATTGTCCATCGCTTGATTTTGTCGTTGCTCCAAAACACCATGGGAATCGCTGCATCTCGTTAAACGCAATGCTCGCATGTTATGGTCTGTGATTCACCTGACAATGTAAGTGGACGGACTGTCTCCTAACTGCAACCGTTCTTTCTACGGTGTGGGCACCTTCCTCTTTGTATCTGTTTTTGATTGTGTTGTATCCATCCTATAGCTGTGTTATGACAACTTGACGTGCCAAGGACATTTAAACATTTGAGATGATATGTATGCATGTATATGTATATGTATATATATATATATATATATATATATATATATATATATATATATATATATATATATATATATATATATATATATATATATATATATGCAGTGATTGCTGTTAGGCATTGTCACAGATACCTCTCCTGGTGCGGTCCCCCATTGCACTCAGGGGACGGCAAATCCTGGTTCACCTTCATGTGCCAGATACGCACGGTGGTGTCACTGTTGAAGACACAGAAATGAAAATCACCATACGCAACATAAATACGTTATTTTTGTATCGGAATATTATACTGGCGCTGCGTCATCATCAAGCTATCTTCCAGCTAAGGAGTCTATAAGGAGAAGTAGTGCTGATCCTAACTTGAGGTGCTATACCATTTTGGTGTATATATATATATATATAGAGAGCCATAAGAATCTTGAAAGAAGTCTACCAAACATTAAGGAGCCTGCTCGTATTCAGTAGGCGAGCATTCCAGAAAATAAAATGCACGTTGCAGAAAACAGTAAAATATTAGTTTTTTTTCTTTTATAATAATTCTAGACTATGCTAGATAGCCATGCGTTTGCTGCGAGGCCTAAAGAGGGCAAGTCCTAGTAATAAGGCCCTTCGTATTACTCTATATCTGGTAACCAATAAGTTAAACGATGTCTGTTCCTTATTCTTCCGACGTCACTTCATATAACTTTTTTTAATACAGTTACTTTATTTGCTTATACGTAAATGATATAATATATAACTTCATATAACTTATATGATATAATATATAAAATACTTTCTGGGCTGACTCTCAGTCAAGATTTAACGTTCATGGGACTGCTTTTTGCACTGCCTCATAGACGGACCCCCATAAATACAAATGTGCAACGGTGGGGCTCGAACCCGCGCACCTATGTGTCTCCTCCGGTCGCGAGGCGCAGACGAATGCACCACGTCACCGGGCTCAACATGTAATATATAACTTCATATAACTTGCTATGTATCTTGCACCTCCCTTATGAATTAATTTGTTTTTGCCGAACTAACGGCTTTTTCTTCTTGTGTGCGAATCCTGGGCGAACGGACAGGAACTAAATCCAACTACATACTGCTATTAAGCGGCAGTGTATCTGAAATCTTCAGCAAACTTGATACATTTTCCTGCGATGTTTATCTATTCCAGTACAGGAGCCAGCAATAACACAGCAGTTCGTTCGAGTTGTCTACGTTCCGCAACAATCCGGTCCCTACAAACCGCGTTCACTTTGCTAGGCAAACTACTTGCTAGAGAACGTAGGCCGCTGAGAGAGAGTGTGGTCGAACACTTCAAAAGGTTCCACTTATACCACATGCATTTTCGGCAGAGCGAGGACCTTTCGAACCATGTAATTGTTCGTTTCGCTAAGCCCATAGATTCCTAGAGCACAAGGGACGTCACTGCAGTATGGTTGAGTATGGAAGATGCCCATATATCCTCTACATCTGCTTCCACCTTTCTTATATTCGTATAGTTAGATTGCTAGACGCATACGTTTCCAGTATCTTGGAGTACCTTAAGGGGCGAGACAGAGGGCATGGTAGCCGTCGTTGCCCCCGCTAGAGAATTGGACGACGCGGTCCAGTCGGCCAGCGTGTTTCCTGCAAGGCCTAAGTCAGCCTCAGGCTGAATGACAGCACGATTTCTCTGCCAAATCTTGATGTCACATCCGCTGAGCAGCATGAATAGTTGTCAAAGATTAAACGGGGGTAATTAGAAAAAGAGAGGGAGAGAAGTCAATAATGCCAGTTTCCATACCTATTCAACCTGGTTATACATACATATACAATAGGAAATATGATACACTGTTTTTTTAATAGATAAGACCTCAAAAATATTGGATTTCTTCAGCACACAGCAGCTTCAGGAAAACTGCTGATAGACGGACTAAAAAAGCATCTGCAAAATGCGTTCGCATTTTACATGCGTGATGGAAAACTTCCACGCACAATATAACTGTAGCACGGGTCAGATGCATGCGAATGTAAGCAAAGGTCATGTCCTAGAAACAATTGCTTATGGTTGGTTACATCTTGTCGATTCTCTCAGTGGGATTGGGTTAAGCGCCTGCATATATATAATATATATATATATATTTTGTAAATACTTACTTAGACGCGGTGAAGATACACTCTCCATTCGAGGCGATTGCATTGATGGGAGTCGTGTGAGCCTTTAGTTCACCGAGGTTTTGCATCGTCTCGGCGTCCCATAGCTTAAGCAAACCGCCTCGACAGCTCGTAAGTAGAAGCATTGATGGCTGCTGCTGCTGCTGTTGCTGTTGTGGGCTGGCCGAACCGGAGTTCGGCGACGGCATGGTGGCCATCGCCGTAATCCAGTCTTTGTGCGCCTGGTTGATGTTCTGCAGCAGACAGCAGTTCGAGAGGTCCCACTTCTTGAGGCACATGTCGCGCGAACCCGAGTAGAGATAGTCGTTACACATGGCCAACGATGAGACGCCGTCGTAATGTGGCGGCTCGAGGTTCAGTTTCGGCTGTACAACTCCACTGGGTCGTTCCGTCGTTTCGAACACCTTAATGTAATGATCCTTCGAGCCGGTCGCCACGTAGTTGGTGTCCAATGCCACGTCGTCAACGGCCAAACACATCACGGGCGCTGTGTGCCCGCCTGCACTCAAAGGAAGGAACGCACAGAGCCAGATGAGCAGGTGTTATCACACGCATCCACAACCATTGCTACCGAGACGAAAACACTACGAGACATAGCGCATCAACGAAAGCAATCATAGAGAGAATCCCGATACAGAGTCTCTCTATCTCAAACAGGGCGCTAGTCTGTCCAACAAATCGTTCAGCAGCTAGCCTCTATTGCTCTAACTACAGCTTTAGAACCAGACTTACTAGAATTGAAGCAACTCTTATACGACTGATGGCCCAAAGTACTGTTCTATGGAGATCTGGGCCATCATCAGAGAGTGAAGCTTAAGGGGGAAGGTGCGTTTAGTGGGTAGGGGTCTCAGCGGGCTAACACCCATCCGCTGGGGTCGAGTCCCACACTGCTTAAATTGGAATGTGGGACCTCCTCATTTTCTACTCGTAGCAATAGTACGTAAAAGTATTTAACCCTCCTCCATAAAAAAAACAAAAAACTCGTATACGAGGACAATCATTATACGTCACAGTATCATAGTGTGAGAACTATAGTGCTATTAAATTGTGTAACCCTGACGCCGTGTTAAGGGGGTGACGCCCGACCCAACGTACATACCAACAAGCTTGCCGATCGTGGCGAACCGCCGAAGGTCCCACGTCTTGACGGTCGACCCGGACGCAGCAAAGAGAGCACTGCCGAAGTGGTTCAGTTCGACGGCGTTAATTCGCTGCTCGCCGTTTGGAATGCGGCTGTCGCGCTCCGAAGAGGGCAGCGAGCTCATCGTGCTGCCCGAAGAGCACAGCGTCTTGACGCATTTGGCAGGACTCTCACGAAGATCCCAGACGCGCACATAGGCGGTCGACACGGAGAAGGCGAGTCGGGAGTACTCGGAATAGCGAACGACCGTCACGTTGTCTGGATGGCCCCGCACCGTTTGCAGCTCCTGGCCGGTGCGCAGGTCCCACACCTTCACCGTACGATCTACGTCGTACGTCGCGGCATCGGTAAAATAGATTGTAAGTCAACGAATGAACTAGCAAAATAGGTCATTTGTCCCGAACAATTACAAAAGGTAAAGCCACAATGTTGGTCCCTCATATTTATCAATCTCATATTTATATGTATATATAGCGACTACAAACACACATAACTATGTACACATGCATATACGAGGCATGTACGTGTTCGATAATCGTAACGATGATGTTGAAAGGCACAGCGCTATATCTCTCTCTCTCTCTGCACTTCACGTGAGTGGCGTCATGATTATGTATAATGTGTTATATATATGTATATATATATATATATTCGTATGAATATACACATCGATAGTTAGATACAGAAGTAACCTCGCAGTCAGATCACGTTCGGCGGATGTCGGATTGGCGGCAGCGTACCTTTGCTGGCGCTGAACAGAACGTCACGAGTAACCGCCAGCGAGAGGACGGCCTTGTTGTGGCCTTCGGCGGTGTGCGTACAGATGAGCGGCGATGACGACGACGACGCCCCTTTGGCGCCCGCTCGGCCCGTAAACATCGAGATGACGCCGCGCTCTTTAGCGGGCGGCGTTGACGTTGGCCCTCCCGCTAGTCGCGTAAATACGTTAGCGTCCGTCGAACGGAACATCTTGCGGCTGACAGAAGGCGACGCCGGTGGGGTCTGGTCTCCCGACCATGGGCGTTGACGTCGTCGTCGTCGACGGCGTACTCGCTGCCGTCACCGTCAAACTGCTTACGCCAGCAGAGCCAATATGAGCGAAGCCGCCCAACGCCACCGAGTCGTTTATGCCGCCCGCATGTATACCGCCCCCGCTACTGCTGCCGCTACTGCTGCTCTTGTTGTTGCTGTTGCTGCTGCTGATGATAGCGGTGATGACAATAACGGCAGCCGTATTAAGGAATTGATATCAAACACAGCAACAACAACAACAGCAGCATGAAGTTAGTCGGTGTGATCTAACGATATGTGAGCACATGCATACATACATACGTGTATATATATATATATATATATACGTGCATGTGTATATATGCTTTTCTCCGATGTCAACGCTAACCGCAAAGTTCAGTCAACATTTCTCAATCAACGTAAATAGTAACTCGGGCCATCTAGATTCCTCTTTCGCTCTTCCCAATATATATATATATATATATATATATATATATATCTGTCGTTAGTTAGACATAGGCAGTCAGCTATTAAAATACGACATCGCTACGTATCAACAGCCATTACTCAAAGCTATAAGAAAAATATAGAAAAACACGCACTCTTCCAAAGCACATGAGGCATTTTTCTAGCAAAGCGACCGGCATTCTCGAAATAAAACAAACCTGCAAAGCGTATACGTTAGTATTCGTGCGTATATGCCACCATCACCATTAGTGTGTGCGGAGACCCGACAAGTGGATAAATGACCTGCGTAAAGTTCGTTACGTTAGAAGCCGATCGTTCCGGTTTTTTATGTGGCTAATAAAAAAACATCAATACGCAAGTATATACGTGCAACGAAGCAACCGAAAAAAAAAACAATAAAGCACGACGAAAATATTGAAAAGCAGTACTCTACGATGTCTTTTATCAAGAGGAAAAACCTGAGTCTTTCGTTTAATTAGGGCTTATTTTCCCTGGATCCTCGGTCCAGGTGTACGACAAAGATCCATCTGTGGAGGTCGCCGGCTAGTTAGTATGTTTCACACAGGCTTGTTCCCATGCGTGTGCACTTAAATGATTGATCACTTAAATTAATTTAATAAATTCTACGTGCTCATGTGCGATTCATGACCATCCAGATGCCGGAAAAGCGCGCAACTGTTATAGGGTTGGGTCAAGTTTGAGACGGTAGTTCTTGTGTACGATTCGTAGTAACATGCAACGCACACACACACAACAAGCATACACACACATGTACCTGCGCAGATAATAACAGGGTAATGTCCGACCGACGACAGGAGGGCATGCGCCTACGAAGGATGTATTTTGGTAACACAGGCGCCAGGAACACTGTACTAATATCACCGAAGAATCATGGCAAATCAGATATAATCAGATAAAGCGCGCCAGAATGAAAAGCCTAGCGGCGGAATGAGTTAGCAACAAGCAGATAACAGGAGGTATATACAAACAAGGCAGACCATGCAATGATCATCCAAAAACACGGCTCCTTCACATGTTCTTTGCTACAGACTCTGTGTGTGGCAAGTGACCGTACGAATGAAGATCCTGTACCGCTTCTCGCCATACTAGTGATAAACTCGATGGCTCGATTTAGTCGCAAGGAGTACACGGCGCCCGGGGCAGGCGCTTGGAGTGGTGTCGTGACTTCACACGATACTGTCCATATAGTTCTGATACCTCGAGGCATAGACAAGACATAGATTCAGACAGACAGGCATCGTCTAGTGCGTTGTGCAACATAGGTGTTCATGCATTTTGTCTAACAACGTGGCATGCATTTTATCATGGCGGGCCTGCCGACGTCATCATCCTGGCACGAGCAAGCGACGTCATCGTCATCAGACATCGCCGGTGGCTGTGAGAGGTGTCGTATCAGATCATATCGGATTAGCAGCAGCTGATGATGAAGGCAGCGTTGCAGCACAATGATCATTGACTGCGTAACGGCAGCATCAGCAGCAGCAAAAACAACGGTCTACTTGACGGTCTATCAATTCAATGGGACAGACGTCGCACACAGATAAATAGATAAACGTAGATCAATAGCTTGGTAGATACGCACTGCTGCAGGGGATGTTGCGGGTGGATGCGACCAACCACAGCGTAGTGCTGAAGGTCGGTGAGACCTGCCGGGTGAACACGCGAACTTCCAAGTCCCGCGAGAAGACTACTAGGATTATGGTGGTGATTGGATCCATGAGTATTAGAGTTATTAATGCTGCTACTGTTATTGCAGTTATTAATAGCACTGGAGTTCCCGCCTGCGCCAGCCGCTGGTGTTAACGTATGGCTAAATCGGCGTCGCTGGGTGAGAGGGGTCGCGTATGCCGGCAGTGGGTCCCTCTTACGAGGTAGGCCCGAAGGCGTCGGATCGAGCAACGGATGGTGTCGTTCCAACCGCGACGGACCGCCAGGAGTGCTGCTGCTGCTTGGGTGGTGGCTTCGAGTCATCAGCGCGTCCCTGTGGTAGTAGCGTCGTCCGGCGTCGTCGTCGTCGTCCGGGGCCCATCGAGTTCCATTCGAGTGATGTCCACGAATGGACACCGACAACACCACAAGCAGAAGCGTAAAAGAAACAGAGCAAAAGCATCGCGCGATAAATTCGCTTTCGACAATTCGCAATTCGACCACGGCCGTAACGAAGAAGACAATGATGGACGAAGAAGTTGGCAGCCGTACTAGCAGCAGGCGCAGCAGCAGCACCGCCACAAACGCACACATAATATTGGGAGAAACGATTCGATATTACAGATGTGTTTCTTGTGCGTGCGAAACACTACGCTGCACCGCGCCCACGTGGACCCAACAAGCATACGAGATGAGTACAGCAATGCTAGCAAGACATTTCATTAGTTAGTGAAGGTAACGTAGCGTTCTGCTGAGCTTTTTCGTTTCGAATAGCTATTTCGTTCCTGCGGCGTAAAGCACATTCGGACATGATATTTCAGGATGTCAACAAACTCCCAAAATAAGAGGGGCTCAAACGCTACGATTAATTGAAATCGAACTAACAAGTGGCAGGAATCTGTCTTTTATTGGCTCAGAAATCCTGAAAGGGACAAGCTGGCTGCAAGCGAATTGCGACCGCCAACTCGTTTGTTTATAAGCTGTCAAGCTCTTCAAGTCTCCGAAAAGGCAGCCGTCCATTTTCATACGGCCTCATCCGGAAAGCGGTTATTGCGTAGCTTGTGTTAATCTAGAAACTAGGAAATTAATAAGTCGCCTATCAGCAAAGCGCAGTTTTCCGGGAGACATTTTTGGCCGCCGGGTTCGCCAAGGTCAACTGCATAGAGACTGTTTTGCTATTTTGACATTCACTCGTAGAAATGTATTGAGGAAAGCGTCCAAGCACTTTTCTGGAAGACCTGACAAATCTGGCAGGCATCTTTTGTAGTTTATCTGTTACGTTTCTGTAAGAAGATATTACTCTAGCAACAAGGATTCTGCATTAATTTGTGGTCACCAATTTCAATTCATGGCATCTATGTGGTACACTGCCACTCCACGTTTCAGTTGCAAAGGCTGCAATGCTTTTCTGGACGGATTCTTATGTAGCTATTATATAAATAGCCCTTACTTCCTTCCTTCTACGAACACCGAATACACAAAGACAGACAAATAGACGCGGCAAACATGTGCAGTAAAATTACGACAGTGGCCAGTTATAATATACGTGACTATTGAGCAGGGTGCGAATTGGTGGCCAAGGTGCTGTCGACAAGAGTGAAAAACGAGGAAAATTTGAATTAACATATGATCTTCCGTTCGCTGTTTCGGGCAGCATACGAACCATCACCACATAGTGGAGTTGAGAGTTTACTAAAGGAGAACATCGAGTACTGAGATACTCTTACATAAAGGGGCGGCTATTTGTATCAACACTAACTCCCCTATGACGAGGTACAGAGCAGGTGATCTCCTGTGCGCGTATGAAAAGCGTGAACATGATTGTAACTAATTGTACAAACCCAACGGAAACGACAGAGACTCGTTAGAACATTCTGTGCAATGTATAAAACGTGTTACTGTATGAACATTCGAATTAGATTTCACATATATATATATATATATATATTATTTTCTTGAGATAATTTTCAACAGGGTAGATAAACGAATAGCGCACCGATACGAGGTGAAGCTCCTGGTCATGAGGTCCTTGTGGGGAGCGTTGGGTAAAGCGTGCTGGCTGCCGCCGGGCGTATAGCGGGGTATATTGGATTGCGGCTGGCCAGGCGCCGCATGACCCGGCGCTGCCGCCGGTCCCAACAACGACGGAGGTTCGGTCTCATCGATGAGTGGTACGCTGTCCGAACGTGGGATCGCCGACACGTTTTCCGGTCCCTCCGTGCCATTGAACAGTAAATCAGCACATGTCGGCGTACGCCGGCGTGCCTGGAAACAACCATAAAACATGAAGCCATAACACACCAAAAAAAGTGACAGTAAAACAACAGCGCGGCGTACGATTAAATAAACAACGACAGACAGTCGAAGCAGCAGCAGCAGCAACAACAGCATTGGTCAAGGAGACGAAAAGTATGTGTTGTCAGCTTAGTCTAGTTATACTATGGACGTTTACTGTAACTTTTGGCGTGAGAGCAGGGAACAGTCAATAACGGTATATAACTGTATATAACAGTACACAACAGTATACAACTGTATATAACGGTATATAACTGATACATACTGCCGTATGAATGCGTGGGACATACTGAATTCGCTCGTGTCCAGTTTTTTGCTTGTTCGGGACTACATGCATAGGCCAGATAGATCTACGCTATGTAATGTTGAACTTATATATGCTTGCTACAGCAATATAGGGTAGCAGAAATTCAGTGCTCAATCAGATTTAGCAGAGCCAAGAATTATAACAAGCGCAATTTAAGCGGGATTCGATCGCACATTGGCCACAACACTTCTGCCTTTCGCCATGACAACGCCCTGCTTCTCGGGACGGCGCGTTAGCCGACCAAGCTACTGCCGCAACAAATTGCAAACAAACCTTACAGGTACAGATAACTCACCTTGAGCACTCTACCGCGTTCTCCAGGTACAATGTAGGTAGCGCTGGAGATATCCGAACGGATCCTAGATGCACAGAGTCGGAGTCACACAAAGACCAGAGGAGATACCGACGGTTTCAACAAAATCCCACCACAAATAACACAATCAGAGCCAACGTCATCACGATGGCAGAAGCAGCAACGACAACAACAACAATAACAACAGCAACAACAACAACAACAAGAACAACGGTACGTAGAGGGCTTCACAAACAAAACGAGCAAAACTTAGTAACTCATCGTAATAGCCGTAACAGCAAAAAACAACTATAACAGAAATAAATTAGAAATCACAGTGGTTACAAGACAAAGTAATCGGACATCTAACTGGGTAATTAAGATGCACGCGGACAAATGAATATATATATATATATATATATATATATATAAATTGCCATGAAAGTGTTCCTTTTTTCAGCTGATGGAAAAGCAAAACAAGTAACAGAAGTGGCACTTTTGTTCTAGTCCTTGACATAATCTTAAGAAGCAGCCACACAAACAACGTCAGCGTGAGACGCTGGTAAGTCTGTCTCTTCTAGATATAACTTCTGTCTAGATATAATCTCACTACTTAGCAGAAAAGTGTCACAAATAGCATATGGTGTACACTTGAAAACGATAGAGCAAATGTTCAGCCAGAGGATACCATAACCTGAAGAGCAAGTTTCAACTACAAATTGTGTCTAGTGTACATTTCTTAAAAAGAAGCGGCAAGCGTTACGCGAGTGCACTGGAGAGACACTTTATGGATATATTTTCTCCGTCGGGCGATGCAGCACTAAAGCTGGCCTCCGACCTGAGCGCAAAATGCCAGAAAAATCAGGCCATAAAGTGGTAGTATGCGGGGAAAAAGTGCAAACGGTACGATTGTTAATTGGCAATCTGCATTCCGCAAGGAACTATGGCATGCTGCGTAGCAGGACGACAAAACTTGTTGGTAAATGTCCATACGTTGTTTTTTGTAGCATCCACGCATTAGAAAATGGAAACTTGAAACACTGGGCGGCACACTCCTCTCCGTGAGGGAACAACGAACATGATTGCTGGCAAAAATCAAATTAAACCGGAAATGGAATAGCAGGCATAATAGGTCGGGCGGTAGAGGTGTTGATGACGATGTGATGATACCAATCGCCGCGGCATGCCACGTGAGAACAAAAATTACCATTATGCGACATGCCAGGGGGGTTCACGATGTCGCATCGCGAAAGAAGGTCTGGGTGGTTGGCAAAGTTCAACCGTAATCCACGCGGCAACGTACCCTAAAGGAGAGACCATCGTCATCAGGATCTCTGTCGCACACAAGGCGTTCCTTGTTGCTGTTGTTGTTCTTGTTGTTCTTCTGCCTGGGTGCCCTCGTTTAGCATGGTAATGTACGTCGAGCCCAAAATATACCGGCTATTTCTGTTCTTTTTAGACGTTCCGGCGCTCCGACGCGGGCGCCTTCCGCCATTTCGCGTGTGCCAGAATGCCAACTATGTGTCTGCCAGTAACAACACACACAGTGACAACGCACGCACCCCATTGGACACCTACTAACATTTACGTGTGTCATAAACGCGGGCAAAAACGCTCTCCAAAACGCTCTCCATCTTCATAGACCAGCCACTAGTCATGTTGCTCTACTGGCACTGGCCGAAGCGTCGTATGGAACGAACACGCTCGGGCGCGGTGGTTCCTGAAGTTGCGTGGGTGTCGTCATGGACACGTTATCCTCGCGCGTCATACAGCGCGAATGTGTGGTTGCTGTCCTCGGCTGATGAATGACGAAAGGAATCGCGAAGAGAGTTGTTGTGCCCTGCTGTATCGTATGCAAACGAATTAGAGAGAAAGAGGCCAAGCAAGATTCGGAGTCTGCTAGTCGCCACTACAAGCACGCTCATGGTGGAAATCCTCCGACGCCCCCACCACCAGCGTCGTCGTCGCCGCCGCCGCTGCGCTGCGATGATGGTGATAGTGGTAATGATGGTGGATATTCTTCGAGTAGCTGCTCACAAACAACAGGAATGCCAGTGCGTAATACACCGCTTTGATGACGGATAGAAGTGCGGCTATCAGAAGCGCAAAACAGGTCACCATCAAGCCCAGCCTGGTTGGCGTTGACGACAAACCACACGTATACGAACACGTAGACACCCACCGGATGAGAACACCACAGATCCACAGGACAAAAACGCCGTCCGCATAAACGCCAGAAAAGAGTCGTATAATGTTGTGCATTTTACATCATCAAAATAGGTAAGTAAAAGTGATACGTTGTCAGGCATTTATCATTGACAGGGACCAGCAAAAACATCGGAGGACATGGCGACGTTCGCGCATTCGGCCAACATACGAGTTGAGTTGACAAACAAACACATTGTTGGTTTGTGTATTGGTTTGTGCGTGCGCCGCGAGCCGCGGCAGTGTGTTCCATTCCATAGCAATGTCGACGCGCATCAAAACAAAGGAATAACAAATAAACCGGCAGAGGATCACAATAAGAATATAAACATTTGACGCAAGAGCAATAAGTACCGGAAAGCCCAAAAACGCAAGCGGAAGGGGGACGTGGAAGGAAAGAGATAAAACAAATATTAGAAGATGCCTCCTAAATCTACGGAAGGAGCTACCACTCTAAATGCATTGGTTCCAACACCGATCAACTTAAACCACTTCCCCTCTATGCATATGTAATACAACTATTCAATAATAGGTCAGTAGCAATATAACGACAAAATCAGTAAATTCGTAGACATAGTGTTAGGACAGCTACTACATACAGTATACTGTGTCAAATAAACAAACTAGCCTTCACTGAGGAAATGTAGATATAACGTTTCCTTGATTAAACATTGAACTGACAGACTAATTCAAGCAATCCACTAGACAGCTCTGGTAAATTATGCTAGTCAGTTTATACACTACCCTCAACAGTTTTCGTAACAACTGAACGACCATATTGCCATACGTTTCATAAGCTAGAAAAGAACACCATACGTTTAGCGTGTTCTAGTTCTCTATTGTGATGACTGTACGTACGATTCGGCTGGAGACACAGATCGGGAGCTGGCCTGGCTCTCCTGTCCTCCCTGAAGCTCAAGACCCTCCATGACCTGAGCAAGCGCCTTGTCGGGCGTCTCGATGGTCATTTGTAGTAAACGCTCTGTTTGCGAATAGTTGTTCTCCACCTGCTCGAGGCGTGCTTCCAGCTCTTTCGCTTCCGCCGATTTCTGCGCTGCCTGCATACTCTGTAAGATTACGAGAATTTGCCCGCACGAACATGAATATCGACGTGCTAGATCTGACTCATTCGCCCAGATGTAGAAGACATTTACTTAAAGGTTGACTGAATGATTGAAAACGACAAATAGATGTCCAAGGATAAGTGGCATGACTCGAGATTATCGCAGACGACTATGGACACTTCACCCACCTGGTTGACGGTCATCGCTAGAAGCTTCTCAATGAGAAACTTGGCCTCGGGGGTTACGTGCGGCATGCCAACGATCAGCTCATTAACGTCAAGCAGTTGCTGGTCGGGGAGCTCCTTGTTCTCTTCAATCTGGCAGATATTGGTCTGACACTCCATGATGTTGTCCTGCAGGTAGCCGATGTTACTGTTTAGATTGTCGATCTCGTCGTCAAGATCGCGAAGTAGCGATTCGTCCTTTTCCTGCGCCAGGGCGCGGTCTCGTTTGCGTAGCGTGCGGTCCAGGACCCTCTCGAGTTTTTCCCGTTCAAGCAGGTACCGTTCCATATCCCGCTCAATATTGTGAATGGCCTGCTTATTCATTACCATCTTGTCAATGTTCTTCTCAAACCTTTTCCACCGGTCCTTGACAATGCGAGTCTGCACAGCCTGAGGCTTGCCTCCCCGGTTGCCGCCAAATCGCGCCCCACCATTAACCTTGGACGCCGCTTGTCGTCGGAGAGCAATAACCTCTTCTTGTTTACGCTTTAGGATGTTCTCTTTGGCGCGGTTCTCAGCTTCGAGAGATTTGATGCGATTCTCGGTTTGGCGAGCCTCTCGCTTTAGCGAGCTCAATTCTTTCGCACATCGCATCTCCTGCTCTTTGTGGCGCTTACCTATAATTTTGACATATGCATGCAATACGCACGTAGGTTTATATATGCACACACACAACTTTTTGGGGTGCTACTAATATTCGAACTGAAATTACAGAGCCGCGTCATCTTAACTAATTTATACAAAGCAGAAAAGTCCATGAGCTGTATGAAGCTGCATAAATCATACATTAAAATACATGTATTGTAAAATAATAGACAAACTCTAGTAATACATCAAAGTGTATGTACTTTAAAATATGTGTGCTTCAAATGTATAATCAAATAAGCCAATATAGACCTTTAAAAGTTAAACTGCGACTTGTGATGCAGCTATTACTAAATCGAGATAGCTTGTAAGCTCAGAGTCACTATAAAAATATTTCTTGCAAACTAACCTAACTGCAAAATTTTAAGCTTAAAAAGTTTATGGCTGCCACTTGGGATGCAGCTCTTATTAGAATGATATAGCGTGTGAGCTTAGGCCCACAATAATATATTTCTTGCAAACGTACCTTCCTCGCGGATCTTTTTCATCAACTCGGATTTAGTCTTTTTAAGGTCCTCGAGTTGTTGCCGATACTCGCGGATGACCTTCTCCTGTTTTTCTTGTTCTTTCACTAGTTGCGCATGCCTTCTCTTAGCATCCTGCATTTGTTTGAGCTCCGCTTGTAGGTTCGACAGTTTCTTCTCGAAGTCTTCACGAATCTTCTTCGCTTCCTCGACTTCGGCCTGGGATTGATTTTTCGAGGCTAAAAAATGCGTCACAGAAAAGAGGAAAACAAATAAGCTTTACGCACGAGCATACCAATTGTATGGTGAAAATAAACTACTAACAGAAGCGCACCAGCAATATTCAGACAGCCGAACACTGCTAAATCAAAGCTGGTAAAATAAATGCATGACGCTTACTCTCCTCTTTTACATCTAACAAACAACAGTCCACTGGCTAATCCTAAGACGGACACTAAGGGAGCAGCTCATTCAACTACTTTGGAGGCCAGGCGGTGTCTCCGGCAAGGTGACATTTCATACCGCACTAAGTCGACGATTGATTCTTCGTGTATATATATATATTATACCATATACCATATATATATATATATATATATATATTATTACCACCACGTTACTCAGCTAGTTAACAATGTACGTCAAGATTAGGATGGGAACCGCTGACGTACCCATAGCGTTAAGAATCTTGTCGCGTTCCATCTCCGTTCCTTGATCTTGATTGCAGTTGCAACAACTTCTTCCTCGTAGTGACTGCGCATGGAGCACATTCGTCGCTGCGATTTCTCCAGTTCCTCAATCAGACGCTCCTGCAGATCGATTTGGTCAGAAAGGAATTATATATATATATATATATTTATATATATAGATATATATATATATATATATATATATAACCTAGTCCCTGGTATAATCTATACATTGTTCGCATGATACAATCGTATGCTCGTCTCTACCCCACGTGACTACCGTATGCAATAGATCGCCGATTTATGGTACCGCCATTACTAACTGCTTGCTTATATGTATCAGTTTGTTGGTCGTGCACAACAAAAGCTAATATTCGATTTTAGCACACCTACACAGATTCCGTTGTGTTGAATATTCGACGTAATGTATATATATATATATATGTATACAGAGAAGTTGTTCTCTGTATATATATATATATATATATATATATATATACAGAGAAGTTGGCGCCTGTTCTAAGACGTTAGTATTTGTGCCAACCGTCTGCAACGTCTACAGGAACAGAAATATGTGTGTTGGGGCATGCGCAGCCAGCTCCAACGCTCCGCAGCGGCGCTCTCAGGCTGATGTTCGCGTTTGTTATTGAAACGGATCGCATTTCTACGCCTATTGTGCCTGGACCACCAGCCATACATGTATATATAATATGCATATGGATATTTAAGCATTAACATCGTCCTCGTCAATAGGCCCAGTTCCTGAGTTGTCACTGTCAATAGCCGTCGAGCAAGTACGCCACCGGGATTGATCACACGTAACAAAAAAAATGCTCAACAAATAAGAATAATAATAATAATAAAAATATATAATAATAATAATAATAATAATAATAGAATAATAAAATAATAATAATAATAATGATAATATAAAAATGATTAATAATAAAAATAGTGATAATAATAATATAAAATAATATATAAACTAATAATAATTAATAAAAATAATAAAAATAATAATAATAATAATATAATAATAATAATAATAGGATGATCAAAGCGTAATGAACTGCAAAGGGCATACATGCGTCCGCAATAAACTTAATACGCGCTCGGGATATCATCATATCTAGAGACGGAAATTCCTTTGTGCGCGCCATACGTAACGAAATACCAAGGCAGCTGTGCTAGTGCGGCCGAACCACTGAGGGAAGTAAGAAAGTGCGAAAAAGAGAAAAGAAAATCGAAGGACGGAGTTGAAGTTGAGTGGTGTAGCCAGGTTTTGCGGCGCTAATAATATAATCATATTATAAGCATAGCTAGTTGCGAGTATTGACAAGACATGAGATCGTGAGTATACACGTTGTCGTTCTTCCTTGTTAAGGAGCGTACCGCAGTTTACACTTATTGATATATATAATATATATATATATATATATATATATATATATATACATATAGCAGTCAAAATGATTATCGTGTGTTCTTGGCATACGTAGAGTCGCACATCTATTCAATCATATTCATTTCACTCAAATAGAGTCGTACATCTATTGAGCTAAGCCAGGGTTTCCGGAAAGGCACGATTCAACATACAGACAAGGCAACAACGTAAAGGGTACGCATGCTCAACACACACAACAAAAACAAGTAATAAAAAAAACGAGAAAAAGCGAGAAATAGAAAGGAAAAAGAGGGAAAAGTACGTGCATGGCGTTACGCTACGAACCGCGGTTAGCAAGTCAGACGAATCACAACGGAGAAAGTGAGAGACGTTCACCATTATGCGGTCCGCACGCTCGTCGACAATCGACCCTGCAGCAGCAGCCGACCCTTTGTCGGGCGACTGGAGAACGTCGCCTTCCAATTCCCCTTCTCCCCTCTACACGAGCGAGCAAAAGCGAGCCGCTCCTCCGTTATAACTTACATATAGATGCGCGGCAAACACCCGGCAAACACTCATATATATATATATATATATATATATATATATATATATGTATATATATACGAGTGCCAATATACAAGCAAAAACAATTTCCTAAAGACGCAATTAGTGTCCGTGTTACAGCTCAAGCTAAGGCGGCAGAAATAGCATTATGGCTCGACAATGCAGCATGCACGTTAAACATTCGTTACTGTTCTTCGAAAGTGATCATCACTCGAGACACGGTTACGTGCCTTACAATTGAAAGATAGGGCCGTGTGGCCTTAAGCATTACATTTAACAGCCGATAGATAGCTCAACACATACCCATAACTATGACAGCAGGCAATCATGCGCATCGTTTGAGGAGAATTGTGCATAACGTATTTGACGTTTAAAGACGTTAGCGTAACAAGTGTCACGTTTGGGCTAATTACGCTGATGCGGCGGAATTCCGACCCGCATCCACCTAACTTTGCGTCTGGTGCATGTCGGATGTCGTTACAAAAGACGCAGGAGGAAAGATATGTGTGTGCCACACGTATCGAAAGGTCGGTTCTGTTTGGAGTAAGCTGTAACGTAAAAATGTGCATGTTTTCCATAACGTCATGCAGACTCGAGATCAGGACATCTAAATATTCTTCTCAGCGTTTATCGTCGAAGACGTGACTTGAATATACTAGCTTTATAAGTCCTGTGTCATAATTGGGGCGGCAGTTCTTCGTGCGTCAGACCGTCATATATATATATATATATATATATATATATATGTCCAAACACAGTTTGGCCTGGTTAGAAGGGGTCGAATTTCTCGTTAAATAAAGCATTTTCAAGTTATAATGTTTGCTACGTCAATGTGGCTGACACCACATCGTTTAAGATATTGTGCAATTGCAAGAGAACCAACATAGCGACGTAATACGAGAAACACAATAAAACGGCATGTTTGGAACAAAATTCTGCTTTGTCTGAAAGATACCCAACGTCTCTAACAAAATAAACATTGTCATATGGCAACACAGGATCTCCAACTTCTCTGTCGCACATATAGTTATTTTGCAATCGCAGAAATGAAAAATGCTTATTTTAACGAGTTTTACGACTCCGTCAAGTTTGTCCGGGATTTGAATACTCTCTCTCTCTCTCTATATATATATATATATATGTATCTATATCTATATATATATATATAGAGTTTCAATAATGTAATCAAACACCAGTGGCTGATCGAACAACTACGTCTAAGAAATTGGAGCAAAGATGAGCTATTGTTCTCGTTCCGAACGAACCCTAATGAGATTTTAAGATGGTAAAGAAACTGTACGCTGAGCTTAGAGATTACAAGGTGGTGTTTAACACTGCCTCCAGGGAACTCCTCACGGAGAAGATAGCCGCTGCGGGCGTGGGCTCACGAGTTTTGCGAATAGTGGCAACTACCCTAAATGTAGAGTCGGCCATCCTAGGTGACGACCGGCCGGGACACCAACCCTTCCTGCAAACCAGCGGCGATAATCTCAGCCCGCTCCTATTCGCAGTCTTACTCAGTGATCCACCGGGCCTTATCAATGATCACTACCCCTGTGTTCGCATAACTCTCTACGACGGTGACCTCGTGGTTGGTAGTAGAGTCTTCATGGCTCTAAAAGGGTCTGTAAGGATACTGAAGAAATGTAGCGAGCACAACGGTTTAACGATTAAGATGTCGAAGACAAAGACCAGATCCGGGGGGGAGGGGCGGATATAGCCTTAGCTTAGATAGCTAGATGAGGCTACTATAGAATTTATCTCGGAATTTACTAATCTGGGTGTTAAGCTAACACCAAGCGGCACATCGTTATCGGCCAACATATCTCAGCGAGTTAATAGCAGCATTCTCGCCATGACCTCAATTCCGGCGCCACAGAAGCCCTACACCATCCTCCGTCCCCTACTGACTTGGAATCGCCGTGCGACACATCTTCAATGCATCGAGGGTCGGATATTTTGAGATATCTGTGGTTTCTACCCGACAGTCTTTGTGGCAGCATGACCGCTGTCTCTGAGTGGCATATGGTTTATCATCTATTGTCAAAGAAAATTCGATCAATATCGGAGATCGAACCGACGAACCCCGGTGGATTATCAACCAAACTGTAACAGAAGCCGTGGAGCTTACAGTGTGGGTGTCTTACACATTGTATACGGGGGTAGGGATGAGCGTGTAGAACCACAGATGAGATATCTGTGGTTTCTACCCGACAGTCTTTGTGGCAGCATGACCGCTGTCTCTGAGTGGCATATGGTTTATCATCTATTGTCAAAGAAAATTCGATCAATATCGGAGATCGAACCGGCGAACCCCGGTGGATTATCAACCAAACTGTAACAGAAGCCGTGGAGCTTACAGTGTGGGTGTCTTACACATTGTATACGGGGGTAGGGATGAGCGTCGCTGCGCAATGCGGCCTTATTCGCACTAAATATCATGAGGCATGTCAATCAGCACTCGCCATTTGGGAGTTGGTTCCGTGATATTTTCCGGTTATGAATATTAAAAGCACTTCCAAAAAAAACTCGCTTAAAAATTTCACAATGTTTGAGGTAAACGGCATCAGTTATTCGTCCGAATTAGCTGCTCCATTTTGTATCTACATCCTGTATATACGTCTAAGCGTTGACATCTAATATTCGTAATTATGTCTAACATTAATTGAAATCTGTGTAGTTAAATCAACTGCGTATACCCAAACAGTCGATAACGATAAATAATAGAAAGCTTATATACAAAATCTGTAACAAAAAGCTAGAATTTTATTCTCTTGAAATGTTATTATTCAGAACGAAAGTGATAAATTGGGTTTCATAGTTTTCAGTTTATATTAGAGGTATGCTGCAGTAGGCCGCCACGACCACAAAAAAAGGAATATATTTGTTCCAATATATATATATATATATATATATATATATATATATATATATATATATATATATATATATATATAGTGTTACTTCTTTCATAGAGCGACAAACGGCTTTACGAGTAACAGAAATGTATGCATACGAGATTGTTACTGCTATTTGTATTTATTATAATAACTACTAACTCCAATATTACCAGACGATCATACGGCTATTAGGAATTAAAGGCTCCAAAAATGTTCCTTTGGTAAGTACACTGCTTAAGACGTAAGATATCAATATACACGCGGACATACCTTAATGGAAATTTCCTGTGTGATTCCGGCCATTTCAGCAGAATATTCTCTCAATTGATCTTCCTCTTCTTCTTCGTCACTAAAGTCGTCCTCACTGATGTCGTCTGAATTATCACCACTGCCGCCAGATCCCGGCGGGCCACCATTCGCATCGGACTTCAATGAAGTATCCTCATCACCGTCAGATTTCACTCCTCCATTCTCTTCCTTCTCCCTGCAATTGTTGGTCAATATTAAATTATAAATATTATCCACCGACACTGTTCTGCTATATTTGTCCAGTGGTGTCAGTAGTATATCAGATTTGATTGTGATGATATTGCTAAATTCCAGGGTAAGTTTGTCCGTAGGCCTTTAATCTGCACTCCTGTGTGTTGTCAAAGTACCGACTTTTAATACGTTTCTTTCACAGATCTTTACTACCGTAATATTGTCTTCACCGCAAACTGGCAGCTAGCAGTGACTAGTGTTAGACTCGGCAAACCCACTAAAACCAACATCCTTTCCACCCACCACACTCAAGAACATGCTAAATAGGGCTAAAGTGGCCAACTCATACACAAGCAGCAGTTTGCTCAGCAAAAGCTACACATTCGTTTTAGAAGCCTCACACCACCATATATATATATATATATATATATATATATATGGTGGTTTGAGGATTATATTAAAGTCCCTGTAATTAGTTGAGATATCCAGGATGCAGGATTACTCAAAATTATATACGAGTATATATATATATATAATTTTAGAACAAGTGGATTAAGGAACACAGGAGGTAGTGGGTAGAACCTCGGCTATAGGGGAGTAATACTGGTTAAAATATATGACAAAAGCAAATTTCTAGGATTTGATACAATAAACTATAGTATATTGAGAGCTACGTGAACTATGGGTTAAACGACATGTGGAATAACATTAAGTAAAGGCGTTGGGAGACTTCATAAATTAGCCTCTAAAGTTTTTAGTAACATCTTTGCCGGAGGTGACAAATTAAGAAGTTGGCATAAGAGAAGGGTCTCTTCGTTGCCGTCGATCACCATGATTTAAAAAAACAACTGTCAATACACACACAGGACTTATTGTATTTGCACCCACATTTTAAGAGGTTTTGTACAAAATAGGTTAGAGTCGAATGGTACAATTGGAGAATGAGAATGCAGATTTAGGAAGGAACACAGGTTAGATGCCCAATTTTTTATTGTAAATAGTTGTCCCTGTAAGTAGTTGAGATATCCAGGATGCGGGAACATTATTGCATTGGAGTTTCTTTGAGTATTGGAAAAAGACGTACGATATGGACAATAAAGATACCTAGAACTCCCTCAAGTCAGACCGAAGTGAGCTTGGACATCGTGTATATAAATAAACAAGAACCTAGGTTTTCGCTGGCCACGACGTGGAATCAGCTCTCGCTCCGCATCCAGAAAGCGAAAACCATGCAAGCGTTCAAGCAAGATGCAATGAGATACTTATTACAAGGTTTCAAAAAGTTTACCAGAGGAATAGAAGGATTTCATGCAACTTGAACTAGGGTTATTAGAAGATCTTTATAGAAAAGCACAGTAATGATCAAACGAAATGAGGGACAATCGGGCAAATATGGTGTTACAAAGATGGTTAGAGACCCCTTATCATTGGTAGTTTCTAAAAAAGTATAATTAAGATAGCACATGAGTGGGATAACAGGTTGGGAAAAGGGAACATTTACTCGAATTCCTCTCTCGTGTTTTGCAGATGATATGGTGGTTTTTAAAAATGATTAAGGGAAAATTTAAGCGATGCTTTATGCCTGTGAGACGATATGGTGTTAATTACATATGGTGCTTAATGAAAAAATGCGCTATATAACCATTTTCGGGGATACCATTAAAGTGGAAGTTTCGGTTTTGGGGGGAGAGAGCTAGGGCGTACCTGAATCACTTTAAACATATAGCGGTGGCTATATAATCTAACGAAGAGTTGGTGAGAAAACAAGGAAGATGTTAAGAATGAAAAAAAGCAAATAAGATGACATTCGGTAAGGTATAAACGTTTGTGGGGCTTTAAAATATATGTGCTTACAAAATGCATATATGTACCTTTATATGTGTATTTAACTAACGATGGTCATCAGGTATTCCTGCGGCAACAGCTGCAGCAGCAGTAAAATTAAAAACAAGGCAACTTCCCCGTAAAATTACTATTCTCAACACTGGAACTCATAGCCACAATACTTATGTGATCTGAAGTAGACCGAAATCGCACCTGTTTAGGTCGGATCGCGCCCGTTTCTTCAGCTTTCGGACTTCTTTGCGCGCGTGATGTATCAACTCCTCGACGCACGTCTCGCCCGGCACGTCGTCGGCCAGCAACGACGTAACCATTGAACCCGCCATGGAGACACCCACCGTACCCAGGCCGGCCGCATTCGAAATACGTCGGCCCATCCTCAAACCGGCGGACTTCTGCAGCTGGGTGCACATCTCCTCCGACTCAATCAGCTTTGTCCTGATAGCGCCACAGTTCGTACAACAATAGACAGCATTGACCCCATTAAAATAGTTTGATATATGGCAAGTTTGTCATAATGAAATTCGCTCAACCGAGAGCCTTCTAAATATGTATCATATGTATGTGTGCGCGCACAGAAAAAACACGAGTATTATATATATATATATATATATATATATATATATATATAGGTGATACAACTACATGATTATTATATTGCTTAAAGTCTTGTAGTCTGCGTACTTGAGCTCCTCAATTTCCTTGATGTACTGTCCTTGAAGATCCATCATGTCGCGCCCTTCGTGATCGCTGCCCATCGAAATCCAGTTATGGGCCGCCTTCTCGTTGAGCAATTCAGCATTACGGATCTTGAGACGATCGACGGTTTCCTTGAGCGCCTACATTAACAAAAAAACAACTCCTGGTAAACAACATGTTTTTGGATTTGGAAGAGCCCCTCTCTGGTTTCTGCATGCAGCTAATGTGGATGGCTGCAAGAGCGCTTGCATAGCTATTAAACCCGGCATTGTGTACATATACATACGTATATGCATTGGAACCACGTACTAGTTGACAGCATTTTCGGAAGTGCTGTTGTCAAATTACTATCTATGGGTAACTTCTATTATAAAAAAATGATTAAACAATATATATATATATATATATATATATATATATATATATATATATATATATATATATATATATATGTTATTCATTGTTTTCTTTCATAATAGAGGCAGCCCACAATTGTAATTTGACACTTAAGATGTATATCACTGCCTCGCTTAGATTTGTCGTACAATGCAATAATAATTTCTTATTCACTTAGAAAAGTATTTCCCAAACATATGTCTTAAATTTGATAGTTTTGGTGGTGTAAAACATTTGGAAAACTTTATAAAAAGTCAGCTTAGTTTTTTTAAGATTGACACTTACTTTTAGCCTGGTCCGGAGGTTCTGGTTTTCAGCCAGAAGTACCTGATTCTCTTGAAACATGTCGTTCGTTTGAAATGTTCCGTCTTCGGTAACAATCCTCTTGCCCTAAACAGATAAAAACACTCGCGATTAATCCGTGTAGCTAGTAACCATACTATATATAACTGTTATGAAACGATTATTAAATGAATTATTATTGCAGTTAACATGCAATGGCATATCACAATATTTTATTGCACGTTAACGCACCACAATATTATTCGTAGTATTAAAGCCATTGCTCTTATTCATTTCATTATGATGGGACACGCATCCTCCTACGCAGTCAGCTTGGGACGTGTTTCGCTAACACTTGTTAACTAACACATATTTTCTAATCGCTGGCCTTTTAATTAAAAAAGCATTTTTTTAAAACAATAAAAAGCCTGTCCTTCAAATGTGAATAGGCACTCGGCTTCGCGACTTCGTTCTTGCCGTAAGCTTTGCCCGTGACAAACATTTGCCGACACCGTGTACAGATAAACCGTGTACAGACTGTGCCAGCATGATCACCATCGCACTGCACGCACCTGTCGGTACTCCATGATCTCCAGTTTCAGAGCTTCGATCTCCTTCCGAAGGGCCATAATCGTCTGCGAGCTCTTGTCCTGGTTGATGCAGATGCGATTTTTGATGTTCTTTGCCCGATTGGCGTACTTGAGCGTGTTGAGCGTCTCCATAAAGTCCCGATCAGCGGGTGAGACACAGGCAATCATCACCGTTCGACTGTTACCTATAGCGGCAAAGCCAAACGCGTAAAAACGATTTCATCTTAATAAGAGTCAAATAAGAGTCGACTACGGGACAATTATACACTTTTAACTTGCCTTGCAAGTACTTACAGCGTAAGTTAACAGATACTTAAGCACATGTAAACTTTTACTGTATTGGGAAGTGCATCATTTTGCTTGTTTTCACTGTAGCATGACGTTTGTACGCCTGCAGCCTATTTTTGCCGACTCCTTCCAAATCGATGCACCAACCTAAACAGTAACTGCAGTATTGCAGACAAGACTACTGTTACAACTAAGCATTTTTGTATTTTGAGTGAAACGTTGAGGTGGCGAAGTTTAAACCACATACGGTACCTCCGAGTGAATCCTGAAGCAGTCGGGTGAGCTTCGAATCTCGATAAGGAACATGCGTAGCTCGTTTAGACACGTCCGCAAGAGCCGATATCACATTTCCGAGCGCAAGCTGTAAATTGCAAACCAAAGAACATAGCTAGAAGTGCATACATTCAGAGCTGCACATTTTTCGTAACTGATATACAGCAAGTGCGCCACTATATTAAAAGACACCTCTTCGTTGCCATCACTGGCCACATGAACACACAACGACAGTCATACTAATAGAAACATATAATAATATTTCTCATAATAAATTTAAACTAACAAACGCATATATATATATATATATATATATATAATGCTTCTCAAAATAAAGTACAACTAACATATTAAAAAAGCATATATATATATATATATTTGTTTTGTATTTTTGTCTTTTTTTAAATGCACATGCAAACATGCGTACAATCAAAGAGGATATATATTTGATTAGCATTAATTAATTTACCCTTAGCGCATTCTATATCATTATTTTTTGGTGACGAATGTCAATAGGCAATTATTATTTATTAACCGGAGGCAATTATTAACTACGACGATGACTACACTCCAAACATCGTCTACCTCGTAGCTCCGTAGACGAACAGCAAAGGACGACAGCTTCGAGGGTCATTGACGGTCAAGTTTTTTTTACAAGCTTTCATGCAGGTAGGTAGTCGGCGGTGAAGCGACGCGCATTCGAGTCCGAGTCGTCATCAAGAGAGACAGACGACAATCGAGAGAGCGACCGTCACGCGACCGACCTTGAGCATAAGCGACCCGACCCGACCCAAGGCAATGCATATACTAGCCTTCACATCCCGTTGTCCGTCGCTTGCTGGCCCGCACGCCGGCCGCGCCCCAACAATTAGCTCCAATAAGCCGAAAGGCTTTCCTAATTGTGCGCTAGCGGACGCTCTGCGACGACGCCAGCTCGACGATACACGACAGCCCTTGTGCTACTAATCAAACGCCAAACAAAGGGCAGGGCCAATGGGGCCAAAGCCGGGCCAACCGCTCCAGCCTGCCAGCCGTTTGGTAACCAGTAACTACTAATAAGAGCATTCTGTCAATCAAGCACATACGCACGCTACGTCTGCCTGCGCCGCCGAACTCGAGCATATGGCCCCACGGCCCGTTCCTCGGTGCACCGCCACAGACAGTTGTCAACGCACGTCGCTAACGTAACAAACTATTGGCAATAAAAATATCGCATATCATGTATTAACATTCGTTGCATGTTGCCACTGGATATAGACATTTTCAATTATAGACGAAGCGGCCACCGAGTTTATGATGAAATGCCTTCAGCAGAGCCATAGACACACGCAAGAGCTTAATTGAAGTGTCCAGTGCCACTAATAGTAAATTGCCACTAGCAATGAGCGTGTCAAACGCAGCAACATGTGCTGAAACATGTGCGTGTGCGATTCGAGGGCGACACACAAAAACGTATTCGCTTTATGACGCGCCTTTGACTGACAGCTTTTGTTCGATTTAACCCACCAGAAGAAGCTGCAAGACTAAAAGACGAACAACATAAAGACTAGGGAAAGCAAAAAGCGGAATACAAAACAGAGAAAATTCTCCAACATGTGCAAAGGGAAACACTATTTGCAAACGTACTTCGTGAAAAGGCCACACATCCTAATTTCACAAATGGTGAAATCCTGAAGAAACGATAATTTTCACATCTTTCGCCTGGTCCATTCAAAGCACACATTTTGGTTATTAGATTCTGTTTGGTAAGAAGAATAACGGCAAGGAGCATTCTAACAAAATAGGTATATATATATATATATATATATATTTTTTTTAATTAAAAAAATATATATATATATAAATTCTTTAGGGGAAAACAAGGTACATTAATACAAGTTGACACTAACGAGTCCACAGTTGATTTTGATTCCTTCCTTGGCGCGCATGCCGGTTGCTCCAGTGCGCTTAATGCGTTCCGAGCCGGCCAAGTCAACGAAGTGGAATTTCGCCGTCAACGTTTCCATGTCGTTCTCGGTTACCTCACCGCCACCAATGTCTGCACCGCCACCTGCACAAATCAGACAGCGACAACAACAATATCGTAAACGACTTTATCCCTGAATCAAGTCAATATATAATGAGTCCAATTCATGCATAAATCTTACTCAAATCCTACAACAAACAGCAACAACTAAGTATGTACTTTTCAACTCTTTCAGAAACGGTTATCTACTATCTGTAAAATTGGGCCCGTGTATGATCTCCTATATATATATATATATATATACATAAACCTCCAAGTCACACTACAATGAAAATAAAACCAGAATACAAAATATTGACAAAAAAAGTCATTTCGTTTTCGAATCAACTCAAAACACACATAGGCCGTTAGGCGCTACACGTCCTGTTCGAACCGGAAGCCCAATTTCATTAAATATACAGGCGTTCGTGCACAGAGAAGTGCGCTGTATCTAGACTGTTAACAAGAATCTAGAAAGCGTAGTGTGGTGAGCATGTCTACTGAACGCCCACCAATAGAAGTATAACTAAGCGCAAGTAAGAATGTCAGACCTTTATTTGATTCATCTAGTTATATAACTTTTTATGTTAGCACTTTGGAGTGAACAATTGTCTCCGCGCGAACGTGTAGTCACGAGTTCTCTAACCCAGGGTTAGCCCAGTCCGACAATGTGCCCCGAACAGATGCTGCGTTTCCTCGTTGAATGTCGAGAGACAGTCTCTGACGCGAAAACTCCGATGCTCTCGAGTCTCCCGTGGAAAGGTTAAGGCTTCTGCCCACGCGCTGAATCAACTTCAGTGTAAGCGGTCCTGGGCCTCCCATTGTTTCAAAAGCCAACGGACAAAATTAGTGCGGATAACTAACGCCAGAGTATTTTCTACATTTGTTAGCCTCTGCTAACCTGGACGCATGACCTGCCTGGTCCGCCCCTGCACCGACCATCGAAGCGGCTAATGAGTCGGAAGTATAACTTATAGTATATGTGTGAGTATAGTATACGAGTGAAGGTCAAGCTGTCAGAAGGCGACATCTCCGGTGCTGCTAGATTGGTGAGCTCCCAGGATATGCTAGCGCCAGCCAACAAAAATACAGAAGCTCTTCGCTCCAAACATCCCGATGCGCCTACGGATCTCTCCATGCCCACACCGCCGGCAGTCACACTGCCTTCTTCAACCTCACGTGAAGAGATAGCTGCCGGCTTAGACTTCATACGACCCCGTCTGTTGCAGGACTTGTTGTCTGGTGCGCTGGGCAGCACGGCCGGTCGACTAGCGGACGCCATTGCTAAAGTGGTGGTTGTACTCAGATGGGGCTCGCCCCCGTCTTGTCTTTTACCACTCATCTTTGGGGCAAGCATGTTTGCATTAAAAAAAATATGGCTCATTACGTCCAATCGCTTGTTCCTCAGTCATTCGCAGACTGGCGGCCAAAATCGACTGCACTACACTATTTCAGCAGCTCTTGGCCAACACCAGTTAGGATTCGCTACCCCGGGGGGTACAGAGGTAGTTGTCCACTGTGCCCGTGCATTTTTGCAATCGCGCAAAGTGCCAACGGTGATGATCAAGCTGGACTTCCAAAACGCCTTCAATAGCGTCCGGAGAGACCATTTGCTTCGAGCCGTCAAGTCGTGGGCACCATTACTGTTTTACCAGACGAACCTGGCCTATGATTCAGAACCATCCCACCTGGTAATGCCCCACAGCACTATGCTATCGCAGACAGGTCTTCAGCAGGGTGATCCCCTGGGTCCCCCACATTTTTGCTTGTGTGTCAAGGAATTGGTGGATTCACTGGAGTCCCCCTTTAACGCCTGGTACTCGGATGACGGGGTTCTGGGCGGGGACCTCCCGACCGTACTTGACGACATACGGAAAGTTATTGAATTTGGTGCTATTAGCAATCTGACATTGAACCCGGTCAAATGTGAAGTATATGTCACAACCCACAACGAAGTTTAGCCGTTAGATTTAACTAACCTTTTTGACTTACTTCCGGGCTGTCGC
This sequence comes from Dermanyssus gallinae, assembly GCA_003439945.1. Lineage (NCBI taxonomy): Eukaryota > Metazoa > Arthropoda > Arachnida > Mesostigmata > Dermanyssidae > Dermanyssus > Dermanyssus gallinae. The sequence goes on along the minus strand of QVRM01006246.1, from coordinate 9,458 downwards.
GTAGTAGACAAGGTTAACCTGGAGCTGCTAGGTGTCCCCTTGTTGCCAAAAGGCATTGCAAAGGCATTAGATAATCGAGGAGACAAACTTGACTTTGCGGCGGGCGGACTACCTCAATTAGGGGGCCCACTGCGGCTTGTTCCTTCTTAGATCTTGTTTTTCAGCACGAGGTTAGCACACCTGCTTAGAGGTTGCAACCTGTTTTTATCACGAGAGCTCATACAGCCATTTATTGGACTTAGCCTAGACATTTTAGAGATCATACTAAATCTTAAGCTGACCGCTGAGGCAAGGGAACAGGTAATGCTCCCGGTTTATTTAGGCGGCCTAGGTGTGCCCGACGCGGTCATGACGGCAGGACCTGCAATCGTATCGTCACTGACCCAGGCTGCGGAGAGGGTTAGGGCATTATTGGATAACGATGGGTGGGAAGCTTATAGCGTAGAACTACAAGAGTTGACCGACCAATTGTCGTCATTATTCGACTCCCCTCCTGTTGAAAGGAATAAGCAGAGCAGTTGGACAGCCCCCTTGCAAGAAAAGCGATTAGCAAGCCTGATCGATAGAGCCCCCACCTTGGCTGATAAAGCCAGGCTTCGAGCCGTAAGTAGTGAAGGGGCTGGAGCTTGGTTGCATGCCCTACCCTGTCCACAAATAGGGACTCTTTTGGATGACGAGACGACACGCATTAGCACAGGACTGCGGCTTGGTGTTGAGCACGCCACTCGGCTCTAAATGATACTTTCAGTCGAGCATTGAGGTCTGCTGGCTTTCCGTGTATACTAGAACCTCCGGGTCTATCCAGAGACGACGCAAAAGGCATGACGGCCTTACTTTAACCCCCTTTGAGCGTGGCCGCATGCTTGTTTGGGACGCAACTGTAACCGACTCATTAGCCCCTTCGATGGTCGGTGCAGGGGCGGACCAGGCAGGTCATGCGTCCAGGTTAGCAGAGACTAACAAATGCAGAAAATACTGGCATTGGTTATCCGCACCAATTTTGTCCGTTGGCTTTTGAAACAATGGGAGGCCCAGGACCGCTTACACTGAAGTTGATTCAGCGCGTGGGCAGAAGCCTTAACCTTTCCACGGGAGAGTCGAGAGCATCGGAGTTTTTGCGTCAGAGACTGTCTCTCGACATTCAACGAGGAAACGCAGCATCTGTTCGGGGCACTTTGTCGAACTGGGCTAACCCTGGATTAGAGAACCCGTGACTACACGTTCGCGCGGAGACAATTGTCCAAAGTGATAATATAAAAAGTTATATAACTAGATCAATCAAATAAAACCTCATAATAATAACTTATAGTATATAATAACTTAAGTAACCCTTATAGTATATAGTAACTTAAGTAACCCTTATAGTATATAGTAACTTAAGTAAACCTTATAGTATATAATAAGTATTAAATCGGAGTATGTGCCTATCAAAAATCAGCATAGAGATCTTAAGCGTTAGTGTCCCGTGTCACGGTGTCTAGTGAAAAATAGATGAAAAGACAAACAGTGTATACGTGTATATACATATGTGTATGTATGTACACGACTCGTACCTGGTAAGAATCGCTGCTGGCGAATGACCAGCGTGAAGATCGCGTGACTTCGGCTGCTCTGCGAGTTCATGTTCGTGCTGGCCGTCGTGCGTGCGAGGGCGCCCGTATGCAGACACTGCAGGACCTCCTCGGCCGAGTGGACCGTTCGAACGGTGACGCCCTGCACGACGATCTGGCCCGCGTCCTCGGTGATCTTGGGCGCGCCGCGACGGCCCACGTCCGGCCCCTTATCGCCGTTGTTCAGCAGGTCCTTGACGTCCTCGTTGTACAGCTCCATGAACTGGACGGCCGTGTGGAACTGGGGCGGCGAGACGCCCTTGTCGAGGCTCGCCTGCCGGGCGTCCTCCATGCCGCGGAAAAGCTGCTCGACCGCCCGCGGTATGAGACCGCGGTCGGTCGGCTGCAACGTGATGGCCACATCGAAGCCCGTGCCCATCGTGTACGTCTTGCCGGAACCAGTTTGGCCGTACGCCAGCACCGTCGCATTGTAGCCCTGCAAAAGTGCCGCCATTATTAATTGCTGCTTTTACGCCATTGGTGTATAGGGCTATATATATATATATATATACTGTTATTCTCCTGACCTCTTGCCATGTATACCTAAACACTAATGTCACCCTTATATATCATCAGAGGCGCTCAGAGCAGCAGCAGCACAAACTGACACGTTTAGATGGATCTAGAGTCTCCCCTGCCAGGGTCGCCGGACCTAGTCCGTTTGCACTCAATCGGAAAAATATGGTAATCTAACGTCCACTTTGCTCATTACCATGTGTAGAACACTTCAGAATCCCTGATGCAAGCACGCCTCGTTTCACCACGATTGATCGGCAAATACACATATATGCAATCGGATGGCGCGGCGACAATAGTCGACAATTTTGGTATAGTACGAGTAAATTATAGCTTCATCACCCTCGTCCCACGTCCACTAAATGCAAGCTGAGCATTTTTTTCATTATTAAAAAAAAAAATATATATATATATATATATAGAACACGCAATACTATGGAATTCCGCATACTCGACTGCATCACAAAAGAAAGAGTCAGAGCAGAGCGGAAAATGAGATATACGGGAGATGATATATATATATATATATATATATATATAAAACGCAACGATAGAAGTAATTAAAATTATATTAAAATTGACTTGCCTGCAGACAGCCGTCAACGAGCTCCTTAACCACGCTGTTGTAGATGACATCTTGCGAAGTGCTTATGTCGAACACACGATCGAACGTGAATGCCTTTTCCTTGCCGAGAATGACAGCCGGCTCTCCTGGCGGAACCCGCGTGCAGACATGGCACATCTCCGAGAGTTCGCGGTGTAACAATGGCCGAACTCTGTGGAAGATCACCAATGCAATAAACAGGAACCATAATTATCGTTACTAGTGGTTACAAACATTAATACGAAACGGAAGCCTAAGCATACAGCTGCAGCCCAAGTAATGTAGATAGAGAAGTAATAAGAATAACTAAGTTATAGCCCGCTTAAGGTGTCATCGCACCAAATATCAACATTTAGATTGTATGAATAAGTCGAGTCCGGTGGTGTGGTGCTTTCGCCTGCGCCTCGCGACCGCAGGAACACAGAGGTGCGCCGGTACGGGCCTCACCGTTGCACATTTGTATTTATGGGCCAATGCGAAAAGCAGTCCTGTGGACGTTAAACTCTTGGCTGAGGGTCAGCCCGAAAAGTATTTTTAGATCGTACGAATAATAATAACATATTGAAACAACCAGATTGAATTGACTAATTTCTTTAAGCGGGAACATTCCATCTACTTCCACACATTTTAACTATGAATACGTAAGCTACTTAGTTGATAATCATTTCTAATACTACGCAATGTCTTTTTTATTGTGCGCGTGTAGCTTGCTTGTTCAATGTATGCTACAAGTAGACGTATCGAACATGCATAGCCTAGTTAAATGATCTACACGTTTAGTGCCCATGGCGATGTTTAACCCCCGTTAGAGCATCACAAACTACCACCACAACAAGTGCCACAGAGTTTTTGGGGACATCCGAACAAACACACACAAGCAGCAAATATACGGAGCTATAACAAAGGTAATTAAGTGATTTCGTTCGTGTGGCAGCTTCATCGATCTCGGGATCGATACAGTTAAATGCATCGCAATCTTCTTAGCAGCCACGTTGTTGGGTTTCTTTATTATTATTATTGTTCGCGTTTCAGATAAGACCATATCGAGCGGTTATAATCGGCAACAACGAGACTGGAACTTTTTATTGAAATAATAATAATAATAATATGCGGCATTTTAATATAATATTATTATTACAGCAAAAATCTGATGCCATTGACAAGACCCAAGACAAGTAAAAAGCATAAAATGCAACAGCACCTACGGAAAATCCATCGGGCAGCCCAGAATCAAATATTAATTTCTTTGGCAGGTTTATCGACATCTCGTCGGTATTATTTGGCTCTAACTTTACCGTGACTTGCTTCGGCATTGCATCGATAAGCCGGAACAATCATAATAATATATTGTGAATACTCTCCAACACCGCGCCTGCCGATAAATAACCAATGTCATCGATATATATATATATATATATATATATATATATACTGTCTGCAAGCCGTTTCTGAGTAAATTGTGTGGAGAAATGGTAGATTCCAGTGGCCGACACCCACTGAGTTGTCTGAAGAGCGCCTGTAGATCGTCCATACATGCTGAACTAAACTGTGTGATTTTAAGGTCTCTTAGGAAAGTCGGTATACCATCTACACTTGAACCGAGAGGTTTAGTGTCCGCTGGCGATGCAAGACCTGATGGGTGGCCATTGCAACGCGGCATTCATTTTAGCGCCATGAAAGTCACCCACCTCGAGACCTCCTATTCTTAAAAGAAATAAAAAAAATAGAACGCGCGATCAAGTATGATTAGAGTTTCAAGGATATACATACGCCGATAATAAGAATAATTGTTTATTTTGTTCTGCGAACGACCCACGTGTGCTCATATAGAAAGTATTCACTTCATAGGCGACTATTCGTATACAGTGAAATGGTGAAAGACTTATATTGTCCTCGACTACTCTTATGTCGCATGTACAGCCGAAATAAATCACTAGCACGAACGCAATCCTCGTTCAGAATACAGACACGTCACGCGTTTGGCCCGGAGGTGGCCTCTTACAGGAGGTTGCCCCCAGTGAGGGGTCACTTGTCGCAGCAGTAGTTATGTTCATGGTAGCAATAATGGTTCGTCATACAAATTCATAGCAATAATGGTAAAATATAGGGATATTATACTATTATTGCTATGAATGCTACCACTAGCATTACTACTGCTACGACAAATCACCCCCTTCGAAAACTGCCTCACCCGTTGTAGTGTCTAGCAAAAAGTCTACTGCGGCGCAAACGTGCCAAGTGAGCAGGCAGGCAGGTGTTTCATGATCAGACGTGACGGCGTCACGTCTTGGCGGGGCTAGTGTAGGACTAGTCATGGTTGCCATCTACCGGGGGTGTCGCCACTTCGATCTCTCTTGTTTATCGACTCCTTTTTTCCGAACGGTGCTCATTGAGAATAGATGAAAAACTACACCGCTGGAAGCCAGCAACCAAGCTGGTGCTCCTGCGGCTGTCAAATCGACTGTTGGCGAAATTCTAGACCCATCTCAACATGTCAACTTATGCTGCCGCTCTTTGTAGCCTTGATATACTAAAAGATTACGTGTGTATTACTACTATTAGTACATGTCAAGCAAATAATAAATCTAGCTATCAATCCGGACGGACGGGCGGACGCACAGAGGAGCCGTAATGGGGTGCAGAAAACCATACCAAACAAACGGCTGAACGAAACAAGAACGAGCAATGTAGCCGAGCGCAGCAGCTATTGACAGGTATCGTACAGCAGAAAGTATTCGATAAAAGTAAAATAATACTGCAGAGTATTTAGAATAGGCATGCCCAATAGTGGAACAGTACGCACACTAAAATCAATACGAAGTCTAAAAGCACAGCAATAGACGCAATAAAATAAACTTCGGAAAGAAACATCAAGAGGTACAGCAATAAAGCGACGTCTCGCAGTGGTAGTAGTCGTAGTAGTAATGGTAATCCAGCATGAGTTAGTCCAAGAAATATCTAATAATAATAATAACAGGTGGTCATGGCTTAGTCAGAGGCGAGCAGCAGTGCGGCCCACCACCAAAAACAGGTTTTCCTTTAATCTTTCCATTTCGGCTGCATATCTGCTCTGCATCTGCGCCCCCTCCCCCCCCGCCCTCCATCATTTCTTTCCTCTTGCATCTGCCCCCCCCCCCCTCTTCCCCAACTACATTGTTTCTTTCTTCCACAACACCCCTTCTTGCCTGCCTGCCTGCTGGTACAAAGAAATTGCCACAGAAATGAGTGAGCCGTGGTAATGATTGTGATGGTGAAGATAATGTCGACAACGACAGCGGCAACATCAACATCAGCATCAACAACAACAACAACAACAGCAACAACAACAACAGCAACAACAACAACAACACAACAACAACAACAACAACAACAGCAACAGCAACAACAACATTGGCCACGACAGCCACGACTCCCGACCATAGAACGAAAGACGTCGGCAACGTCTGCGTGAGCGAACATGGGCAGCGTACGCATCTGTTCCCTTCGGTTTCGTATGTATGAGTGGGTGAGTGGGTGGCAGAAGACGAGTGAGTGAGTGGCCGACGCGCATAATCGAGGCCGCATCACGGTCCACCACGTACTACATCTGTCTCTGCCTCTCCGGGGTCTATTTGTCTGCCTGTCGCTCTGTTCGTCCATCCGTGCGACCGTCGCCCGTTGGTCAAAATCCTCCCTAGTGTAGCAGCGGTCGGTTGTTCATCGCACAACGAAAATCGAGCAACACAACCAATGACGACGACGACGACGGCGACAACAGCAGCAGCAGCAACAACAACATTGACAGTAACAACAACAATATCGACAACAACAACAACATTGACAGCAACAACAACATTGACGACGACAACAACACAACAACAACAAGGATGAGGGAAAAATGTCTGTTGTTGCAGCGGCGGTAGCAGCCACAACAAAAGCCACATTTGACGGTCACGACTCTCAGCCGTTATTCTTGTTGTTGTTGTTGTTGTTGTTGTTGTTGTTGCTGTTGTTGTTGCTGTTGTTGTTGTTGTTGTTGTTGTTGTTGCTGCTGTTGTTTGCATTGTTGCTGTCCAAGCAGCAGCAGCAGCGGGCAGCTGAGATATCGTGAAGTCGCCAAATGGATAGATGATCGCAACGATACAACCACTTGTAAGTACGCAAGTATGTAGATAGATACACAAATACGCAGACGGTCAGTGGTGAAACGAAGCGGTATTCAGACGGCGTTCCCGGTCGGCCAGTAAGTAATCCACGAATAGCTCAGAGAGAGGGAGACAGAAAAAAGCTCGCCAATGTATGCGTGGACAAATGGATGAATAACATAATAGAAAAGCTTGTAGCTTAGCTTCTCACGTCACGAGTACTTGCTGTAGCGCCACGTACGCATTTAGGAACGAACCAGCTTCAGAAGATTAGATGCTACATACAAACAGCTAGGCCTAGCGATGCTCCAGCGTGCAAATGGACGACACCACGTGTCAAAAATGGGGGCACGTCTCTTGAAGGTACACGCTTAAGACGTATAGAAGAGAGAAGAGAGCATAACTTTCTTCAAGATTGTTGATTGTAGCATTGTATCTTTTACAAGAAGATGGTGACAAATTCGCGTCGATTGCAGGCGACCCGAGTTTGAACAGTTACTAAAAAACAAAACTTAAAAGTGGGGATATATATATATATATATGTCACACCGTTTGGAGTCGTCCCTTTGTGTCCTCTCTTTAACTGTTCATGTGCCTTATATATATATATATATATATATATATAAAGCACAAGAAAAAGTTAAAGAGAGGGCACAAAGAGAACTCCAAACGGTATGACAGCGGTCTATGTATGATAAAGACATTAATTCACTGAACGGTGGCGTTAATTATAAGCATCAATTATTTGATCTCAATCAAGAAAATGCGGACGCACCCATGAACAAGTGAGCCTTCTGCTACGAAGCAGTGGTTCAACCATCATCTTGTTGAACAATATGCACATCCTAGCAAAGCAAGAGAGAGGCAAACGAAGGGTACTGTTTCGCATAAGAAGCGTGTTAAATAATAAGTCGGATCACACGCAGCATATGCATATCATATGAATGATATTAACATTATGTCTATTACCAGGCAAATACTTCGTAGCTGCTTGCAATGTACAAAAGAGCACCCTTCTGTAACTGGATATAGCGCTTTTCCTCCTTCTAAGTACACAAGACCGTGTAGTTTCGAAGCGGGCCGGGAAGTCGGGAAGGCCATCCCCGAGGGTAGACGAGCCCTTTTTCGTCATCATGAACGAGTCAATTAATAAAGGAGTGTGCTTTTAGCGTAGGAGAAAAGAATGGAAACAGAAACATAACCAAATGTCGCCAAACTCGCGAATAGCGCTGTCAAGAAGGAAGGGAAGGGAAAAATAGATGTTTTTTCTCGCCGGTTAGTCACTTCGTCTGTCTGTCTGTCATTCAAATCGGACAGTCCGTCGACTTCCTTCTGCAACATCGCTAACAAACGATTATGTTTCCTCTTTGTTTCGTTGTTTGTACAACCTGTTAGTTTACTTCTGTGTCCGCCAAAGCCCGACGGCACGCACGTATTATGCATTAAATACAGCAGCACTTAATACACTTAACCAACGGTTACATGTGTGTGTGTGTGTGTGTATGTACACATCTTTGCAGAATCAGGCTTGAACAGCAACGCATCAGAGCGGTCCTTACGCTATAAAGCGCCTACTTTTTCATTCATCATAATATTTTTGATTGATGACAAAAGGGTGGGCCACAGATTAAGCAAGATTAGTCTGTTAAAATGTACTGCAACTTGCGTCATAGTTGCGTCCTTATATATATATATATATATATATATATATATAAATATATATATAAATATATATAATATAGCGCAACTTGAAATAATACCGAACCTGCGTGAGTACTATGCAAGTGAGAGAGAAAAAGCGAAAACCAGAGACAAATATTATATGCGCCTTGGCAATATCATACATTGTGATAGTAATTGTTATCATTGTACTATGCTACGGTTTTGCGATTTACTATGTTGTGCACAACACTTTGGCACTAGCAGTCGGTTAGGTAATCTGCATTGCGGTAACGACTCCGTTTCGACACTTCCTGTGTGGGCCAGTCTAATGTTTTTTTTGTGAAACGGACTTTCCCTCAGAAAAAGCCGCTTTTTCTTTCCTTGTTCAGTTCTCAAGAATCTAATGCAGAACATATTTTTAAATTTATTATACCTTGGACTTAAATTATATATATATAATAACAGAGACCTCGTCTCCTAATGATCGGAGGCTACAAACATGGGGTCGCGCCCGCCGTAAAAAGAATTTTTTCAACGGGACTAAAGTAAGTGTGCGTACAACTGGAAGTCGGCAATATATATCGTCATCAGTAACTATGATGCCTTTACGTGACATTAGCGGAGAACGTCGCCCCCTACCTTACTATATATATATATATATATATACTATATATATATAAGTTAAATAGGCCCATACACTTTTTCACCATTACCAGCAGCTCGTAAGTCGTAATAATGAAGTCTGAAATGAATATTCATTCATATAATAATACAGATGCTTTTTGCACTTGCAGGTTAGCTAGACGTGTAGAAAAACTCGAATCATTGGCATTTATGCACTTGCGATCCGTAGTACTACTAAGGTACAGCTGCTAATTTTGTGTTGCCCTGCTTTAATCGAGCGGCGACCGATCGGTCGCCACATGTGCGTTCTCAATATAT
>QVRM01006245.1:0-44311 GCA_003439945.1 Dermanyssus gallinae | reverse complement strand
AGTGGGCTCTGTTCTGGTAAGGCGGGGTAATTTAGTGGACCTGTAGGCCTAGATACAGCGTTCAACACTGACGGTCCGACCCAGTGAAGGTGCACACATCCAAGAAGGTCGTACATAATATCACTTTCGTCGTTCCCGGCACCTAATAAAGTAGGAATAGGCTTTTGGTTTGATCCACGGCGATGCGTCTCCGCTGAAGCATTCGTTGCCTTGTCTGCTAGAAAGCCGTTTTCTGTTGGGCTCGCTGATAGTATATCTGGGCGCCTTTGGTGTGTGCCTTCGCATCCAGAGAGGCTTGGACTTTGTTGGACCGGCCCAAGTTTATTTGCGTGCATTGCAGTATGGTCATCGACGTCGCCCGACGCATCTTTGCTGTTTGCGATGGCGGCCTGCGATGGGTCCTTTTCTCCTGCCTTTAGAATCCCCTACATCCCTTCATTTATTATTATTATTATTATTATTATTATTATTATTATTATTATTTATTATTATTATTATTATATTATATTATTATTATTATTTATTACATGTTAAATAATGTTACAATTGTGAGGTCTGAACGTATTATTGCAAATTCTTTAAATAATTATTTCACTCCATGGCGCCTAAAATAGATGCCGCGTTTCCTCTGCAAACGGCCAAAGACAACGCTTGCCTCAAGAATTGACCCTCTCTTTGGTCGCCTGTGACCTCCTGAATTCGCTTACTCAAATCTTTGAGAAATGCTTCGGTTCCCTTGATGATTGGTCCTAGCGTCTCCATGGCAATAGGCACGAAAGTATATCTTGTTTCCAGTCCAGTGTATTTAACGCGTTTTCTGGCTTCCGCATGCTTTGCCACCCACCCGGCTCAACTGAGCTGTGTGTAAATAGGAAGCCGCGGTGGTGCACGAAACCGTTGATCCCAAGCAAGGGACTTCCCATGAGACCATAATGCAATGGTCACCCCATCAGGTCTTTCTTCGCCAGCGGGCAATTATTATTAATATTATTACTATTATTATTATTTTTTTATTACTATTATTATTATTTTTATTATTACTATTATTATTATTTTTATTATTATTATTATTTTTGCGTCTTCTACTCGCTTGCAATAATTTTCCTGGTGGCCTATTTTTGGCATTTTAAGCAGCACGGGCATGAATCACTCGATTGGGGGGTAGATTACCCACCTACCATTAATCCTCGCCTGGCCAGCAGTGCTTCTGGTCTCCAGGATCTTTCCAGGTGGACGGTGCCCCCTCCTCCCATTGCCTATTGTGTTCTGTCGGAGCTCCTCTATCTCAACTGTCTCCGCGTCTGCCAGGTTAAGCTCTTTTTTGAACAGCCTGTTCGAAATCTCCTTGTTGACCGTCTTGTTTATTCCTAGAGGAGCGCGTATCTTCGCGCTTGGTTGGCTTACGCAGCACCGAGAGACGTCTTATCTTTAATGCTTTCCAGAAAGTTTGCCGTCGCCCCCTTTTGGTTTTCGTTGTATGTATGTGTTCACCTTAATGCCTCCTCCGGGACGGTGCTCAATGTGCCTAACCGTAACTTTGGCTTTTATTAGGTTAACCTCCCGCTTGCGGAATGTTTGGCTATTCTGTCTAAGTCTTTTTGTCAGTGGTTTTCATTACGATTAACTCGGCCTTATATTTATGCGAGCGTCGTTATTCACGATATTCCACCGTCTCCCTTGCGTCCTGGGATTTGCATGCGGCTGAAAAGCTACTGCTTTACTCTTGTATGGTTTCATCCATGAACTTTTTTGGTTGTGTCGTCGTTTCTTCTTCTCTGATTATTCCACTATTCAAATCCGAGATGTTTGTATCGGTGGTTCTCGATTTAGGTTTGAGTTGACTGAGGGATATGCGTGAAATGTTTGATATTGGCGTTTTTTTTTTGGTCTGAGATTAGTACTGCTCTGTTTTTTAATAAGTTCCGCTTTAGCGTCTTCTATTTTTGTTGTAGTTGTTGCTGCCGACCCGCGTTTTTACTGCTATAGTTGCTGCCTCTATATAATTGTAAGTTAAAATATTGGTTCGTTTAAACATTCATAATTACAGCAACTACGGCATATTATACAGAAACAACAACAATAGTTATTGTTGTTTGTGTACCTTAGGGTCACAATTGTAATATCGTGGTTTCCCGCCGCGATCTGGGTGTTATCAAGTGCTATCTCCGCAGAGAGTAAGTCCTTAAGAAGGCTTGAAATAAACAACAGGAAAGCCAATGAAGTGAAATTCAGAGTGGCCAAAGACAAAATAGGATTGATGTAAAGCTTTTGCTATTTTTCTCTGCCTAAAGGGGTACACAAATTTGCAAAACATTCGAGTTCATTTTATTCGTCAATATGTTCCTCCCTCGATATTGCCACCGTTCAATCAGCGTTTGGCTCCCTCTTTTGTAAAAATGCTGTTTTCTGGAGAAGAAGGAGTGTTGTATCTCATGATTTTGGACGTTCTTCAAAGATTCAAGAAAGCTCAAGGAGATACCCGATTAAGTGAGAGCATGAAGGCGCTGAAGGAAGAACGTTTAACGAGTGCTCGGTAAATTCTCAGCCCAGATTGTATATTTTTTTTAAAAGACTGATGTCGTTCATATTTCACTCACGCGTTTATCGTTCAGGATAAAATCACCACCACGAGACTTGATAAACCATTTTTGACAGGCCCGTTCGTTCATTAAGTCGTCCCAGAAGATGATAGAGATGTTTCGAACAAGCTACAGCAGTGTTGGATTCTGCTCGGCGCTTTCTATTCACCAATTCTCCGCTATCTAACAGAAACCAAGTGAGCTTTTAGCGCTAAAGCTGAACCTGGCGATTTGCCGAATTGGCCCTTACGCAAAAAAGGCTGCACTGCCATTCTTGACAAGGCAATATATATATATATATATATATATATATATATATATATATATTTTTTTTTTTTTTTTTTTTCTAATTTATAGATCAAATTTATTTTCCGAATAATAAATTATGTATATGTTACACGTATCACGATGGATTAGCTAAGCCAATTGCCTAGTGGCGCGTATTTTGACTGTCACATGTCCGTTTCGATGAGGCCAGGCCGAGACCACTTCAGAAGTGTGCCACGAACGGAGGCAGCGTTTTCACGTTGGAGGTCAAGATTCTGACGTTGTTTGAAACAGGACGACGACCTGTTATCACCGGATGTCGGGTTTAACAGGGTGCCGACTTTACGGATCAGCTGGTTGGCCCGAACGCCGGGAGCATCCAGGGTTTCAAACGCGAGAGGGCAGAGTTCGTGGGGATACCCGATTGATGAGTATTTTCTTAACTTGATAGTCCTGTGCAAGGTGGGCTGCATAACCAGCTTCGAATGCGCCGCCACCAACCATAGAGGGGGGCTAAGGAGTCGGTAACGGTTGCATCCCAAACCACCATTTTGGCCTCGTTCGAATGGTGAAAGTGTCATCTCGTCTGGACGTCTGCCGATCTTCGCGCAGAGACCTGGGGTGTCAAGGATGCGCGGACGACCGCTCAACTTAAGGGCTTTGCTAAAAGTCTCATTAATAGCGGCATGTCTCGGGCGTCGTCCTGCGCTAATGATGCACGATAGTCCGTGATGTCCTAGTTTATCGACGGGGTGACCACACTGATACCGACGAGGGCTAACTATGTCTGCCCCTAGTCGTAGGGCCTACTGCTATGCGAATCGACTCATCATCAAGAAGGTTACCTATGGGGGCACTGGGAAGCGCGTGTAACCAAGCGCCCGAATTCTTGGCGGATACGGCGTTTAGGCGAGCTCTGGTCGTGTCGTCGACAGCTTCGTTAAAGAGACGTTGTTGTACCTCATCGTGCAAAAGTGCGCTCCAGTCACGTTATGATAGTACGTTTTCAGGCCTACCTCTGCACCCGCTTCAAAGGTGTCCTGAAGATGGGCTAAGCGGTTTCTAAACAGACTCCCGCGGTATCTAAGAAAATATGCAGATAGATATAGATAGATAGATTTAGAGAGTAATATAGCCGAGATAGAATATATAGATGGTAATTGTTATTGACGGTTGTTTTTAATTTTGTTATTGCTTGTTGTCAGCGCTGTTTAACCGAAATCGATCAAATATTATCTTGTCATTTCTCAGACGATAAAAAGTAGCTGGAAAGACAGAACGAGCAGCCGAGTTATTTGGTCTTACACAGTACAGATACCTACATCATATATATATAATATATATATATAGATATATATACATAGATATATATATATATATATATATATATATATATATATATATATATATATATATATATATATATATATGCGCAACCTTCTAATCTTCTTAAAGCTGTGTTAAGGCGACGACGCAAAGTTATATGGTTATTTTAACGATAAATCATTCAGCGTGATTTTCCGTGTATGCCAGTTTGTGTATGTATGTATGTGTGAGTGTTTCGAAAGCTCGGAATCGAATATTCGGCAGGGTTTCCTCTTGTAGCGAATAACAAGACTAGCTTCGATTCGCTTCGCCTGCTCTCGCAATGCAGTGGGCGGTGAGAGAGAAACAGAGACAGAATTTAGAGACAGAACAGGGCAGCAATAGAGACAGAACAAGAAAGGCAGAGAGAGAGATGTCGCGCAAGAAAGGAAGCGGTTAGGATCTATAGTAAGAAGGCAACAGATACGTTGTCTAGGTCATCTAGGCCCCATGAATCATATCGCGTTGATCGATATGATTCATGAGGCCATCTACCCGTTCGGTTTCCGGCGAGACTGTCACTATCGATGAGTCATCCTTCGCCGAGTGATCCCATCCACCAGTCCATCTACCCGTAGCCAGGTTGCCAGTTGAATTGTCGCAGCCGGTCCGTCCATTGGCCTGCCTTACTGCCAAATTGCGAATGGCTTCAGCTGACGATTAACAATGACACAACGTTGATTCATGACGAAGAACCTCGTCACGTCTAGCTACGATCATGAAGACGAAAAAGAGGAAAAAATAAGGGTAGGAAGAAGAAAGGTAAGAAGTAGAGAAAGAAGAACGAGGAGAAGAAGATTAGTTAAGCGCTAATGTTATCTTAGAGGGGGGGGTATGTGTTGTTCACAGTGTTCAGGACACTGTCCAGGACCATGGCGCCATCACCAGCCCTGGTTGTCGTTGCCGCCGCCACCGCCAGCGTCCTCGGCCACCATCCCACCAGGATGCGACACCAGGATGCGACACCAGGACTAATAGTGATTTTAAGAGCGACTGACTGACTGTAACTTTTTTTTTGGTGAGAGGGAAAAGGGCTTTTACGCACACTCAAAGCGGGTAGTGTGAGACTCGATGCCGATGTTGTTGGCATAATAATACCCACTACTAAAAAACCTCTCACCTAAATAGCCTCAGGAAGAGGCGAGGAGCTGGAACCATTCTTTAATACTACTTCATGACTGACCTGTTAATGCAACGAATACACACACGTACCATACGACTACACGGGACTCGTTGTAACCGCGTGCTAACTACCACAGCCATTAGTGGTGTGATTGCTTAACTTAATGAGTGCGGTCAACGGTCCTCGGCAGTGATCGCCCTAAAACGATCATTTGCTCTGCTCGACCGTTCGTCCGTCCGTCCGTATGGACAACAATACCGAAAGGTGATGTAATAATAATTAATAGTTTGGACAACAAACCGAGCTAATAGTAATAGTTCTTGTAGGTTTGTCGATGTTTGCAGACCCAGCGCTGCATCGCTCGCCGCCCTGCCGCGTTGCTCCAGCAGCAGCAGCAGCAGCAACCACAACCGCAATAGCAGCCGCAACAGATGTAGTAAAAGTAGGCGTCATAGTTCTCGGGGAAGTAGGCAAGGGGATTGTAGTGGATAGAATACTAGTTTGAGTAGTGGTTGTAATTGCTGCCATTGTTGCTATTGTTGTGATAAGCTAGCCTGCGCTAGTCTGTAACCGTCGCGTTGGTTTGCTACTTGTTGCCACCAACAACCGGCTGTGAACGGTCTCGACATAAAAGAGTCGTAATAAGCTAGCCATTCACTGGCAGTGCGCCGTACGACGGTAGGTCGCGCTGCAACTAAGAGAATCATTCGTATCTTTAGCTGTATTGACCGATGCTTGGTTTACAGTATAGTGCGCGTACAGAAAAAGCACGCATTTACATATACGTATATTCATCACGGTTCCAAAAGTCGAGTCGACGGAACTGCTCTATCGCATTGTTGAAGGTGATATAAGGTACACACTGTCCCCCCCCTACGCAGAGTTTGCACAAGCATAACACGAGGAAATTTCATGGAACTTCTCTCGAATACCGATCTTCATGTGCAAGCCATGTACAGCAAATCGTGCTACTCTCATAATTGCAGCGGATCCACGAACTACACGTCGTCTGCCATCTTATTCTCCCATTCAGCCATGTACTCGTTGAAAGCTGCCGTTTTCGGTAAAACGTGCATTTTTGGTAAATCCTCAACAAACAGCGGAGACGACGCCAGCAAATAGACTAATAGGTTGAGATTAGTGCGGTGGACTCTTAGCGTAGTAGGAGAATAAATACCCTGCACGCTTATTTCGTCACATCTGCGTCGTGCGTACGGCAATAATAATAATAATAGTAATAATAATAATAATAATAATAATAATAATAATAATAATAATTTAACTAGCGCTACTAAGTTTTGTTTTCGCTTCGATCTTGATCGACCAACCTGCTGGCTTACCGGCCTTGTTATTGCCAGAAGCACCCACAACTGTTGTTGTTGTTGGCGGTGTTGTTGTTGTTGGCGTTGTTGTTGTTGTTGGTGGTGTTGTTGTTGGTGGCGTTGTTGTTGTTGGTGTTGTTGTTGGTGTTGTTGTTGCTGGCGGTGTTGTTGTGATGATTGCTTCTATTGTTTAAGTTGTTGTTGCTGTGATTATTTTCGTAGTTCTTGCCATATCTCGCTGGTGGCGAAATTACGAAGGCCTCGTCGGTGCCCCGCCCACTGACTGCTCTTGTCGATGATGATCTCACTCTACGTTCACAACCACGTCCTGTCTATCTCATACAGCCTTCTCTCTCCCTTGCTCTCCACCTATGTCTCTGTCTCCATCAATCTCCCTCATCGAGTCGAGTGGTGTATGCATGCTCTCACTGCCGGCCGGCGCAGTCAATCTCCGTGTTCCTTGTTGTTGACTGGCTAGCGGATAGATGTTAGGCGGCTAGGCGGACGACGCACACTTGACAGCGGACAGTTGACGGAAGCGGTACCAGCAAAAGTCGGCCACAGCATTCGTTGCCTGCCGCAGAGCTACGAGTTCGTTTGAAGCCGGTCGTTCTACGCACGCCAATCTCGGCTCTCTGTGGTAGTTAGGTGCCAGCTCAACTTGTTTGTCGCATTGGCATTGCGCGGTTCTGCTCTCTAGCTTTGACTTAGAGACTGCTTGCTACAACTACTAATCTTGTAGTTTACCCACTGGACTTACTCTGTTCGCGATTTGTTTACAGCCGCCGTCGTAAGCGCTACCCATCATGGCAACTCCCTTGCAGGTACGTATGCTTGTGCATTGGTATTGCTGTCGTCGTGTTGTTGCCATTAGTATTGTTGTTTTGATTGCTGTTGCTGTTGATATATATATATATATATATATATATATATATATATATATATTTATATATAACTATATGTATATGTATATATATATGGGGGGATTTGTTGTTGCTAATGTGGATGCACCTCTTAACCGGTCAGAAAATGGCCGTAAATATGATTGACACCTATAGCATCAAAGTTGAATTAAACTCATGTCGAACTCGTAGTTGCTGTTGTGCACCATGACAGCATATCGTCATCATCTACAGGAGCTATGTCTGGAGTATACACTGCGCAAAAAACCGCCTTGTCATGTTAAAAACGCAACAGCTCGATAGTCTTCTGCCATATATAGAACTTAGTGTAGGCATAGCAATATGTCTCCTGCAGAGCTAGACACGTTTGATTTAGAGGCCGTTATACAGACATCGCCTGGACATATGTCTCGCTTCGTCTATGTATGTGTAGGTCTGTCGTTCAATATATACATATATTTAAAATAATCTTCATCAAAGCGGCATATGGCTACTGAATTGTATTGAAGATCTTACATAACGGTTCTATGTATTTCGTAGAAGCTCGTCGTAAAATGCCTACTCAAGCCCGAATTAAAAAAAGCAATAATCATTATCATCAGCATCGCCATGAGGCTTCACTATGACTGAGCATCTAAACAATAGCGATTGTTTGAACAATAAACATCGTTTTCGGCTAATACGGGGTTATTACGGGGCATGCGGCGACTTTGTTGAAAGCGACAAACGCTGGTTGACCTTGATAGAGCTAATTGTTTTGCACCAAACGGCTACGCAGTCTCGTTAACCTGCAATATATCTATATATATATATATATATATATATATATATATATATATATATATATAAATATATATCCTTTGTTCGACGATGTTGCCGGTTAAGATGAGCGGCCGGCGCTGACTCATAGCTAGCAACAGTAATGACAAGCCATGGCACCCCACCGCGTGTTCCTCGTAAGACGCTTTTAGCGGAGATGCGCTTACTAATCGTCTGTGTATGCGACACGCTAAATTGATAGATGAGGTAGAAATCACTCAATACTACAGAAGGGGCGGAAAGGTTCCTTATCAGAAAGGACTAGCAGTCTTATGCTGCTGCGATAGCGGGATCCAGCTGCTAGTGTTCTCAGCGAGCATGTGCAGCTTGTACAAGGCATGATATTGTGTCCTACGTCTTGGAGTGGAAGAAAGCGAAAATAAACTAGATAATACAAAAATTATATATATATATATATATATATATATATATATATATATATATATATATATATATACTCCGTAGTGCTAAGTGCTAGTGAAGCTATATAAATCATAGACAATAAATTTAATTATACTTATATATATATATATATATATATATATATATATATATATATATATATATATATATATATATATGTGTGTGTGTGTTAATGCATGCATCTGTTAATGGTCGCTTCTTAATGCGTGCGGTATGCCACAATGGGAAACAAATGTAATTCAGCATCAATGGGCGGGCCCTATTAGATTTAGCTTTAAATGAACAGGGAGAGTTAATTATGGAGACACTAAGTCGCAAGTCGGCTTAATAACTAGGTGCTTCGGCGCCCATATCTCACACACATAATATACCGCACTATACAAACATTTGGCCGGATTAAAACGCCTCGCTTACCCCTTTCTATCCATGTAGGTTTGTTTTGTAAGGTTGTGGCTATGCGCATGCGCCACTAGCAACCCCCGCGTGGGACGGTGTGGGACTCACAAACCCACTAAGCCCGGATTCGTCCCAACCCCAGTCGGGCTCGATAGAACTTATTCGGCGTTACTTCAAAGATATAATGTTTCTATCTGTCTGATTCTGTCTGATGCGGCCTTGCAGCGTCGGTAATTCCAGCGACGACCTACAAAGCGCTGTGTCAGTGGCAGCCAACGTCTGGCGCGAGTATCCCGACGGATGCCGTTAACGGCGGAATGGACTCGTCAGGGGAGACCCTGTACATTGGCCGAACGCGAGTCGAGAACGAGATCGTGCCCGGAAAGGTGGTGCCGTCGCATCAGTGCTGCTACGTGCCCTGGGGCGGTCAGGAGCATCGCCACGAGCAATACGAGGTATGCGGAATAGCATTCCTAATAATAATAGTGCTGAACAGACTAATGATAATGATGATATAGTGAACTTGGATGGAGCCTGTATAAAGTATACCACCTGAATGAAAAGAGGGCGCACTGCAAGACATCCGTTTCCACGTACCGGAATGGCAATACCGTTTAGAGCTTTTTTTTAAACAACCGGCCGCCTTAGGATTCGTTTTGTTAGATCTTTTCCACTCACAAGTGAAGCCACTCACAAGTCGACGTCTTAGAGATATGCTCGGCCAGACGATTCCCTGTTCCAGAATGACTACTGAATAAATTAAGTATCTTTGTGTTCGCAGTCTTCCCGAGCTGTCAAATAACTAACATTTCGAGCTTATTGCCTTGAATAGGCTCTATACGTATTAGTACCCCGAAGCTTTTGAATGATATTCCAAAACGTACGGAGGATATTATGGGCTAGCGACGCAAACAGATATTTCTGAAGCAGATGTTCTTAGTGGCTGTTTGCAGAGAAAGGGCGGTTTTTATTGAGGATCCCACGAAAGAAACAAAGCTAACTGGCAACAGTAAAAACGTTTATTTGTCACACTTGTAAGAATAAAACACTAATAATAAAGGTGAGAAGTACTGGAAACACTTAGTGAATTTCGCGTCCAAACCTCACAGTTATAAATGGCAAGAACAATTTAAATTTTAAGCGAAACCAGATCCAAGGAAACGGGCTTAAGTTGGACGGCCAGGAAAGAAGAGTCGGTTGAGCTTGACTCTAGTCTGACTTTGTGAAGAGGCATAGGGGGTGTAGCATAAGTAACCTACTTGTCATTAATGAAATACCACTATTCTTCTTAATCCTTTATTCACCCAACAATGAAAGTATGTTCTTTTCATGTTTATACAAACGCCTTGTGTGACTTATATTAAGGACATAGTCAGGTAGCGAGTTTAACTATAAATAAAACATTTTTGAGAAGACTGCTTTAAATTCTAGACCATCCTCCGTCCCCTACGGGATTGGAACTCACCCGAAGACATATCTTCAATGCATAGGGGGTCGGATTTATTAAGCTCTCGACGAAGTCGCCGCATGCCACGTAATAACCCCGTATTAGCCGAAAACTTTGTTATTGTTCAAACAATCGCTATTATTTATATGCTCAAATACATTGAACCCTCATGACGATTAATAATAATAATAATAATAATAATAACGGTGTGGGCTGCGGGCGGAGGATAATAGTTTCTTCTGAATATGTATTCGACCAAGTTCAGCGGTCTGTCGGTTCAGTTTAATAGGCCCGGTTGAGGGAGGGCATTGATGCACGGATATTTGTGATCCGTCCGTTAATAAAATTGACTCGCTGAAGTCGTTTTAGCAGTAACAAGTTGAAGATAGCTTGAAACCACGTAGCTCTAATCAGACTCACAGCACCAGTAGAGTAGGGACGTAGGTTCGATGAAAATTACGTAAGCGACACATTCGTAAGTATGTCACTGTGGTAGTTGTAGTAACAGCCACGAAAACAACAACAACAACATTATTAACAGCAGCACTTCTATGGCTTCCTACGGAGCACTGTGCATGAACGAGATATTACTACGAAAGATATCGGCGTTGTCGCTTCAAAGCACACAACGCCTTCCTAAGGCACAGGCGTCTTGTAGAAGCGGCCCCTCATTGTTCTCGCATGCTTGTGGTTGCTGTCGCCGTGGTCTAATTGCTGTTGTTTTTATTACTGTTCATAAATTACATGAACTCCTTCGCACGACTAGATCTTGGTGGCCCAAGGCGACTGTGAATTGTGTGGGCGCCCTGCGCGGGAGGCGAAGTGCCTTCTGGAGCCATCCAAGGAGGCGTTACTTCGGAAGGCGAACGATTGTACATTGGGCGTGCCAAGCACGAGGGATCACTGACCATCGGCAAGGTTCATCCGTCGCATAAGGTAGACATTGGCATCTGTGATTAATTATACTAATATATAACGTCATATATTATTGAGAGTCGTTTTAATATTTATAGACGTTAGATGATTGATGTAGCTTCCTATACATTTTCACTGTGTGCGGAGAGAACGCAGGAGAGGAAGATGCGTGCGTATGAATCATATAAATGGCCGTAGCGTTTAGATGTCGCGCCTGATATGGCTTGTATATTTTGTACATAGTGTAGGTATGCTGTGTAAGTAAAACTGTAGCAGTCGTTAACTTTTTTCTGCTGTTCTTTCTTCCAGGTTTGCTATATTCCCTACGACGGGGATGAAGTGGCTCACGAGGAGTACGAGGTGTTGGCATGCAAAACCATCAATCTTGTCTAGTAAAGCCTGTCTTATACTTGAAAAATAAACTATTATTGAGCTAAAACCGTTGAACTTGCTTTTGATGAGTCACGTGGAAGTGCACTTTAATGCTTAGTAAAACTGTTATTTAATGAACTCAACTGGGATTGGTAACGTGGTACTATTCACCTGGAATAACTTTAGCGCAGATAACAGGCTTATATATATATATATATATATATATATATATATGTATATATATATATATATATATATATATATATATATATATATATATATATGCAAGCGTATGTTTTTGTTCTCTTTAATAGGTACAACATACAAGCGACAAGTGAAGCATAGGGACAGTAATATGTGCAGCTTGAAGAATAAATTTTACCACCAAATCTAACAGTGGTTCTGTCAAAATTTCGGCGTTTTAGAGGCACGTGGTCATCGGCTAACATGAACCTCAAATAATCTTGAGCTGTAACATTGCAATCGTGCCAAATATCTGATTTTGGCCATTGGTAAGGCTGGATGATATAGGTATGGGTGCTTTAGCTGAGTTAGATGTTTAAAGATCCGGGTCGATCGAGCCGGTCTGTTATCTTATTAAGTCATCCAGCTCGTCTCTCTAGTTGACGTTCTTGTTTTGTACTGAAAGGCCGAAAGATGCAATATTTGTGGCAGATATGTTTCTAAACGGGACTTTCCAGATATCTTTGTCGATTAAGCTTGAACGAACAAAGCCAGTGACCACCAAACATGAAGACCTTAAGGTTGTTTTCAACCGCAATTGGGCATATGAAAGAAAAGAAAAACATCCGAATTTGTTCGCAGGTGATTTTATCTCATATACAAGGAGTTGTCCGTCCGTACGAGATCCGTCCGTAGAATGTCGTCGTTCACCAATTGGCCCGAGAGGTAGTTGAAAGTGGTGAATAGTTGAATGACCATGGGAGACTAACTGTTGTCTTCGATAGTGAAACGGGTGCAGCGTTCGGTGATGCCGAATAGCGTGGCCATGACGTGGCCGGACAATGGTTCGGGTAGTGTACTCGCGTCCGTTATCCTCAAGTTGCTCGTTCCACAAACTCTGGAATACGTCAAAGATGGGTTTAGATTAAATTCAAATGGTATGGTAGACCAGACCAAAAGAGGAAGTTTTCTATTTGCGCTGAAAAAAATATCGGTATTTATCTAATCGTGATCGACGTACGTGAAGAATTTGTGGCTACCTTACTAATCGTTATGCCACCATTCGATGTGTGATGAGCGACCAGATGGTCATTCGTACAGTTTAATAGACTCCCCCGAGCTAGCGAATACCTGTTGCAGCGCATATCGATCGAGGTTCAGCGCGGCAACGCTGCGGCCGTTTTTCTCCTGATAGTCCATCTCCTGATAGTCCATAGTACTGTTTTATGAAGATCTGGGCTATCAGAGAGTGAAGCTTAAGGGGGGAGGTGCGTTTAGTGGGTATGGGTCTCAACGGAGTAACATCCAACCGTTGGGGTCGAGTCCCACACTGGTAGAGATAGAGACTCGTAGCGATAGTGCGTAACTGCATTTAATACCTCCTCCACAAAAAAAAAACGCTGCGGCCGTGGAAGGGTCTCTTCCGTCAGCCGCAGGGCTTCCGGAGATCTCGTAAAAACTGTTTTTATTCCCCATAATTGTATGCTTATGACAATAAATATATGACTATAGTGTCAAAAAAAAATTGATAGACTTGTCTGCTCTGCACAGTTGTGACTGGCTAATGTTGACATTCAAAGAAGAAGTGCTTGCAAGCTATATTCGACTTAGACATAGCACATCTTTTCAGAATATTCCTCACTGTTGCCCAGGCGTTTTAAGTTTATTATAGCTTAAGAGCCCAAACGTCTAACAGATGCTGCATACTAGTGCACCATGCCGACAATCAACTCAAGCCAAGTACGTTTTAAAAATAAATAAGGAGTGCAACATACGCTCAGCTATTGTGTTCTGCTGGCAGAAATTTATACTTCGGTGAATCCGATTAGTACTTTAAAACTTCCGAAATCTAGATTAATACGGACTAATAGTAGTGTTGTGGCCAACTATGACGGGATATTTGTCAGTTATTCGCCAAACAGTCGTATGCTAAGCAAAATCACCAAAGGGTTGCATTATCCTTGGAATATTTTATGCAGGGGCATTCTTCTTGGAATATTCCCTGCAAAATGGTTGCCCTCTAACTACCGTTTCAAGTGTTCTAGTTTATCTTCTTATTCAAGCCAAGGTCTCGTAAGCCTAGTATATTGCTGTGCCGGGTGGCGTGGTGGCTTAAGTCTGCGCCTCGCAACCGGAGGAGACACACAGGTGCGCGGGTTTGAGCCCCATCGTTGCACATTTGTATTTGTGGGAGTCCGTCTATGAAGCAATGTAAAAAAAAAGTTCCCTGGACGTTACATCTTGGCTGAGGGTCAGCCCGAAAACTTTACTTTACTTAGTATGTAGCCGTTAGCAACTTCGTCGGTTGCGGGCTTAGCTGCTCAGAGTGGCACTTTTCCAGGCAAGTCACTCATTCAGCACGGCCGGATAGAGAGCAGTTTCCAGCACGCGGCTGCTCTCTCGCCCTGAGCCTTAAGAAAGGTCGTCGGTGCGATCGCCGTTACACGTATTCCAACGGCTATTGCCGTATGCATTGTTGCTGTCTTCTTTGGACCTAAGAGGCGGCTATTTTCCAGGGGCCTATCTACCACTTTTTGGATTGATTATAACGTCTCAGGGGCATATTTTTATACTCGTGTGGTATTTTCTAATGATGGGGATACCCTGCGACTTTAATATCATGAGTTAAAGATTCGATTTTGCAGCAACGCATAGTGGGTAGATAGATGCTAAGGTATAGATCGGCCCTGGTAATCCAAAGTAAGGAGGACGCGTCTAGAAAAACAGATCCTTGGATTATACATTTAGGCCGCGACGCAAAATTTTCCCGCACCTTCGGAGTCTGTATGGGAATCGGTATCCTGGTAACTTCTTCTCGGCCGTTGGATGACTGCCCTGGCTAATAAATGATCGTGTTACTACTCGCATAAAGGTGACGTCGTTAGGTTGGCCTCTTTCAAGTTTTATGTGGTACAGCACCAAAACAGATGACATCGCCTACCGTCCAGGTGTTTCTCCGTACATGCTCATTTATTGCAATTAAAGCTGCAGGTAAATTGAGCCGTTTTGTTTCTCGGTAGCTAGCGTCTCGGCATTCTAGCGAGTCCACTTTAAGTCTCCTTCTAGCCGGGATATCCGTCTCGGTTACTTGTAGAACTCGAACCAGAGTCAGCCAGGGGAGCTATTTTTCTCAGAGCTCGCCCATTATTAATCCGCCGTCTCTCTTGTCCAGACAGAGCACATACTAGAGGCAAAACGGTTAACAGTAGGAGCTAACAAGCAATCTGCCGCCGATTGGACACAATGACACAAAGCAAACACACAAAAGCAAAACAAAGCATGTACCTAGGAGTTGTTTGCTGTTTTTTTTCGGGCTGACCCTCAGCCAAGATTTAACGTCCATGGAACTGTTTTTTTTTGTCCACTGTTTCACAGACGGACCCCCAAAAATACAATATGCAACGGTGGGGCTTGAACCCGCGCACCTATCTAGTGTCTCGTCCGGTCACGAGGCGCAGACTTAAGTCACCACGCCACCGGGCTCGACAAAAACATGCACCTAACCTAATCCTTAACCCTAGCCTAGCCTAGCACAGTTAGCTGGTTTCGTTTCATGGCACCCTCGCTGCAAAACCACTACTCACTTGCAACGGGCGTCGACCACAGCGCCGCCTTCGGTGTCGTCGCATGAGCCCATTCTCGCGGTGCCGCCCATATGCCACGCGGACGAGGTGAGATGACGGCCGTAGCATTTGAAGTAGTCGCGTTCCTCCGCCGTAATGCTCTCGTCGAGGCAACGTCGAACGTCCTCCGTCGCCCCCGCCGCCGCCGCCTCAACGCATTGCTTGAACGGCTCATACACGCTCTGATTGGGATCCGAGTCGGCGTAGTTTGCCATCCACTTGTGCCAGGGATCCTCACAACCCGGCAGAGGTTTATTAGGCAGCACACCTCCGGCAGGTGAATACGCCTGGTCGTCGCAAGGTGCCGTATATATAATATAGTAATATTTTCACACGGATCAACACACAATCATCCACGGGCAGACAGAGGACAGACAGACGAGAGACGCGGCACCAAACAGACACCAAACGAAAACACCACCGCGCAGAATTTGGATTAGCTTTGCTGTTTCATTACACACAGTAGTAGAAGAGTAACCGTTATCGTTATCAAACGCTGTGTGTTTAGAATTCTGCTGTGAGATACTTGAATCGGAAACAAATCTACTGGACGCGAGAAAAGACGCAGGCGACGAAGGCACTCACTGTCACATTTCTGACGTTAGAAAGTAATCATCAAGACAAGAAGACAGTCGATTGTGTCGTAACTATGCGTAGATAACTGGCCGTGGTATCTGGTCGATATGAAGTAATTGCAGAAACTTTAGACGCCTGAAGACGCAGGCTTGTTTTTCAGGCAGGCGTGCTTTTTTAACTTCCTATTTCCGCTTTACGCTAGCCATGACATGAAAAATCCGTACACGGGCAATTGCCTTACGGAAAAATCGAAAAAAAAAAAAAAAAAAAAATGATTGAAACAATATATGTATACAAGCAGTAACGTGTACTTATCGGTATTAAACGCGGGTGGCCGTGGTCATAGTGGACGTTTGAGGGTAACCGATTTTATATATAGGTATATGTATTCCAATATGAGTTACCATTTAAACAAATCGATGAGGTTAATATATATATATATATATATATATATATATATATTCAGAACGTGATTTATTTGCACAACTGCATCACAAATATATATATATATATATATATATATATATATATATATAAGAGCCTCATTGCAGCTCAGCACGGTAACTCTAGTAGTGCTATAATTTAAATCCCATGAAAAAGGAAAATGTCTTAAAGCGAATGCGTGTTTTGTTCACTAAGTACCTTATACAGCGAATGAAGTGTGCGGTATCTAAGAACAAAAACCTTTCGCCTTAACATTTAAGCACATGTGATAGTGTTTACAACGCATAATTTTGTTTAATACAGCTTAGTTGCTCCTTCATTTCCAGCTCTTTGAAAATTGCCGAATCTCGTTTTCTTTACTTCTTTGAACCAAATTCAAACAATAAACGCCACCATTTATTAGTTAGCCTTGTATAGCTGACAAATGGCGCTTCTATGTAAAACAAAAAACTTGTGTGGTTTTGTTCAAATGTTCACAATCTAAGTACAAGAAGTTTGTTATTTAATATATATATATATATATATATATATATATATATATATATATATACAATTCTTAATAAATGAGACCAAGGAACAGTAAATGAGCAGCTTGAGAATAATATATATATATATATATATATATATATATATATATACATAATACCACCTGACGGCAGAACCCCATTTAGTGATCGTATGTAATACGCTATTGTTGCTGCACTGGACAGTTTCTGATCCAGTGACACTTTTTTCCACACACATTTCCGTCAATTCTGGAAGCGTAAAAGGGCGAGCGCTAACCACGCCTGGAGGTACGGCAGCGCCATGTTGTTATCGTCCTACCATGTAGAGGATCCGTGAAAGGCGTGCATATCCCGACGCTTGGGTGTTCAGGTCGACGTCGTCGCTAAGATACTGATAGTTGATTAAAAGCTCTCCATCGTCGTCAAGCGTGACAGTGCCACGAGTGTCCGAGTGAAGCAGTGTGACCGTCGCGAATACAGTCTCCCTTGGTCTCAAATGAGTGCCTCCATACAGATGGACGTAGAATTTATCGAATATCTGTAACGCACAAAGTGTATATACAAAGAGATTATAAAAAGTATTATTTATTATATAAAAGTAATTATAAAAAAATATAAAAAGTAATAATAATAATAATAATAATAATAATAATAATAATAATAATAATAATAATAATAATATAGTAATAATATTAGTAATATATAAATATATATAAAGTGTATATAGTCGTGGCGTGGTCTGAGGGCTATTGGGCTAGGCATGGTTGTGTATCCACCGGGGCGTCGCCGGTTCGATCCCTGTCGACGGTTCGATCAATTTTCTTTGAGAGATGCTCAGTGAGAATAGATGATAAACCGTACCGCTGAAAGTCCAACCAACTTTCCTGCTGCCATAAGGACTGTTGGCACCCTAAATATTTCTCAACGTGGTCCGCTCATGCTGCTGGTCTAAGCGTTTCTAATAATAATAACAATAAAGATGATGAAAGGTGCACTTACTCGTTATACATGTCAAGCAAATAGTATACCCACCCACCCATCTACATAGATAGCATATATTTGTAGTTTTTTGTTTAAAATAGAGATTAACTGGTAAAGTGGATGATGCACACCTGGTGTCGTTATTAAAGGCGTGGTCGTGTGGGACTCAAAAACACACT
Source organism: Dermanyssus gallinae (assembly GCA_003439945.1). Classification (NCBI taxonomy): domain Eukaryota; kingdom Metazoa; phylum Arthropoda; class Arachnida; order Mesostigmata; family Dermanyssidae; genus Dermanyssus; species Dermanyssus gallinae. The sequence continues at coordinate 25,889 of QVRM01006245.1, read as the reverse complement.
AAAATCCAGTTGTCATCTTTGACCCTTGTCAGAGGTTTCCACAGTACTGTCTTCTCAATATAACTTCACCTGGCCACTTTATCGTGCCATTAAGACTGCTCGGCTTTGTGTAGCTTTTATTTTGCCTTAGAGAGAAATTCTGCGAATCTTGTTAATCTGACAACCTAAGATCCATGATCCTTGAGGAGCGCTATTTGCGCAACTGTCTTAGGCGTGATGCAGGAACTGCAGGAAGACAACGTACGATCAAAAATAATCTATTTCAGCAGTTCTCTAAAGAAGCCTGTTAGCCTGCACGACAGGACGGAGGGTGAAAAATCCGTTTGGGTTTCCGCCAATACAAAAAGGGTGATTCAGCAGAACAGCAGGCAATGCGCTAACAGGGCAACAACTAAAAAGTTAACAGCCGAGAGATTTGCAGCACTGGGCATAAAGTGTGAGATCTGCAGACTTGACTTAAACTCATGGTAACCAGAGTTTGAGAGGTCCAGCCAGATTACGCATCGATTGGCCAAAATCGTTTGACCGTTCTGCTTTTAGGGAATTTCACTTATCTATAGAGAGAATACGCGAAATGTCTGCCTTTGCTAGGAGCTCCGCGGAAACCTAAATAAAATTCACCACCAAGTTGAAGAGTTGAGGTGAGAGACTCTTGCTTACTTGAAGAGGAACATGCCTACCAGTTAAACGTGAGAGGTCGTTGAAAAGTCGAGTGTGTGCCTCATTCTTACATTATATCGTGTGCAAGCGACTATAAGTTCAAGCAGTAGCGGAATGGTGAAAAACTTACTTCCAGCTGGGACCTGGGTGCGCGGCAAAAGTCCTGAACACAAATACGTTTGCGCAATTAAGAGACTTCGTCCTGCAAAGCGGAAGCTCGCAGCAAGCTAACTCCAGCGTACTTCAGCGGAAGTGAAGGAAAAAGTCTGGTACAATGTTGTACAGCATTTTAGTCTCGCCCAACGCAGTGCTCTTGATTGATGTTTCTTCCTTGATTTTAAATCTGGTTGAGCATTGTGCTGCTACATCCCTATGCTAGAGAAATTCAAGATAAGTCCAGTGGGAAGTGGTGGTATATAGTTGGGGTCTGTTTTACCTAGATCCCTAGAAAAACTGGCCGCGATCGCACCGTGGGGAGTCACACAGGAACAGAAGCTTTTTCAGGGCAAAAAGTTTTTTTTGAGAAGACAGGTCTCGGGCGATATCACGTTTGTGTATCAATCGGCATATGGCTAGTGTGGCACGCATTTGTGAAGAAAAATGAAAGTATTTAAGTAGTAGATCCTGGTGGGCTTATTAGATGGCCACATAAGCACTTCGTAGCTAGTTACCTTCGCGACATTAAAAGCTTCGTGTTCGTTGGCGTTCTAAAATAGGTCTGCTAGAATTCCTCGCATAAATTGTTAAACAATTAAAGAATACTCAGCTTACATCTTTGTGAAGACCGGTATTGTCGACGAAAATTCGTTTGGCGGTGTCAAGTCCGATACTGGGATAATACAGGATGTACTCCACATTTGGTCGATCCTCTTTCCAGGTCACCCATTTATCACTGGGAAAAGCAAAAAGATAAAATGACATAAAGGTTATTCAGTTATACTAGTTTTGAAGTCCTCCTCTAGGTCAAAACAAAGCTTGTATGAAGGTTTGTACTGTTCTAACTGCTATATACAGGGTTATTCATATCGTTATGTATTTATTGCGATGTTTAGTAGAACTCGGCAAGAAAATAATTTGTCCCAATGGAAGGAGAACGCGGAAACTACTTGTTTAGGAGAGAGAGTGAAGTTTATAAAAGCTGTTATTTTACCTTTTTTCTCCTACATAGTTGTGCGAAATCTACGTTGGCGGGAGAACCAGTTAACGCATGGAGGAACCGATTATACCGGCGTGTTCGGAGGGAAATGCTGCACAACGGAAGACACTTCACATACAGGTGAAGTGTCGTCCGTTGTGCGGGAACAGTCATAGTTGTTATGTTTTACGTATAAGTTTTCACGTTCAGAACCATAACATATTGCCAAGACGTTTCCGTCCCCTACTTCCACTAGGAAAAATTAATCTCTTGCCGAGCTCTACCAAACCTCAAATTATGTACCTAACTTTCTCATTCACCCTATGCAAGTATGCATGCCTTCGCTTTCGATATGGCTATCGAAAAAGCTTAGTTACTTGACAACTACGTAACGCAGTACCATCACTTTGGTACGAAAATAGTGGGCATTAAATTTGCTATTGTGTGAGACATAACAACATATCGGCTTTTTATGACTTTCCTCAATCTGGCTATTCGCTTTTCGCTACGCAAGCTAGATTTCGCACAAATATCTAAGAGAAAATGGCAGAATAACTACTTTTATAAATTTCATTCTTTCTCCTAAACAAGACGTCCTCCTTCCATTGGGAAAATTATTTTTTTGCCGAGTTCTACCAAACCACGAAATAAGTACATAACGATATGAATGACCCTGTATACCGTGTGTGTACACAGCTTCACAAAAACTACGTCGAGACAATAACTTATCTTGTTATCGTTTTTTAGCTTAATACTTCTACCTTACGTTTTTTTTAGAAACAAACTGGGAAATATGATATGCGTACTAAGTGTTGTTGTTAAAGTCACATATATATATATATATATATATATAAAGCCTTAATCACTTCTCAACCACAGAGAATGATCGCCATGAAATGTGTTAGTTTTAAAACATTATGAATAGTCGTAGTATTATAACTTTAGACTATGTACAAACGTAAACGACTCATGAGAATAATAAAATAATAATAACTTTAGAGTATTGAACATAAACGCTAATGATATAACTTTAACTTTTGCGAATTCTCTAGTAAACAACGCATATTCTAGCCGGTGCACAAACACGACGTATAAGAGGACTGGTTGTTTTGCAAGTCTTGTATGAAGATATACCTCACGGTGAGTTCCAAGCCCGTAGGGGACGGAGAATAAAACAACCTCCTTAAAAATGTGTTTAATTCTAGGTTCTGCTTAATTAAGCGTTGCAAGCATTCTCTCTCGCTCTCTCTCTCTCTATATATATATATATATATATATATGTGTGTGCACGTAAGGTTAAACAGAGTCCCACACGATCGTAGCTTTAACAACGACGTCCGGTTTGCATCGTGCATGTTGCCAGTTAATCTCTATGTGTGCGCACATTTTATTTAGTGGCTTTCTTCTATCTCTGATTGAGCACAATTAGTCTCGTACTGAACTGTGCCTTTAGGTTACTCACTAATAATTAACACGTTTTTTATTTATATAATTTCACTATGTTAGCACTTTGGAGTGGTTACTTACTTAATTATGTCAAAGCCAACTCCGGTGACTCCGTAGTCCATTCGAAACCGACCGGACCCGTCTATAAAAGCCTTCAGAAGCTGCTTGATTGACACGTCGCTGTAGTTTTTGCCGTGCATGAACGTTACGGGAATACCAAGCGCGCTCTGGTGATTATGAAGGTTGCGTCCTACCCCCGAAATGTTTGCAACTTCAGGGATCTACGCCGCAAAACAGACAGCCGCAAAATTCGGCAATGACGTAAATAACGGCGTGTTCATATAGGGCCATATTGTACACTTTTCATCGAATTGTAGAAAAAATCAATTTTGTGCTTGCTCTGTTGATGACTGGTTAGAGATTTAGTGTAAGGGAGAAGGCAGCCAGTATGACAATATTACGCTGCACGGTGTGCGCTTTTTATAGAGGTTACATAGCTATATTTGAAAGTAACAGAAATGGTCAGTGTATCACACTTACCAGCAAAATTAGATAGGGCGATTCATTTTAATTGCCTATCTAGGTTTGCTCTTGTTGAATATGCAGCAACCGGAGAAAAAAGTCAAGCTAATAAATTTTCTATGTTTGAGGTATCTTCGGCATTATTGACGGCATTTCTGACACGGCAACGCTTTCCACCGCGTATGCTTCATGGCAGTAGATGCACCTGTGGGAGACTAGGAAGGCTGCTCTAGAGAAAAACAAGCCGATAGCCACGAGGTGGAGGAGCGTCATTAAGTATCTGGTAATTTTCGCGAACAAACGCGACTTGCACGGGCAGGACATGTAGCGGGCATTAGAACCTATATAGTCGATTAAGTAGGCAGGAAATATGGCAAATACGACTAGCGAGACCTGCATGCTACGTTTGGCTGCCAGCAAATCAGGGGCAATACCAATTAATAAGAAAGAAGAAAGAAGAGAGAAAGAGTACTAACGTGAAATAGGTTACATTTCATAGGATCCTATTTTGTACAGGGTGTATATAAACTATCTGATGTTAGAGATGTAATTGGAAAGAACTATTAACCATTATCAAACGGGCTGGCATTGAAGTTAAAATCATACGACCCTTGCACAAAGAACACGTATGTTAAGCATTAAAAAAAAAAAAAAAAAAAATATATATATATATATATATATATAGTTTAATTTTTATAAATAATGGCAAGCCTAAGTACGGCATTGTCTTTCTCGCTGGTGTTACCTCATACCGTGGCTACCACGTAGACTGAATGAAGGTGTGAACGGTTCTGCAACGATTGACTCCTAATGTCCCAATCCAATTCAATTCTGATTGACGTGGTTTACTTAAACACCCCACATAAAACAAACGAGTAGTCCTACTAAGCAGCAGAAACAAGCAGACGAACCTTTAGTCGTGCAAGATCTTCCGTTGGTCCAAGGCCGGATTGTAACAGTACAGCGGGTGTACCGAAGAAGCCTGCCGTAACGATAACATCGTGTCTCACGTTGAAGCTTCTTTCTGGGGTTTCTACGCTCGTGGCTCGAAGTTCGTTGTTGTTTTTCACAAAGTTGATCTGCGCGAACAAGCGCAAAAAATCTAGTTCTAGACAAATCAAATGAGATGTATATATAATAAACTTACACGAAAAAAAATAAATATATATATATGTATATAAAGTTTGGAATTCAACCTTCACCGACAGTCTAGCCCCATTTAGTGATCGGTGGTGGCGCACCCAAAGTTGGCATCCGAAGCAGCCTACCTTGCGAAGATGAGCAAACTAAAAAAAAAAATGTCAATCGGGTGTCCCTATGAGCCCTGCCTCTATATATATATATATACTTAAAAGGTCTGACCTAGACGATGCATAGATACTTATCTGCATATCATTTCTCGTCTGGGTCAGATTTGTAAGTCACAGCAAACAATTAAGTAAAATAGACTAGGAAAACCGCAAAATGTCAGGAGAATAATGGCGAGGCAAGGCCCCACTTAGAAGGATAAAAACAGTTGTTAGCCGGGCTTTTTTTTTTCTTTCTTTTATTTTTGTGGCTTAACTGAAATATGCAGTTGCACCACAGCAGGGAAAGGGAGGCTCCCTGCAAAAGTGGGCCGGGCTGCGGCTAGGAGGACCCAGCGAAGAAAACCGGCCAACAGATGCGGAGCGCACAGGCGAGGCCAACAAGGCAACTTCAGATAGTCGACGAGTCGGCGATAGGTGAGATCACTAAGGTGGCTGCAATCGACGCTAACAGCGACTAACATACCTAGAAACAAGTTAGGGAAAGGGACAGTTAGTTGCTGAATCCCACCTTTGTCACTTCTGTGTCGAGCATAATGTGCAATCGTTTATTTCTCTCATCACGCGGATTGTTCCGAATCGGGTAGATGAAGCGACGTCCCGAATGTCCTGTGTAACCGTTCAGCTGGACGTCAAACTGCATCCGGCCGAAGCCCAGTTGATTCGAGTTGTGATCATGCAACACCTGGAGAGGGAGGCACGGAAGTGACCAAAGAGCCCTGGCGTCAGTATCGCGCGAGCACTGACAAACTCACAATGTCGTAGCGAATTGGCGCCACATTTGTAAACGGCAACAACAGCAACAACAACAACAACAAACTGGCTTGGTGGGACACGGTAGTAGTATCACAACGATGATCAAACGGGCCGCTGCTATGGCGACCTGAGCAATGCTGGGCGACTATCGCAAGTTCAAGCCCCGGCCTTGCAGGCTGTTTCTGTTGGACATGGTTGCCGTTGTCCTGCTGCTTTTATATCGTTATATATTTAATAGTTATCTGGTAGGGAAATAATCCCGCATTTAGGTGCGTCGAGCAACAACGAGAATGCGATGGCGATACGTGCTATCGTGCCATGGGCATCTTAGCCTAACAGACGTTTGTCTATAGCGTGAGAGCGTTTCAAGAGCAAAAAAACGCCATGCTCGCGTAAGCTTCTCGAACTCCTCGGCCTTTGAACATCGAGGTTCGAATTCAACATAGAAGTGAGCAACGAGCAACTAGGTCGACGAGCAGCAACGCCGTAAAGCATTATACGAGGTGTGTTCAAAAAGTATCGCGACTTTTGTGTTTTTTCAAAAAATATTCATTTATTCATGAATATCTATTTTGTCCCCTTCAAAGTAATCCCCATGAGATATTATACACTTGTGCCAACGGTTTTTCCAATCTTCGAAGCACTTCAAAAAACCATTTTTTTTTTATCTTGTTCAGCTCCTCCTTCGATGCCGTCTTTATCTCGTCAAGCGTAGCGTCACGTCGTCCTTTCATGGGCCTCTTCAGTTTAGGGAACAAGAAAAAGTCACAGGGGGCCAGATCTGGGGAATACGGTGGCTGCGGCATCATTAGTGTGTTGTTTTTGGCCAAAAACTCGCGCACAAGCAACGATGTGTGAGCAGGGGCGTTATCGTGGTGCAAAAGCCAATTTTTGTTCTTCCACAAATCCGGGCGTTTCTGGCGGATTGCTTCGCGCAAATTGCGCATAACTTGCAGGTAATATTCCTTATTGACCGTTCTACCCTGTGGCAAGAACTCATGATGCACCACGCCCCTGCAATCGAAGAAAACTGTCAGCAAAACTTTCACATTCGACCGAACTTGGCGCGCTTTTTTCGGTCTTGGTTCGTGCGGCAGCTTCCATTGAGATGATTGAGCTTTGGTTTCCACGTCATAACCATAAACCCACGATTCGTCACCAGTTATGACCCTCTGGAGCAAATTTGGGTCGTCGCGGACAGAGTCCAACATCTCATTAGCAATGTTCATGCGACGCTGTTTTTGGTCGCAATTGAGCAATTTTGGTACGAATTTCGCGGCGACCCGTCTCATGCCCAAATCATTGATAAAAATCGAATGGCACGAGCCAATCGATATGTTTAGGTCCTCAGCAACTTCTCTAACGGTGATTCGACGATTGACCAATACCATTTTCTCCACTTCATTAATTTTTTCGTCTGTTGTTGAAGTGCTCGGGCGTCCGGCACGCTCTTCGTCGTTCACATCTTCTCGGCCTTCTGAGAACATTTTGTACCACCGATAAACGTTGCTTCGGTCCAAGGTAGCTTCTCCGTATGCCACAGTCAACATTCGGAATGCATCCGCGCACTTAATTTCGTTTTTCACACAAAATTTGATACAGGTTCTTTGATCCATTTTTTTGAATAGGTAAAAATCGAAGACGATCCAAAACACGTGCAAGCAAAGCAGCTGTCAACAATTAAGTGAACATTCAAAATGGCCGAGCTTGTCGGCATAAGTGAGAGACATAAGTACCAACATAACGCCACAAAAAATCGAAATTCGAATATACGTAACCCGCGAAAATTCAAAAGTCGCGATACTTTTGAACACACCTCGTATATATTCTTCTAAATTATAATAAAAATACGTTTTATTTTAAAAAACATAGAAGTGTAAACTTAGTAGTATTATCACGGAAATTTGTTTAGCACACAATTCAAAATTGTATGTGTCTACAAAAATTATTAAATTAAAGCATACATTCCTGGTCGGCCTAGTTCAATAATGTTTATCAGATTAATCTAATCTAGCTTTGAACAAGTATAAATAACGACGAAATAATTACAATAATTACAACAGGAATTATAAAGCACTATATATATATATATATATATATATATATATATATATATATAAACGTTTACAGCAAAGCAAGTACGCGCAGCGCGCAGCCATTGAAAGTGAGTGAAGTAGAATGCTTTGCTAGTTAATATATGCATCATTTTAAGGTTAATGTAATGTTTATGTTGTAAACTGATAAGGTGTTCATGTTCAAAATTGTGGAGCACATGGTCAGAAGAGCGAGACTACTTGGTCTCAGGTGGACTTGACCGTATGATTATGAGCATGCAAATTGGCCATATTTGGCATTCAATGTCAAGTATTAGATATAGGCAAGAGCACTCCAGAGCGAGTCGGTGCAATGCTAGGAAAAAAACAAATTATTACAGGGTTTTCATATTACTACTATTGTGTTACGCGTCAACAATTTTGCGTGTCTGTCACGTTGAGCTTACCGATGTTCCAGTGACTTGAGCACCACTTTTACTAAACGGTCCAGTTATTTGCTCGAGGTTGCTGTTCGATGCGATGCTCACGGAAATCTGATCAACTCCGGGCGTAGATTCCAGCGAATGCAGCATTTCTAAATAAGATGTATACACAAAATTTTATATATGTATGTATGTATATATATATATATATATATATATATATATATATATATGTTTTTTTTTCAGCCTTAACCTAAATTTGTAGAACCTAATAAAAATTGCTTTGGAGGGCTATGCGTCGTGTCGAGATCGAAGCCACTACTCATAGTGTCAAACTCGTCCTCTCCGGGCCGGTGCTCGTTAAGGAGATTTTGGACCTTTCCTTCGAGACAACCTCGGTCCAGGAAATCATAAGCGTAGCCGAACGCATACGGCCGAAAAAAAGCACCGAATCCAGATACGGTTTTTCCACAAACAGTGCGCATATTCTCGCAGAACCACCCAAAGATATTCAAACGCGCGATAGATGAAATGCTCGTCGGCGAAAACCGTTTTTAGCCTTGGAAAAAATAAATTTACCCTCATGCTAAAACCCGGTACATCGCAAAGATACCGTACAAGTGTGCTTATACTTGTAGAGCATACCGCCCTAAAACATGCTCTTAGTCATTTAGACTCTCCTATCATCCGGAAGTCTGTTTCGCTGCTTTCGTGGAAGACCTAGTTTTGATCGTCGTCGCCATCGGAGCCTTGGTGAATATCCCATAATACCTCAACACGCTAGGCATCGAATTGGCTTTGCAATAAATGTTCTGAACAGACGCTCTTTAAAGATCTTTTATCTGAACATACGTCTGGAAGAACACTCAGTAACACCCACGCCCACTATTAAGTATCTGAGCGTGATCCTAGATAAGGCTCTCACAGGAACACCTCATATGCGCTATGCAGCAAAAAGTTGCCAAAGCCTCAGCAGGGCTGCAAACATTTCTCCTGCAGACTAGCAAAAGAGCAACCCACTCTCACCGCCATATCTTAACATCCGTAGTAGGTAGCATCATGCTATATGCCGCATCCCCATGGGGGTGCACGACTACCAGGGCTACAACACGCCGCCTCCTCCACAAGGTATCTTAAAAGACCTACGGCGCTTAACATTGCCCTGGCAAGTCGCATGGCGTCCACAGCGGCCATTCAACTCTCTCTAGACAGATTCCTTAGTACGAACGAGTAAAAAAAATTGCTTTAAGATGCCCTCACTTAATCACCGCTTGGGCGGAGGGACTATTAGTCAGCAGAACATGTATCCTAGGCAAATGGTTTCAGCAGTGGGAATAAATGCAGGTGGGTCACTCTGAATACTGGACAAAATCAACATCCCAAACCTAAGTCTGGGAAGTCTTCTATTATGCCAAGCTCTTATACGGGCGCTCCTCAAGGGCTTCGAATTCTGGTCTACGGTAAGAAGATTCGCAGAATTTGTCTCGGAAGCGAGATTAACTGCCGCATAAACTCGAGCAATCGTGGCCAAGTAATGTAATCTCGAGGAGACAGTATTATGGCCACCTCAAAAAAGGCAAAAGAAACGGCTGGAATTAAGTAAGTTCGTAAGTCCCACATTACCGTGGCTTCAACAGACTTTACGTTTATAACTACATCCATTAGCCAAATCCTAGCCCCGCTTTTACCCATTATTTGGTCCAAAAGGAAACACTACACTCTGTAATTTACTGCGTGAAGGTGTTTCAAGAAAAAAACTCGTCACACACTAAAACTATTGATCGGGTGCGTGCCTCTCTGGCGTTTCTCAGGGATCAAGCCTCGGCCCTTTTTATTTTGCATATTTATTTTAAATCGGAAAAAAGTTATCCCCGAATCGATAAAGCATGGGCTCAATGCTGATGATCTGTAACTATAAGAACCACCCAATACCGCTAACGAGAGACACGTACTACAGAGTACTAAATGGTGTATGGATAACGAATTGCTTGTTTAAAGGAAGCCCATAACTGCAAGCTACATGGGTAGGTTATTCCTATTTTAAATAGCATTAGGGACCTCGGGGTTGCTATGGTACCGGAACTGGATTTTAGCACTCATATCGCACAAGTAATCTGATACACTTGTATATATCAAATAAAATATTTCGTTGTTTTATATTTAATTATTACAAATTTTACATGAGTCTTTATGATAGTTTGGTTGTACCTAAATGTACCTATTGTTGTGAGGCTTAACGGCTTATTTAGACAAACGCAATAAGGTAATGGAAGGTGTACAGAGGAAATTCCTTAGTCGTCTCTCATTAAGGTGTAACAATGCCCATCTCGGGAACTGCAGTCCAGAGCGGAGAATCGCATGTACAATTTATATATATATATATATATATATATATATATATATATTCATATATATATACATATATATATACATACACAATTTATATTTATACATCGTTGTAAACTCATGCAATGCATCAAATATTTTAGCATTCGTTTAAATAATCTTAAAAGTGGTAACACTATCTCGTCAAAACAAATTGCCAAGACAGGTCGTGTGAACGACATGTTTTCGTGGCAGATGGCCAGGACACTGAGAACTTGAAACGCTAATAGCGCAAAAGTCGGCATAAAAGTAAACTGACTGTTGTATGTATCTAGATAACGGATTGCAGAGCAAATAATGCCCCCCCCCCTATAACAGAATAAAGGTGCAGTTGACTTGAATTTATATATATATATATATATATTTATATCTATATATATACCATTGCATAACGCCTTGGTTGAAGTAACGTACTCTGGTCACATATGAACCCTGAGGTGCAGCATTTCTCTCAATTGCGTAGTTTCTTCTAAGTCTAGCGTCTATGAATTCCATTCAGCACCAGTAGTTAACGTTGTTAATCACTTCCTTGTGTGGCGAGCTGCCGAAAAACTCCGCAATTGTTTGTGACTTTAATCATCTTATGCAAAAGTTCATTCAATATTATTTGCCTTAAATATCTGTATACTTGATTGTACTGTAGGTGGGTACAAAACATCACTGAACTAAGTAAACTTGTTTAGCTCAGAACGCATTTGTTTGAAAGCTACGGCCATGTAATGCTGAATGAGTTTCCAAGCGACTGTGTTTCGTTGTCACGCTGAAAAGGAAAGAAAAACAAATGCCGTGTAGTAACGTACCGGACGGCTGGAAACCCTCGTATCCATTTTGAAAGGCGCTCTCCTTCATCGCGGGAAGCATCGACTTGAAATTCCAGCCTTGAGCGCCAAATTTGTTCTCCATGTTGTCGTAGTCGACGGGAAAACCTCTCGAGTAGATTTGCCAGTTAATCTGCGACGTCCCGCCCAGACCTTTGCCGCCACCTTCAAACGAAGTCTAGCCAAATCGCACGATACATTGGGACACAATCGATAGATTAGCATTACCGCGTGCATATTATGCTTTGCACAGCGTGTTATGTTAGATCGGCTATTTAAACGGCTTTTGTGCAAAATTTTGATTGCCCTTAATAAAGCGTTGCCTCTAATAGTAGTACATACGGACAGTGGATCTTGCTAAAGATTTAGAAAACACACCGATGAACGATCCGTACATATCTCACTATACTTTAGAGCAATTTCCAGCAACATTGATTTACAGCTTGGTGAGTAAATTCCAAGCATCAAAAGTGACCTTCAAATCACGGTTGTCCACGTGATTCAGTTTATTTTCAATGGCATTGAAACTTCTTCTGTTGTCGCAAATCGGTTTTGTTATTTTTCCTCACGTTAAAGGACAAAAAGAAGTTTCGCGGAGCCAAATCAGCTGGCTGCACCATCTTGATTCGTTCAATCAAGGGTTCCCCAGCAGACCTTGTGGCAGCATAGCCGCAGACTCTCAGCGGTATGATTTATCATTTATAAACAGTTGTATCACGTTATACTCTAGGAGCATGAGAGTGGGTCATAGAAATGTATTTAGGTCCTACCTGTGACCAGTTCTAACTGAGCCAACTGAGTGCTCGCCTTCAAAATTCTTGGGTGAAAACAACTTGCGTCAAGTCTCGAAGAACTAAACGAGCAATTTTTGCTAAGTCCAGTGCGGTCATGATGGCTAATCCGATGCAGCAAATGGGCCTCAAAGTCTAATGTCTTCTTGAGCAACGTCGGTGGCTGAACTGTAGCTAAGTATCGTGGAATCGATACTTAGCTACAGTCCAGCGATATCGGTTTTTTTCAGTGCCGCTATCCTAGCAAGTTTTTCCATAATATTCGCAGTATAATATATATATATATATATATATATATATATATATATATATATATATATATATATATATATATATATATATATATAATTTATTCCATCATAACTTAAATAAATGTATTAGATCTATCAATTGGAAGGAAATAAATGCCCTCCAACAATTGTAAATGGATTAGAACAAAATCTGGTATTTTTAACTAACTTTGACGCATAGTGACAACTTCTGTCGCCTATACCGTGGCGCTACATTTGGGTGATGTATATATATATATATGAACGAAGTTCACAGTGATTTTTAAACGATAAACGATAACAAATGCTTCCAAGCGACGAACTACAAACAGCAATAATGTGCGCTTGGTTATTTTTTCTTGGTTAATTAACACCTTTTAGTAGTCGCTTTCTTATCAGTGTGATTTTCACTTTGTAATTTTGTGCTTAGTCGCACTAGCGGTTGGGCATGTATGAGTATATGAGTGCATGTGTCACTTCGAGAGGAAACTGGCCGTCCCTAGTTAGTGGATGGTTGTTGTTGTTGCCTGCCTTTGCTCTGTTCCGGTCGGCAACGTAGTGAATTATTAATGTTGTTAGCGCTGTTGTTGTTGATGCTGTTGTTGTTGCTGCTATTGCTGCAGTTGGTGCTGTTTTCATGTTAGGAGGATGTTAGCACTGTTGCCAATTACATTCGTTTGTTCATTCGGCTGTACCTAACTCGGATAACTGCTAGCTGGAAGCGCTGTAGCTGTTAGGCAGTTAGCCAGTAGTTAGAAGTCGGCCGTTCAGTTTGGCTGATCGACCAAGCCCAAGCGATCAGCCCGACCGATCTACCGCAGATAGAGGAGAAACACCTGTTGCTGGTTACCGACACGATCTTGGCTCGCATCAACCGTTGTTAACCAGCATGTCCTCCTCGCTGGACCATCACCATTCTCAGCATCATCATCATCACTGGCAGCAGCAGCTGCTGTAGTATCCTCATTATCATCAGCACCTTCATCATCATCATAGGCTTTGCCCTCTCGCAGCCCTCGTCTAGCTTGCCTATGGAAGTTCCATTTCCGTAGCCTTGTCGCTTTTATTGTACATCCATGTCATGTTGTGTGCGTGTGTCAATGACTCTGCATATTGGGCCGTTGTAATAAAATGTAATGTACAATTTGATGTAACTGGGACACCGCCACGCACACGTTGTGATGATATTCCAAGCATTGCCAAGTCAGTCATGTATTGGTTTGATATATGTATCCTTACAGTTTTTTTTGTTGCCTAAAGCGAAAACTCGATATTGCAGTAATTTGCGGGATTGTTGATGCACCAATATAGTCTTGCATTCTTTTAAAGACATCTTTCTAATGATCAACCAGCGTTTTGAGTTACCTTTTCTAAATGTCGTGTTTCCTGGCACAGTGGCCTTTCACAAAAAAAGTGGCTTATTTCGCCCAATTGCATGTTCCTTAGTCGTTCATCGATTGGCGACCAAAATTGGCTATTACAACAACAACAAGGATACTATTTCAGAAGCTATTGGCCAACATCAGCTAGGATTCGCTACCCCTAGCAGTACAGAAGTAGCAGTCCGCGGTGCCCGGGCACTTTTGCAATCGCGCAAAGTGCCGACGGTGATGGTCGAACTGAACTTCCGAAACGCTTTTATTAGCTTCTAGGGAGACGATTTGCTTCAAGCCATCAAATCGCGTGTGCCTTTACTGTTTCACCAGACGAATCTAGCCTACGGTCAATTATTACATCTAGTAATGACCCAAAGTGCTATCGCAAACAGACCTTCAGCAAGGTAATTCCCTAGGTCCTTCATTTTTCTCTTTGCGTACCAAGGAATTGGTGGATTCACTGCGGTCTCCCCTTAATGCCTGGTACCTGGATTACGGCATTCTGGGCGGGAATTTCCCAACAGTACTAGACGATATTCGAAAGGTCTCGCCTTAGATCTAGCTTTTCAAGCACGAGGTTAACACACCTAGTTAGAGGTTGCAACCTATCATCATTGCCTAAACTTTTACAGCCATTTAATGATCTTAACTTAGACACTTTAGAGAAGATACTAAATCTTAAGCTGACCGCTGTGACAGTCCTTCCAGGCAGTCTAGATATGCCGGAAGCGGTCATGATGGCAGGACCCGCAACCGTGTCGTCATTGGCCCAGGCTGCGGACAGGGTTAGGGCATTATTGGATAACGTTGGATGGGAAATGAATAACGTTGAACTTCAAGGGCTGATCGACAGATTATCATCTTCATTTGACTCCCCTTCCCGATGATAGGGATAACTAGAGCAGTTGGTCAGCCCTCCTTGCAAGAAGCGCCATTAGCAAATTTGACTAATAAAGCCCTTGCTGTTGCTGATATAGCCAGGTTTCGAGCCGTTAGTAGCCAAGGGGCTGGAGCTTGGTTACATGCCCTACCGTGACAACGAATAGGGACTCTTTTGGATGATGAGACGACGCGCATTAGTACAGGACTGCGGCTTGGTGTTGACCCAGTCGTTCCTCACCGATGTCGTTGTGGTCATCTTGCGGACGCGTTGGCTCATCATGGCTTGGCATGCGCTTTAAGTGAAGGCCAAAGAACATACCACTCGGCTTTAAGTGATACTTTCAGTCGAGCACTGAGATCTGCTGGCTTTGCACTGGAACATCCGGGTCTATCCAGGGACGATGGAAAAGACCTGACCGTCTTACTCTGATATTCTTTGAGCGTGGCCGCATGCTTGCGTTTGGCACGCAACTGTGATCGAGTCATTAGTCTCTTCGATGGCTTGGTGAAGGTGCGGACCGAGCAAGTCATGCTTCCAGGTTAGCAGAGGCTAACAAATGCAGAAAATACTCTGGCGTTGGTTATCCGCATCAATTTTGTCTGCTGACGTTCGAGTTAATGAGAGGATCAGGTCCACATACACTCCAGCTGATTCAGCGCGTGAGCAGAAGTCTAAACATTTTGACGAGAGACTCGAGAAAATCGGAATTATTGCGTCAGAGGCTGTCGCTTGACACGGAAACGCAACATCTGTTCGGGGCACACTGTTGAACTGGGCTAATCCTGGACATATATATATATATTTTTTAGGTAGACGGTAAATTATTATTTCCGCCTCTAAACTTTCCACGTTTTTAGAAGGATACAAATATTGGAACACCGACGGATTAAGTAAACAAACCTCTGATAAACTTTCTCACCAACCTCTATGCCTAGTTGAACGTTATGTAATACATTTTCATTTTATTCCTAAGAGTGTCAAAAGGCACTCTGTGTTTTATTTTCGATGTTTTGAAAAATCAGTTGGACTTCCTTTTCTCTTATTTTGAATGTGAGTAAAGCGTTGTCGGATAAAATTATCGGTACTCTTGTGTTAAGGTATTTCAGAAGTAAGAGAAGAAATTTCGTGCACATAAGGTTTAGAGCCAACTCAACATACAACTTTCCTAACGTAAGTTGGTCTGGCAAAATATATGCCTATATAGGTGAAAGTAGGGGCTTGCGCTAGACGAAAAACTAGTAAGGGGGGGAGTTTGCTCGGCTGCTGAATAAGTGCGAAACGTGCTCGGCTGCTGGGTTTGATCAACATTGCATGCAAACTTTGCAGTTTAAGTGTTGTTCCAATTTCGACTTGCAACAATTTAGACCTAAACTGTCTATGAAAAGATTGTACTAAAATAGGCAGCTTATTTTGGCATATGAACAACTATCTTTTTGCCGAGGACTTCTTTATATAACCCAGAACCGACAAAGTATCGATACCAGAAATGCTATGTGTTGATTGACAACCCCTAAAGACCGGTTTGCCTTCGACATCACTTGTTTACTATAAGCGCTCTCAAATCTCTACTTTGTGAATTAACAAACTACCTTCAAGGGATGATGCTCTAGTTAAGCGCGCAGTTGGAACGTATTTTAGACTTTTAAACGTCCCAAATCTACTTTCTTCTGCCACAGTTTTAGGAATCTTCGAGATTGTTTAGACCAGGGAGATCCTCAAAGAATCAAAACTCTGCGCTTAATTTTTGGGGGCTTGCCCTTTTTAAATTCAGCATTGCACTGGATTCTAGAAACACTCATTGTTTAAAAAAAATTGGTTTTGGTAAGAGACCAATGTGTCTGGGAAACGAGCTAAATTTATGAAACTACCGAGATAATCGGTAGTTTCATAGTCTTAAGGTCTTAGTTTTCAAGATTTTAAAATAGAAACTGTCGGCGAGGAAAAACGTTATCTCAAAAATTGCATTCTCCTTAACTCTTCGATTGCCGATACGTTACAACCAGGGAGATAGGACTGGGAAAAGTATCCAGTACTTTCACTGAGTAACGACTGTTTAGTAAAAATAATAATTGCTCACATACAAGATTCCACTCGAGCGGTGAAGCAGCCATCACCATTCATCATGCCAGATCAAAATTTCTCATTTTACACGCAAACTTTTATTACACGCAACGTAATGTTTAGGTGTTCTTACCAGGTTTTCGTTTAGGGCAAACCCCTCCTTTACCTACACATGTGTTCTGTCGGACCAATTTGTGTAAGGAACGATACTGGGAAAAAAAGGGAAGGGTTACATCAATATTTTGCCTGCACTAGTCATTAGAGCGATCTATGTTGAGTTTGAATCCAAACCATTCGTGCACGGAACCTAGTACTGCATGAATTCCTTAACATAATAATCTCAACCATCTTCTGTGGCAACGCACTTGCATTTAAAACAAAAGCGGCAAGGAAGTTTCAATTTACTTTTTAACGTATCAAAAATAAACAAACAAACTCGCTGCTAAAATTCTCAGTGCTAAAATTGGAATATGTCTAATGCAGTACGTCCTTCTTGCCATGAGATGAGAAATCTCTTTGCAGCTTTGCGCACTCAGTCGGTAGGTGTTCCAATATTTGAAGTTCCAATATTTACAAAAAAGTAGCAAGCCTCAAGAGGGAAACCGTATTTACTGTATTTTTTAAATTCTAAATGTTATATATACATATATATTGCACACTCATGACTTAATAAGCGATGTATAGGGCGCTGGATAGAGCAACACCTCGGTAGTTTCCCCGAGATCAGCAGGATCTCCTTTTCGCTTGTAGATCATCTGCACAAAGTTTCTTCTCCATTTGTCTAGTGTTTTGCCATTGCCCCGACAGTTGTTGCTTTGCTAAGATTGGACACATAAAGCCTAAGTTTGATTTTGTACGTTCGTAAACAATTTGGTCTTGTCCTGTCGACTTTTAGTTATTTTGGCCCTGATTGCGTGTCTGACTTCTTTCTCCGTGAGAACTACGATGCCGCTTAAAATGCTAAGGTACAGTATGCGCGGTAACGATGATTGCACGACTCTGCGATCCTCCTGCGAATGGCAGCTTTACCACCAAACATCGACCCTTTGTTTGAGTTAGCCGGTGCTTCAAAAAAACATTCAATCTTCTACATCAAGTGGCAATAAAACTTACTGTAGTGCTCGTGGTTCGGATGGTTGTTGTTCATAGTGCTGTTTTGGTTGTTGGATATATAACACTAACAGTATTGTAAAAATTATATGACTAATATATTAGAAATTGTGATACCTGTCCATAATAATACTGTGTGGAGAAATGATAGATTTCAATGGCTTTTACCCACTGAGCTGCCTGAAGAGCGCCGGTAGGACGTCCAGACATGCTGAATCAAACAGTGTATTATAAGGTTCTTTAGGAAAACCGCGAAATAATTTAAAAGAATTAAGTAAACGAATTCAGGAGCTCACGAGCGACCGAAGAGAGGGTTAATTCTTGAGGCAAGCGTTGTGGGCTTTTGGTAGCCTTTAGCCTTTGCGGAGGGAACGCGGCATCTATTTTAGATGCCATGAAGTAACGTAATTTGTTGCAAGAATTGCGATAATACGTTCAAACCTCAAATAATAATAATTATAATAATAATTATAATAAAAAGCCCTGCTGCTGATCACTTACCCTGTCTAGGTGGGCGTCAGTATAGATGTGGGACTGATGTTGGGGTGTTGTGCGGAGATGCCAGTTCATATTGAAGAAGTGCTTGTAATTGACGTTGAGCGAGTTGATGAATGGAAACACATTGACATAGTTGTTGACGCCGCCTGCCTCGATGATGAGTACGGTCATATTCGTCCGGCTCACGAGTCGGTTGGCGATCATACAGCCGGTTGTACCACCGCCAACTAATACCGCCCATATACCAAAACACGTAGTAGAAGAATAACAAGTTTCAGTTCACTTGAATGCGTCACGCAGGCGCAGTATTAGCGAGACAACTTTGTCAATGGAGAAGATCACATAGCGAAAATTTGCATAGAGACGTAGAGTACGGTGGCATTAAAATACTTGTGCTCAGCTAAATAAACGGTAACGGCAGTAAACCACCAGCAACTAGGTGGTTAACTGCTCGAAGCGGCAGTTGGGAACAGATCGGTAGAAGTCGTTAGTGCGGGATGGTTACATAGATCTTATGGGACTTGTTTAATAAATTATTGTTGACAAAATTAGTAGTGCAGACAGCCCACCAGACTGAGGTCGCATGAGGTCGATTTACAGTCTGTTTTCTGCAAACATTTAGCATATTGTGTATTAACTTAAACAGGCTGCAGTGTGTGGCACATTTGCTACTTGTGCTCAAATGGGAGCAAAATTTCCTTGGACTGTTTGCCAGTACAATCAGTGGAAAAAATTATATATATATATATATATATATATATATATATATATATATATATATATAAATCCAATTCATTTCACTTATTATACTGGCAGTTGTATGTACGAGGCATCCTTTTTCAATTTAGTAAATGTAGAACAGGACTTTCATTTAAGCGCGCAGAAGATTTAGCCGTTAGTGCACATATATATACTCTGAGCATTCTCGATTCGAAGTTAAAGTGAAATTATTAAAATATGTCACACTGGTATTGTTGCCCGACATAAGACTAAAAAATGTGCAATTGCAAGACAGCCAGGCCTTCTTTACTGAAACCAAGCGCATCCTTGTATTCGTGAAAAAAATCGCTTCCTCTAAAAAACGTACAAGCTGGGGATGCGACATGACCGTTTAGAAGCGAATTTGGACAAAATGAAGTTCTTCATTAGCCTATACGCCGAATACCTCAAAATCATAACCATATGACCATTCACTCGCTCAAAACGAAAACATTTATGCGCATTCACGCCTCGCAATCACATATCTTCGACACTAAAATGATCGTCATTAAAGAACAATTTGAACGCTGCGAATGGTCGTAGGATTATAATTTTAAGGTATTGGACATGATAGCTAACAAGAGAATTTCATTTTTTTGCGAATTTTCTTCTACACGGCTATATCGTAGCATATATGTTCTTCAGAGAAAGCAGAATTTACGAACAGTTTCTGTATGGAACGACGAGTTGTCTCGCAATTGCATGACATTTTGTGCCCTTATATCGAAAGGCAACGACACCAGTGTAACAGATTATAGTAATATCACTTTCACTCCGAAACAGATCTTCTTAGAGGAACGTGTTCCATTGGAAAAAATGTTTACTTGAAGTTTTGACACTTACCGACAATAAAGTCGTAATCCGTTTTGAGTTTTCTGGTCTCGTATTGTGACTTGGATAGCTGTATCTCTCGTGGAGTGCCAACCAGTAGGAGAATGGCCACGTGAATAGCGACGTCGTAGATCGGAACGACAGGTAGATGAGCCGAAACCGCATTGAGTACCTTGTCCAGCCTCGGATGGTAATCCGGTGTAGCGGCAATAAGAAGGTGCAAGAAGCCTTGCCACCAGGTGAGCCAAGCGGCCCCTATTATCTTTAGCATTTTTTGCTTTGTCTGGTTTGGGAGGTTGCGACACAGTAAGCCAGCAGAAATGCCTTTTTCTACTAGTTAAGGTAGTCAATTGTTATAGAGCAGAGCACTTGTATTGGCCACCGTCCTTCCCTGTGCGCATTGCGTGAGCACTTTGTCTCTATATATATATATATATATATATGCTACAAAGTGCGATGAAAATTAGAATGGCGGTCCGTGTTGCTGCCTTTTAGGCCAGCTGGCCTCGACGTTTTTGTTGCTATTGTAATTTGACTGCTAAAAGGTGAGGTTACCAGCGTTCTCTCTCATTGACAGATAAGCAGCCAAAAGCATGCTCTACACACTACCGTGATGCTACAGTCCGTCCAAAGTTAACTCCTGTGTGTTCAAGGACAGACAGTACGATTCATACCAAAGCAAGCGCTTTGCCCGCCCAGTGGCCAGAAAACCTGCTATGCATTATTATAAATGATTATTTAGGAATCATAATTCCGCCTCTCGGAGTCTGCGTGTTTGGACGGACACCGTCACGTCGACATAAAACGACGCCGCTCGACTTGTGAATGAAAAAGCTCTAACGACCTCATGGACATGAAGTAGTACTTCGATCTTTATAAAGTTTAAGGCGGCCGGCCGTTGAAGGAACTCTAAAACGCTCCTAAAACGGCCTCGAAATAGAGGACATAAACCAGCATACGCTCAATGCAAAAAACGACGACTGGCTTGCAGACGTGCTCTCCCGTCAGCTTGGCATGACGCTAGATCTTAACGGCTTTCGCATGGTGTCGGCTATGAGGGGCCTCCGTTGTGAACTGTACTCATGCACGCATGTCGTGCGATGCACTGATCGATTTTAACAGTCTATATCCGTTAGTATATCAAAAAGTAAAGCTGCCTAACGTAAATATTAGCATGCTTACAAGACACACGGAGCTCAGTGTAATCGTGAGAAGGTCACGGAGAAGGGCAGAAATACCATTCACACTAGAGCCCAAAGGGAGGAAGCAATGAGTTACGATCTAATGGGGTTGCCATATTTCTATGGTAACACGGCAAAACCCTTGTCTGCGGTGTAACTGCCTCACGCACGGCGTCGTTACGATACCTTCGTCACAGCTTTGTCGAGGGTGGGAATGTTGCAGAACACGAAGATTCGGAAATGTGAAGCAAGTTTCTCGAGTTGTAAAGAAGCTAGCTTTTGGTGTCTATTGTTTTGGAGACATCAAGCCCTAGATGTGTCGGCACCGCAAAGTTTTTGAGGGATATCGCAAAGGACGTATAGATGAAATTACGGGCAACCGACGCGAAGCAATACTTCTGAGGCAGATGAGGCATTGGCTGTTTGTTGAAGAAACGCAAGTTTTATTATAGGCGCATTGTAAAGTGCAAACGTTTTATCCCCGGTGTATACGTCTATAAGGAGACAATTGTAACCTTTATATATAAGCAAATAAACCTAAAATATTGTATTTTGCTACATTTAAAAAACGCTTGCTCGGTCTATAACGTTCACATTGGACAGCTTGTGATCTCTTGAATGCGCTTACCTAAATACTAAACGATGCGCTCGTTAGAGCCCTCAGACGAGCTGGCTTTGTCGGGCGCGTCCAGCCGACACATCTGTGTGAAGGTTAAAGCATTCGATCAAAACGGCATGACCCTGACCCCTTGGGCCATGGGGAAGCCACCTATCTGAACGTGTAAATTCGGAGCACTTATGCGGCAAGCATTACGGCGATCTCCCGTACGGTACAAGGCGTTGCACTCACAACGAGAGGAACTACCTTTGCCATTACGAAGGAATTAGCACACCATCTGTTCATGCATTATTGAGACATCAGGCGTGTGAGGACAGGAGGCCATGGTCACCACGCGGGCAATCGGTCAGATCGTCATGAGAAGTCAAATGGAGAAAAACGATCCACAACGGTCGTATAAGCAGCGCATTGTCTTAGAAGTTTAGCACTGCAACGCGAGCTCCATCAGATCTATTATCGTTTTCAAGTTTATGCCTATTTGGTTGTAAGGTTATAGGCAGCTTTGCATTTTCACTTAGAGTTCGGATATTTCGATACTGAGAAAAGCCGAGCTAAGCTGGTCACATTGTTGGACCACTGTTTTAGAGCTTATTTTTACCTCTCTCAAGATTGGGGAGGAGACGATCTCTGTAGTTCTTCGTTAGGTATAATTGGGTAGAAACAAGCGAGGTACGTGTGTTTACACAAAATAATTTCTCCTTTGTCGATGATGCTTGGATGTATCAGTGCAAAACCGTACACGGCATTAGCCTTACGAAAAAAACAAATGAAGTTATGGTCATCGCACATGTTATTAATAAAACGCACTTATATAAAAAAAAAGTTCTATAAGTCTGATAGGGCAAATCACGCAGACGTGATAAAATACCGTCTAATCCAGTTGCAGCTGTGAACGGGTCAGATTAGACCTCCTTTATAAGGATTATTAATCGCAGCCGAACCTTCACGCTAATGATCCTCTGTGGCTGCGGTTGATAATTCTTTTCTAAACGATTCCAGGCGCTCCTGGCAGGACATTGGGCAAGTAGGATGTTTATTTCCTTATTTTATCTCTGTGTTTTTGTCAAAGCAGAGTTTGCGGCAGAGCGTGTTCCACCTTCAGCTAGCTTTATTTGGGATTGAGCCAAATTTAGTCGGATAAACAATGACAATCACTGGCGGGACAGAGCAACGTAACATTTAGGGTCTTCTGTTTTAGTTCGCAATTTTATTTTGTCCACTTTTTGTCCAATTTAATTAAGCTATGTTTTTGGTATATACTACGCAGCCCTTCCTCTCCCGTCTAGATATAATTCTAGCCAGTTGCAGGGTTCTGCAAGCACTCGATAGAGTATTGATTAGTTCTACAGAATTATACAGAGTTGTCTTAACAAAATCTGACTAAATAAATAAAATATCTAAGATCCATCAATTTTCAGCAACAAAGCCACTTGGCTTAGCAAGCTAAATCATGATAGGATATACCTCTCAAAAACGAATTTTCCACCTCACCGAAAAACTCAATTGGTATCTCACAACCAGATTTATAAGCTAATGCGCGCTCCCAGGCCATTTAGGTATTGGCTTGCGAATGCCATAGATTGGACGTAGATCTCCGTTGTTCGTCGGCCAGTTCAAGCCAGGCATTGTACGGGATCGGAGCTGTCAGAAGGACAGATGGGCATAAGTGATCCTGATGGTCGAGCCCGGTGGCGTGGTGAGTGCATTCGTCTGTGCCTCGCGACCGGAGGAAACACATACGTGCGCGGGTTCGAGCCCCACCGTTGCACATTTGTATTGTGGGGGTCCGACTATGAAGCAATGCGAAAAGCAGTCTATGGACGTTAAACCTTGGCTGGGAGTCGGCCCCGAAATGATTTTTTTGTTGATTCCCGATGAGGCTTGAATAATATCCCCATTTACAAGTAATTTAATTTTACACAAGAAGTTGACTATTACAGAGTTGATTAGGAAATGCTATAAACTGCTCATAGAGATCAAGCAGTGTCCGAAACACCATGTGTGCATGGTACAGTCGAAAAGACGTGTAGTGACCGTTCTGGTGGGCCCGGACAATGATCGACAAGAAAATAAGCGCGGTATGCAAGGACCCTGCAACGCGGCAACCAGTCATCCGCATACCTGGAGTTTTTTTTTCGGTACAGGTTATCTCTAGCCGTTCAAGGACACTAGTCATTGAACATGATATAACTGTGTCTACAAATAGACTTACTGGTTCCATATATTTGAACCTATGCAGGGCAGAGCCAAATAACCTAAAAAGGAAGTAACGAGGTATGTTTCTAATAGGTGACAGCATAATCCCGTTCAATTGTTTGTGATGTCTTTGAAGTAGCACATATAAGTGTTATGCGCAGCCAATCTAAGCTAATCCTATCCACCAGGTTAATTATCAGCACTAAGTCCTGTAATGAAAATCTTATTATTTGATTTTGGAACAGCCGTACAAGTAACTTAGCACTTGCTTTCGTGGGTTGGGTGGTTGAGTTGGACTCAAACTTCTTGGCGTTACTCACTGTAACGCGCACACGTAGACGACTTTATCTTCATGAAAACATAATAATGGGAATAGTAATGCACAACTAAATTTATTGAAAATCATTACTCCCCGTTTTTAATCGTTAAACATCAACTGCGTACCGTCGAAAATCATATTTTAGTATACCTTGTGGACTCTAGATAATGTTTGGCTTAAGCAGCATCGTTACTAGATCAAACGCGTTAGACGTTTCGTCTCGTTTTTCTGTTATACGTAATCCTGTATTGACACTGGACCAATCAACCATTACATCACAGACAGACCCCTAACAAAACCAATCGTGGAATCGTTCCATCGTTTTTAAGGTAAATGAAATCAAGTGGTGATGCCAAGTATTCCTGAAACAGCAGGTTCTCCTAAGCCTATCGGCTGCTATAGAATGCAATACGCTATACGTGTGAAACAATTGTAAATGTTGTAATCTTGCTCTGGCTAATTAGTACATACAGCATTTTCTAGCTGCCGCAAGGGTCTATAATTTTCAGGGTAGAAGTATTAGAGTCAAAGTACAAATTAACTACTATCAAGTCATAGATACTATTTTTAAGCACAAATGAGAGAACCTATTTTTGGTTGTTTAACCGTACCTCTTTTTCTGGAGACATGACGCTATGTTACGAAATGTTGTGCAACTGTGAACTTCAGATATGCTTCAGCAGTCTGGATGACTTTTAAGTTCTGCGTCCTCATATTCTGTAGTCCTCTTTAAAGTGATGTACTTCTGGTCACTGGGTAAAGAAGAACGATTGCTCAAACATCTATAGGAGGATTGGCTTTAAGTTTGGCACTACCTACTACATTGCAATTATTTATTTTATTGATTTCCATTACAGAGAAATCAGAGGCTCTACAAATGCCCCTCCCGTCCTAGTCTATTGCCAGTGTATATCGTGTTGGACAACAATTCTAGCCTAGGGGCTCTTCAACATCTGCAGAAACTTTATTGTGAGGCCTCAGAACTCTTGACAATCAGCAGACCATGCTTATGGAAGAAGCATTACACCATGCTTAGGAAGGCCACCCACTCATAAATAACTGCGCGGATCTCTGGGACATGCATGACGACCAATGTGTATATCCGCACACTCAGCCTACAAGCGAAGCTCAGCACACAACAAACAGAATAACAACAACATGTGTGTTTATTGAAGAAGAAAACAACTCGTACAAATACAAACTACCGCGACGTTAGCATATATGACGTTATGGCATGCTGGCTGGCGTAATGCACCCCTGGACCCCGTGAGAGTCCTGCTGAATCCAGACTGACAGTAATTACAGCAAGCAATCAGCAAAGAGTGTCGGTGCAAGCAATCAAAGAGTGTTTGGTGCGTCTTCGCGTCAGCCAGGGCGAGCGGACGCTACGCAATGGTCACGGATGTCGACGACGACGATGATGCAGCGTTGCCTCGCCCACTGAGACGTTGAAGGTGCCATGCGACTGCTTGTCGTGGCAAGGAACGAACT